>JXTC01000139.1:69431-102738 GCA_002914845.1 Trema orientale | reverse complement strand
GACGTTAAATGCCAACTTTTAATGTCGGTACTTAGAAAAATGACGTTAAATAGTAAAAAAATGCTGGTTGTTCGGAAAAACGGCGTCTTTTTAAATTTGGCAACTGCCTTCTATTTAGGTTTTTCTAGTAGGGAATATTATTCTGATAAAATTACAGTTTAAATCAACTAGTAAAATAAATTAAAAAAATAGGTGGCAATATATGTGAAACTTTGTCGTTTATGTCTTTAGTACTTGATTTATGTTTTACTTTTCTTTTTCTTCTTTTGTTTTTCCTGAGGACAAGAAAATGTTTAAGTTTGGGGGTATTTGATGAATGATTAACTTACTCACAAATCAAGAATCATTCAGCTCAACTAATTATAAGATCTCAAGCATTTTTGTTAGTTTGATGTGTTTTTGCTTTGTTTTTATAGTTCTTGTGAATAAAGGAGAATCAAGATTAATTGGTGCCAAACATGGGTATTTTAACCCTTTTTATTGAATTTGAGTCTGATACGAACGTAATACAACAAAAATCATGTAAAACAGAGCTAAAACGGTGAAACAGCCCACTCGGGATGAAAGCTGTCGTGCTGATTTTTTAGAACCGGAAGCACTGCAGCACTGGCCAAAGAGTGCCATGGCGCTTTCTGGCAGAAAGTTTTCCAGAGCTGTGAGCACTGTGGCACTTATCAGAGAGCGCAGAAGCACTCTACCGCATCCAAAAATGCGTATTTAGAGAGATTTTAAGTGAAATCTCGGCCATTGATTGTATCTGATCAAATGGTCCGATTTCTCTTCATCCTAGGTCATTTTGGAACTCCTTAAATAACGTGGAGAGTTGGATTGAAAACACAACAAAGAGAGCTCAAAAATCCTAGAGACGAAGGAGCTTGAAGCAAAAATCTTGGAGAGGATGCTTGAGAGAGTAATTTGTACAGATTGAAGGCTTGAAGTTCTACCTCTACAAAAGAGTTTTCCTTATCCTCTTTTTCACTCTAATCTCATTTTAATTCTTGTATTGTGCTTGATTTATAAATATGTATGGAATTATAAAATTCTTGTTAAGATTAGTAATAGATTCTCCTATGTTGAACTAATTGCTATAAGCTAAAGGAATGATGTAGCTTATACTTTGATTATGTGTCTTGATTTCTAATATGTTCATTTATATTGTTCTTGAATTTATTTATGTTATTCCATACTTAATGCTTCCCAATTAATTAACTACTAGTTGGATGATTTGGTTTCTAGAATTCGGTACTTGAAAGAGGGAATTTTAGAAATAACTATAGGATAGTATAACCTGAGACTTGTAGAGTTTTACAGAACCTATAATTCCTTTGAAAGCCATGATCAAAGAACCATTGAACATAATGAATTCTTAATTTCTAGGTTCAGAATAGAGATTTGGGTTCTTAGTTTATAAACTAGGAATAATTTAATAGAATGCAATTAGTGATGAAAAGATATAATTGGTAGTTAAGTGAATTCAATTCCCTAGTATATTTGTGCATAAAAGTCTCATATTCTATTTTTGTATTTCTAGTTATATTTGTATTTGTTTAAGTTATAAATTCATTTAGTTTGGCTGCCTAGATAAAGTTAGGTCACGATAATTCTGGTACTTAACAATAATTTAATACTCAATTCCTCGCGGGCTCGATAACTCTATACTTATCACTTTATTACTTGTTTGTGACCCGTACACTTGCGGTTATTTTACGTATATGTATTTAGTGTAATATGTTTTTGGTGCCGTTGCCACGGAATTGGTATTTTAGACTGTTATTGATATCAGAAATAAGTAATTTGATTTTAATTTAGGCATTTATTTTTATTTTTAAATATTTGTTTGCGAGGTGCTTTAAGATATTAGATCAACAAGTCCTCTTATAGTTTGTTCAATGAGACTCAGAGCCATTCTATGGTGCATGATGGAGATATAAGGAGTTACTTTTACTATGCCTGAATCATGATTATTCCCCATAATATCAAATACAAAACTTCCTCAACAACCTTCAGCCCAAAACAAGAATGTAGGTTGAAAGTAGAAATGGTACCGCCTCTATCTATCAATTATCTGCAAATGAAGTTTATTGGTTGTTAGAAGACATGGTTGACTTTGACTATGGAAGTTAGAATTATCCACCAACCCACCTCAGTTTGGGAGATAACTCTAACATTTCGGTGCCATGGTATGATACTCAACATCACCAAGCGGAGTCTTCTTCCGATCTTAAATCCCTTTTAGTACAATTTTCGGAGGAGACAAAGCTTCGTAATGAGGAGTGGGAGATAAGGGAGACCGTTTTTAACTTACAAATTGAGTCTCTATATGACTCCCTTAAAGTATGACAAAGGCAGTGGCTATAATAAATACACATGTCACAAACAATGATGAAAACCATTGTGAGGAGCCAAGCATGTAATTTTGAGCATTATATTTATAAATTTTTTTGGTTATTAATTTTAATTCTATCAAGAATTTTGTTACAGTAAAATGCTCGGGATAAGCTCAATGGTACAAGCTTAACGTGTTTTGAATTATTACGATAACATCATAAATTTGCATGTTACCACTTCTTAACTCTCCTTAATTTGATTTTTTTTTTATGGCTCAGATTTCCATTCTTTTAGTTAATGATATTTAGTTACGTTTACTTTATTTCCTCTAAGTTGAATGGTATTTTGCTCAATAATTAGCACTTAGTAGCATCTTGAATAGATTTGTTGTATATAGGTATAGTACCTGCTATTGATTTATTGGGCTTTAGAATAGTAATATACATGTTGTCATATCATCATAATTAGAGAAGTTTCTATAACATTTTTGTTTGAATTTATTATGTACTATTTAAATCTTTTCGTAATTTGTGAATCATGTTTTCGAAATGCAGTAAATTAACTATATCTTTATGTATTTGTATATATATATACATACTTATGTAACACCCCCTATATTAACTATATCATTATATAGGTCAAGCTAAGAAGTATTATTCTTTATTACATCATAATTTTAATTTTGACAAAAAGGTGGGCAAATTTAAACTTTTTTTTTTGAAACTCTAAAATGAAAGAAGCTGCGTCACATTACTTTTTTTTTTGTGTGTCTTTACAAAATATACAACTAAAAAGTATTTTAGTTTTTCTTACCATCAGCAGTAATATTTACAGCACATCAAAATATTAAAATACAAAAACATCACTCACACATTAAGCTCGTCTATATTTGTATAATCATAGCGACAAGAAAGCGTGCTAGCAAACTAGCAACTCTATTTATCATATATCTCCTTACCTACATCACAGGAACTAAATAAGCTAATGCTCCGTAAGTAAAGATCATGCATAGTCATAAACGTGTTTCATGCATAAACTTTATTGAAATTCCCATCATACTCTTTCTTTCATAACTTTTTATTTTGACGCACTTTTATTAGAAAATATTTCTTTATAGGGCCCTTGAGTATACTATAAAGCCGCGACAGTCAGTAGACTGTGCCCACCTATGCAGGAAGGAAACACATGGTCAATACGAACTATACCTACCCAATACAGACTGACTAGGTAATACATCTTACATAACTTATAGTACAATATTTAGTTCTGGCAATCGGCAAGCCGTGCCCACTTACGCGGGAAGGATACCTATGCAAATCATACCTACTCAACCCAGACAGACTAAACAATGTACTTAAAATATATCTCATAAAATTAGTACAATGGTACTCCTTTAAATCGAATGCGTGGAAAACTTCACTTCTTTGAAATTATGCTTAAATAATCATGTCATGCTTATGTCTTTCATGAACTTACAACAACTATAGGAATAATATATAATTAATATAATACACACAATCATATAGGAAAATATTTAGTATTTTCTAGTGTCCTTGTGAAGCAGTTAAAATAAATCTTTACTTACTTTATGTCTGGTAGAAAAGATAGTGAAAAGGGTCAGTGTCCTCTGTGATAAGGTGTACGGAAAACCTGATATCAATTTTATTACGAGAATGATCACTATAATGTAAAATGCTTAAAGAAAATAACACAAGACTGAAATCACAACTTTCACAAAATCAAAAACTTTAATCACAATATGACCCAAAAGTGTACAAGTGACATGAGGTATGTAAGAGCCAATGAATAGCATTGAAAACTGATTAAAATCATCAAAATATGAATGCTAGTTCCTTGGTACAAAAATGATCCAAAATAGCGCATAATTTCGTAAAAATTAGTCCATTTGCTTCTAAATAGTATCATTTGATCTTATAAATATTTGGACAATATCTCTCATATTTTTAGGACATTCCCACATCTTTTAAATCATAGTTTAGACCTGTAATAAAAATTGACAAGTCAATTCTCACATATACAAATCAAAGAGGATCATTTAGAATAACCTAAGTGCACTTGAATTCCTTTCAGTTTAGACAAAGTTTAAATCCACTTTTACTCTTGTATATCATCACAACCCAGCAAGTAAATAGATGTAATATACATAAAAGGATCAATGTCTTACACATTCTAAGTAAATAAATTAAATTACAAGTGTAGACAACTTATTCTAACAATAAAAATACTTGAATCCACATATAGCAACTTTGGGGCTTTAAGTCTAACTTTAATCCTCTACTTAAATTCTAAGTTTGCAGCAATATATAAGATTTCCTAGGACTTTATTCATCAAATAAAAGCTTTGATTTAAGAGCTAAAGCAAAAGAAATAAATTACCAATTCTAAATTCTATAAAAAGATAACCTTGACTAGTTTGAACTTTTGTTGAAGCTTTTGCCTTCTACTTCCACAAAAATAATTTCTAAGATTTAAAAATCAACTTTAGGACTAAAGAAGACCTGGAGAAACTCTTACTTAATTTGCAACAAGTAGAGAATTTTAATTGAAAAATAACACTAAAGAAGAAGAACTAGTAGACTTACCTTGATTAGTTTGGATCTATCTTACTTTCTAGAGCTCCAACTTGAGTTCTACCACTTAGAAACTCTTAGATATGGCTAAGGGGAGTTAAAAGAAGCCTAGATAGTGGCTGGAATGGTTCAAGTTGTGGCTGGAGAGAAAGAGGATGAAAATGACCAGATTTGGTCCAAAATCAATACTTAATAGCTAAGAAAAGGCATAACTTAAATTCTAAAGGATATTTTCGGCATTTTACAACCTAACTTTCCATGTGTCCAGCTTTAAATCACTCTTGGCTTACTCACCATGTTGCTGGCCATTTCTATACACTCAAGTATTGACCAAAATGGTGAAACCTAGCTCAGAAGATGAAATCTAGTCATATTTTGACTTATGATCCCATATGGCCAATCTTATTGTAATCTAGTGGAACCTAGCCCCATAACCAATCATTAAACATAAGAATAAGTTAATTAGACTCTAATTAATAATGCAAACATAGTATCACTACCTAATTAATAGAATGCACAAAAATAACATTACGTGATTAAACTAAATCTAAGCTAGCTTAGTGCAATAAAATGTAATTCAGTATAATGAATGCCACCTCATGCTTACCTGGAACCAACATTTTGGAAACTGCTAGAAATGAGTTCTACACATTAAATAAAAGCTATTTGACATGTTAAACTCATGAATTTGGCTCCGAAAAGCGTAAAAAAATGCATTTTACTGAAAACTACTATTTGACCAAATTATCAGCAAACATGATTATCATGTGAATGCACATTGTATTATATTAATGAATATATTTTTTGTTTCTTTCATACACCAAGCTCTCTCTCTGAGCCTTTACACTGCATGGGAAAACTTCGACAAATGTTAGTACAATAATACATATCGAAAGCATTTAATAATAAGAAATGAGCAATTTAATATAAAGTTGATACTAGTTATTTGATATGTCTATTATGTAATGTGAACATGTTTATTATTGGCTTATTATGCATGTGATATTCTTGGGCATTACAACTTAGATCTAAAATAAAGTAGAAAACTGAGTTATTAGGATTGGAAAGGTTCGAATAAGTTTAGGTCATTATTTTCTCTGGTTTCAATTTAATCTTTCCATGCTTTTCAATTTTAGTTGGTCACGGAATATTTATAGAGAAGTCCGTGTTGTTAAAATAGTCTTGAAATAAAATTTTAGTGAACAACAGTGAAGAAATTGGTCTCTTATTATCAAATGTGTACTATATTTGTATTATGTTGTATTTAGAGTTTTATGATTTTTATATATACGAGATATTGTATTTGGTTTGTACTAAATTTATTATTCTAGAGAAAAAGGTATGTCTAGAGTCACCTGATATCTTATTGTATAATGAGTTTTTCCCTTTGGATAAATTATAGTAACTCTTATTGTTTGCTAGCCTTTATAGCATAATTATTTGCTTAACACATATAGGATTTGCACAAATTCAAATCATACTTAAAATTTTACCACTTCATGTAGTGCATGTTAATGAAATGAATCTGTCATTGGCAAAACACTAGGATCATGTCAATTGTATCTTGAGTAAAGAGCATTTCGAAAGAAAAGAATTAGAAAGTTCAGAAGCCAAGTAAGTAAAGTGCTCAACTGCAACATAAGAATTATATACTATGTGAGTATCTATTATATTTCTATGCTTTACATTCATTCTGGTTATGCGCATGACCATTGGCATTTCAATTTCAGCATACATGTTTAGTATCTCTAGTGTGGTATTATCATGTACATCATCGGACTATACATGTTTTATGAAAAGTTTAAGAAAAGTAATAAGTTTTTTGAAATTATTTAGTATTATTGTGGAAAGCTATGTTTAATTATCACGGAAAAATTGAAATCAGGTAACTTTCAAAAGATTTTATATCACTATACAGGGAAACGAGATACAAGTTTATAGTTTCAGAGTGGCAGCCCTAGGAAAGGGGCAAGTTTGACGGAATTAGTCAAAAAGTTTGCTATAATATTCCTCCTCCAAGTTATATAATAGACTACACTACAGTCTCGGGCCGCCTTATCTCTTGAGCTCGACAGGGTAACGATAGACTAAGGTTAGTAGCAATCCCTATTGTGGTAAGAGCTGACGGGAGGAGAACCCATGGGATATCTTTAATTCAGAAGCCCTGCAGGCACAGTGCCGAATTGGACAGTGTGCATAAGACAGGGAAGGGCCTAAAGGAAAATATTTATACTGAAACATTTACGCAAGCATGATCATATATTTAATTCATGTCATTGTGCAATATGTTATACATTACTTTACTTACTGAGCTATAGCACATTGTAGTCTTGTAATGCAGGTAATGATTGAAACGACTAGATGAGCTTGTAAGCTGGAGTAGAGGTCCAACCTTGGTGTTGTACATATAGATATTTTGACCACATGTAGGGGCTTAGTTTGTGTATTTGGAGATGTTTTGTAGTCTCTCAATAGAGTTGTTTTTAGTTCTTTTTTTTATACTTATTTACTACCTTTCGTTTTGTAATATAAGTATATACTGATTCACGCTATGTTTGTAAGTAAAGTCATCTATCTACAGAGTTTTAAAGAAAATAAAAAGTTTAAATTGGCTCGTAATTTTTGGAAAAATAATTACAGAATTATTTTCTAAAAGTAACGCCTTGCAAATTGAAAGTTAATAAACTTCCACTAGTAGTATATGAATAATAATGGCGTACAAGTTGGTATCACAGCAAAAGTTTAAATTGTTTCTATAGACTGTCTATATGTACATGTCGAGGAAGGGAATCACTCAGCTCACAAGTAAGCATTTATGTACATTAATCTATATTTGTTGCATGCTTCATATATATTATTGGCTAATCTTTACCAGGATAAGGAGCATAGAAATAACTACTACTCAAAGTAAAACATCTAGGGCTACTGAGGGCTCTACCCTTGAGAGACATGCACAGGAGTTAGCTGAACTCCATGAAATGGTCCATAGGCAGGCATAATAGATTGAGAGGCTGTTATAACAGCAAAGAGAAGGACAAATTCTGCCTAACACACAGCCTCTCCTACCACCACCACCACCTCCACCATAGGCCCAGTTGCGTTACACCCTCTAGAATCACTTTATGAATGGTTTAGGAAACAACATCCGCCAGTATTTGAAGGTATTATAGATCCACTTGATGTAGAAGAATAGAAATGTTCATTAGAAACAATTTTTGATTTTGTGCAGCTTAATGAAAGGGAGAAAGTATATTGTGTTGCTTATGTGTTAAAGAAAAATGCACCTATATGGTGAGACGTGATTAGGCAAATCAGAGACACTACTCAGATGACATGGACAGAATTTCAAATAGTTTTCAATGAGAAATATTACAATACTACAGTGTTGGCCATAAAGGTGAATGAGTTTAGTAAGTTATAATAGGGCAACCCTTCAGTAGCTGAATATGTGAGAAAATTTGATCAGTTAGCAAGGTTTGCTTCAGATATAGTCCCTAATAATATTACTAGGGTCACTCGCTTTATGGAGTGACTTAAGCCAGAGCTTACTAGAGATGTTGATATAGGACTGACAGGGCCAATTTCATATGGACAGGCAGTAGAGAAGGCTTTACGAGCTGAACATCAAGAAGAAAAGATATTAAAAGCTAGAGCTTCTATGAATTTTCCTCGTAGAGATTTTCAGCCCAATGTAGGTCATTTCAATAATAATAAATGAAGAGGTTAGTTTTTCTAAGGTAGGTCCGAACAAAATAAGAAATTCAAGAGCAGACAACATAGTGGACAACAAGGGAGACAACAGTGGCTACGATGTGAAAAATATGATAAAAATCATCCTGGAGAGTACAGAGCTCAAACCATAGTTTGTTATAAATGTAGTAAGGAAGGTCATTTCAAAAGAGAGTGCCCACTATGGAAGAATGAGCAGACGAAAGAAGAACCTAGGAAGACCAATGTTAGGGTGTTTGTACTCACTCAAGCTGATGCAGACGCAGATCCTTCAGTTGTTTCAAGTGAGATTCTTATTACTGACATACCTACACATGCATTAACAGATTCTGGTGCCACATATTTATTTGCATCCATGATATACATGAGGAGATTGGGTAGACTCCCTGATCAGTTACTAGAGGTATTCAGTACGACATTACCATCAGGGAAAATATTATATTCAGATCAGTGGTTAAAAGGAGTTTCATTACAGATAGATCGTAGATAGCTATTTGTGGATCTTGTGATGTTAAAAATACATGAATAGGAGGTAATATTCAATATGGATTGGCTTTCAAGTATAATGCTACTATTGACTGTGGAAGGAGAAGAGTGATATTCCAACCTTCTGAAGAGGATCCATTCGTTTTCATCGGTACTCTACCAAAAACTAGTGTACCTATAATTTCTGCTTTAAAGGCAAAGAAATTGTTGAATAATGGTTGTTCAGGATATTTAGCCAACATAATAGATACTTTTATAAAATAGAAATTGAGACCTGAAGATATATCGATAATTAAGGATTTCTTAGAAGTATTTCCAAAAGAATTACCAAGATTACCACCAGATAGAAAAATTGAGTTTGTTATGGAATTATTACCTGGTACTGCACCAATATTGAAGGCACCCTATAGAATGGTACCTGCAGAATTGAAAGAATTGAAGACACAATTATAGGAATTCTTAGACAAAAAGTTCATTAGACGTAGCTATTCACTATAGTGCGCTCTATTTTTGTTTTTCAAGAAGAAAGATGGTATAATGCGGATGTATATTGATTACAGAGAGTTGAATTAAGTGACAATTAAGAATAAGTACCTACTTCCAAGGATTGATGATTTGTTTGACTAATTATAGGGTTCAGCTATATTTTCGAAGATTGACTTGAGATTGGGATATCATCAGTCAAAAATTAGAGAAGAAGATGTGCCAAAAATAACCTTTTGGACTCGATATGGCCATTATGAATTCTGAGTTATGCCATTTGGATTAACCACTGTCCTAGCAGCCTTTATGGATATGATGAATAGAGTTTTTAAAGATTATCTAGAAAAATTTATAATAGTGTTCATTGATGATATTCTAGTTTATTCACGGTCAGAAAATGAACATGAGGAGAATTTGCGACTTATATTACAAAAGTTGAAGGAGAAGCAACTTTATGCCAAGTTTAAAAAGTGTGAATTCTAGCTTGAGAAAGTTGCCTTTTTGGGGTCATATAGTTTCTAGTGAAGGTATTTCAGTGGATCCATTAAAGATAGAAGTGGTTAGTAAGTGGTCAAGACCAAATAATGCTTCTGAGATACGAAGTTTCCTAGGACTATCAGACTACTACATGAGATTTGTGGAGTGATTTTCTAGGATAACTAGACCTCTCACACAACTCATTAGAAAGAATCATAGAAATTTGAATGGACTGAGTCTTGTGAGAAAAGTTTTCAAGAGTTGAAATAAAGATTGATTTTAGCACCAATACTCACTATTTCATCTGAATCAAGAAATATTGTGATTTGTAGTAGCGCTTTAAAGTAAGGATTGGGATGTGTGCTAATGCATAATAGTAAGGTAATAGCTTATGTCTCTAGACAATTGAAAGACTATGAGCAAAAATATCCTACTCATGACCTAGAGTTAGTATTGATTTTAGCACCAATACTCACTATTTCATCTGGATCAGGAAATATTGTGATTTACAGTAGTGCTTTAAAGTAAGGATTGGGATGTGTGCTAATGCATAATAGTAAGGTAATAGCTTATGTCTGTAGACAATTGAAAGACTATGAGCAAAAATATCCTACTCATGACCTAGAGTTAGTAGCAGTTGTATTTGCTCTCAAGATTTAGAGACATTATCTGTACGGAGAATATTGTAAAATATACACTGACCATAAGAGCCTCAAGTACTTTTTCATATAGAAGGAATTAAATATGAGCTAAAGACGATGGTTAGAACTAGTAAAGGACTATGATTGTGAGATTTTGTATCATCCAAGAAAGGCAAATATCATGGTAGATGGGCTGAGTAGAAAATTGCCTAGTAGTTTATCAGTTCTAAGGAAGTTATCAAAGCCGCTTCAGGAAGACATATGTAGATCACAAATTAAAATAGTCACTGGTAGACTAGCAGCGATGACACTCCAGTCCACACTACTAGAAAAGATTAAGCAAGGTCAACTTATAGATCCGTACTTGATAAAATAGAAGAGCAAAGTGGAAGATGGGAAGACCACTGATTTTTGTATCTTAGTTAGATTTTGTATCCCAAATAATAAAGGACTCAAGAACAAAATTCTTACAGAAGCTCAAATTACGCCGTATTCCCTGCATCAAGGAACTACAAAGATGTACAATGATTTAAGAATACACTATTAGTGGCCTAGAATGAAAAAAAATGTCGTAGAGTTTGTAGCCAAGTGTCTCACATATCAACAGATTAAAACTAAATAATAGAGACTTGCTGGTTTATTACAACCACTGCAGATTCCAGAATGGTGGGAAGAAATTACTATAGATTTTGTAGTTAGATTAAATAGAACTTCGAAACAACATGATGCCATTCGGGTTATAGTAGACAGATACACAAAATCAGCACATTTCCTTCCTGTATGCATGACCTACACTATGGATCAGTTTACAGAACTGTATATTCAAGAAATTGTGAGATTGCATGATATACCAGTTTCCATTATTTTAGATCGGGATCCGCAATTTACTTAAAAGTTTTGGGAGAGTTTGCAGAAGGTCGTGGGAACCAGATTAGAGTTTAGTATAGCTTTCACCCTCCAACGGTTGGACAAACAAAAAGGACAATTTAGACTTCGGAAGATATGTTATGAGCATGTGTTTTAGATTTCCAAGGATCACGGAGTAAATACCTATCATGGGTTGAGTTTGCCTATAATAACAGTTATCATGCAATAATGGGTGTAGCTCCGTATGAAATGTTATATGGCAGAAAGTGTCAATCTCTTATCCATTAGGATGAAATGGGAGAAAAGAAGTATCTTGGCCCAGGGTTAGTCAAAGACACAACTCAAGCAATGGAAAAGATAAGAAAAAGAATGCTTACTGCACAGAGTCGACAGAAGAAGTACACTGATCCAATGCGAAGAGATATAGAATTCAGCGTAGGTTATATGGTATTTTTAAAAGTAGCACAATAATAAGAGTGATGAGATTTGGAAAGAAAGAAAAGTTGAGTCCTAGATTTATTAGATTTATGAATAATGCACTTTAAAAATCATAACTATGCAACCCTCATTTGAAAATCATCTTAATCATAAATGTTACCATTTTATAAAAACTTTCATATTTGAGCTTAACATAGTGTAATACCAAGTCTATCAAAAGTTATGAGCCAAAAACATGGTGTCATGACAAGCATATGACCTTGTAGCTATTTGGATCCCATATAGTTATCATACTACAATGACTAGCATCGCAGTTTAAACATTTATTCTTAACATGGTGACTACAGGTCATTCAGTCAGGTGCACATACTCCTTCCAAGAACTTAACACACACTAAAAAAGAAAAAACATTCTTCTTTGAACAAAAATCTGGATTCATAGTACTTTAGAAATCATTCTTTGAAAATCATAATCTCTTGTGCAATTTATGCAATACTTGTGCATACGCATGACATACTTAATATGTAAGCTAATATAATATAGCATATAATAACATATCATAATGATCACAATAACATCACATAGTAGTACATAAAATCACATATAAATATATAGGGTGAGATTTAATTACCTCAAGTCCTTAGAAAAATTTTATAGTGAAATACCACACAACCAACCTCGTTGAAACCACATGCCTCTTCTTTATCTTTTATTTTTTATTCTTTATGCAAAAATATTCATTATAAAAAAAATATTAATACATACTATCATTGCTCTTAAGAAACATATTTCATATGTTTGAAAATATCCATAACATAAAATAACATAATAATTTTCATAACAAAAACTAAATCTGTAAATATTCAGCAACCTAGGTATACTTAAATAATTTTAGATTCACCAATATAATTCAATTTATCCTAAAACTTTGTATAGTACTTTAAGACATATAAACAAATATTCAAAAAAATTATTGGAATTTATAAAAAATATTTAATATATTTTTCATAATTTTGAATCCAAATCTTGTAACCCAATAAAACTGTTAAATTAAAAACTAGTGCATAATGATAGAATTTTATAGATTTTTTATTAAATCAAAATAATCTGAAACTTTATAAAAGTATTTTTAACACAATATAAAATATGTATAAAAATTATAGATTCCAAAATAGACTATTTGATAGCACTTTAAATTTATGCAATTCTATATTAGAATTCATATCAGCACAAAAATCAGCGACATAATAAAGATTACGAAAATCATATTTATTTTTATAAATTTCTAAAAATTATGCAAATATTTTCAGAATCTAATCACGCATTGATAAACGTCTAATAAAAATTTCAAGTTGAGAAAATATCAATAGTGTAGTGTTTGAATAGTAATAATTGGGAATATCAAATCTGTCAGATTCACTTACCTTTAGGACAATATAAATAAGAAATTTAATGATGAATAAAAATAAACCCCTATGATCATAAAAATTTTCAGAATATAACGTAACATATAGATAAACAATTTTTTAAAATTTTATCTTAAATATAAATCGTTTACCCTCTAAAATTTTTGAACAAAATTTAATCAAGTCGTTCTGTCAGGATTTCTTAGGTAACGATGAGCATTAATTTAGATGTTATATAAATTACAAAATTAAGATATCAATATAAAAATTTACAGGAATCATGTAGATATATAACATAACATCTCATAAAAATTTCAGGTTCTAAAAAAAATTATAGCCCTATATATCATAGGTTAAATTCTGGTCTAACCGCAGTAAAATAATAAACTCAGAGAAAAGAGTGTATTTAAATATTTACCTTCTTCTTGAAAATTGAAGAAAACTAAGCAAAAGCTCTTGAAATCACAAATACTCTTAGCAACTATGAGAGAAAGATAGGTAAAGAAAAATTTAGGAGGAGGCTTAATTGTATTTTCCTGAGAGAGTATAATATATATATATAGATATAGGTTTTTTGCTTGGGGGTTCATTTTTTTTAATAAAACATTCATCATCATTTTTCTTTTCTTTTTTTCATTAACCTACATGTATAACTTAATATTATACTTTATCATGTTATGGGAAACTTCCCGTTTCCCTTTTGTCACTTAATCTCTCTCTTTTTTTTATATTTATAAAATCAGTCAACGTTTTTTTTTTTTAATAACCTAAATGTATAAAGCTAGTATTATATTTATAAACTTATGGGAAACTTCCCGTTTCCCTTTTTTTTTATGACTTAATCTTTTTTTTTATAAGTATAAGTTAAATCATATCTATACATAAATAGTAAAATAAATTAAAATCTATATAATAATTCATACAAATAAAATAGTAGAAATTAAAACTTCACGTGCTTTATACTTATTTAATAATAATAATAATAATAATAGACATACTTATTCGTATATACAAAGTGTGCTTAATTAAAACTTAGGTATATACATATAAGTTTGTTATCAATTTATTTGGACTCTAAATACGTGCTAGACTAAGATTTAAATAACAATAGTTATTAGAATAATCTACTTAACTCAATAATAGATACAAATTAAGTACATTATTATAACAATCACATATGAATGAAAATGCATAAAAAAATTTTATTCCTTATTAGGCACATAGTCCAACCTGGCTTTCATGTGCATATTCTACTGCAACTGTATTCACAAAAATTTTGTTAGCATTTCACTTATCATAACCATAGATTTTAAAACACATGAAAAGCAAAAATCATATTATAGGATAGACTTGATATTACAGAATGTTTTCCAAAGAAAGTTGTACAATGGGCATCAGATATTTTTATAGCACGTCATTATTGATATGCATGTACCATCTTTACTTACTGAGCGTTAGCTCATTATAGTTCTTGTAATGCTGGTTTTAGTTGCATCAGTAGATTCTTGAAAGCTAGCTGAGCTGCAGTTCCATTCATCCATAATATGTTTATAATTTATTTCTAAAAATTTAATTGTAAAAATGAAGTCTTACGCCCTTTTTAGTTCTCCTGCTTTTAAATACTCAATTTTCAAAGAAATTTACAAAGGTTAAACATGCCTTGGCCTAACTGGTTACGCTTTCAAGTAAAGTTTGACTAGCTAGGTTGAGTATGTTTGTGAAATGCTAGGATCATGTTAATTATACCTTGAGCAAAGAGTATTTCAAAGGAAAAGAATTAGAAAGTTCAGAAGATGGGTAAGTAAAGTACTCAACTGCAATACAAGAATTATATGCTGTGTAAGTATCTATTATGTTTCTATACTTTACATTCATTTTGGTTATGAGCATGACCATTGATATTTTGATTTCAGGATACATACTTAGTATCTCTAGTATGGTATTATCATGTACATCATCAGACCATACATGCTTTATGAAAAGTTTAAGAGAGGTAATAAGTTTTCTGAAATAATTTAGTATTATTGTGCAAAGCTATGTTTAATTATCACAGAAAATTTGAGATTAGGTAACTTTCAGAAGGTTTTGTGTCACTGTTACGGGAAAATAGAATACAAATTTACAGTTTCAGAGTGGCATCCCTAGGAGAGGGGCAAGTTTGATGGAATTAGATAGAAGGTTTGCCACAATATTCCTCCTCCAAGTTATATAGTAGATTATGCTACAGTCTCAGGCCACCTTATCTTTTGAGCTCGACCCAGTAAGGATAGAGTAAGGTTAGTAACGAGCCCTACTTTGATAAGAGCCGGTGGGAGGAGAACCCATAGGATATCATTAGTTCAGGGAGCCCTGAAGGCACAGTGCCGAACCAGACAGTGTGCACAAGACAGGAAAGGGCCTAAAGGAAAATATTTATATAGAAACATTTAAGTAAGCATGATCATACATTTAATTCATGTCATTAGGCGACATGTTGTCCATTACTTTACTTACTGAGCTGTAGCTCATTGTAATCTTGTGTTGCAGGTAATAATTGAAACGACTAGATGAGCTTGTGAGCTAGAGTAGATGCCCAACCTTGATGTTGTACATATGGATATTTTGACCATATGTGGGAGCCTAGTTTGTGTATTTTGGGATGTTTTGTAGTCTCTCAATGGAGTTGTTTTTAGATCATTTTTTTTTTGGTATTTATTTACTACCTTTCATTTTGTAATATATGTATATATTGATCCACACTATATTTGTAAGTAAAGTCATCTATCTACAGAGTATTAAAGAAAATAAAATTTCAAATTAGCCCGTAATTCTTAGAAAAATAATTACAGGATTATTTTCCAAAACTAACACCTTATAGACAGAAAGTTAATAAATTTCTACCAGTAGTATGTGGATAATGATGGCGTTACAAAAAGGTTCTCAAACGGCTAGTTTTCGTCTAAATCTATAAATAGAAGTTTTTTTAAGACTTGAAACAATTTTTAAGCATCCTTACATTGCTCATATCATATCTTCAACTTATTCTAGTGAATTTTTGTGATCTAAACTTTCAAATCTACTTTTTCACAAAATTGGTTGAGCCAAACTAGATTATATCTTGTGTTTAAATTTATTCTATCTAAGCTTACCTTGTATCAAATATCTTAAATAGAAAGAGAGTCTAGTTCAGTGACTCAATAAAAACTAAATTGTAATTATAAGGTAAGGTTGGCACTGGATTCATAAACAACCTGGTTTAGATAAGATTAGTACCGAAGTTTAAACAATCCGAATATAACAAACTCCGTATTGTTAACGATTAAAAATATAATTTGTAATTATTACCATAACAAAACAAATTAAAAAACGTAAATTTTTTTTTATATGTCAAAAACGTGCAGATGTTAATAACTTTCCAACTTAAAAACACAACTATTTAAAATCCTTTATTTGAACACCATCATTTTATTTTCGTTTGCAACTTATTTACACAAAACAACAACCCAAAACAAAACTTTGAGCCACGTTCCAAAACATTTCCGTTTTCCCACAGTCAGACCATATGTACATCGTATGCCGACTGGTCTGCTCTTCAGTGGCTTACTATAATCTTTGCTTTACCTACAACATAAAGTAACTACATAAGCCCTTAGTAAGGTAGAATATATAATATTCCAAATCCGAAATATAGCCAAATAATGATAACAACATTACACGGCATCTACAGTGCAAAAATATAGCTACAAAAATAAGAAGTTTACCTTGAATAATACACAATAATAAGTCCTAGGCGCTTTTTATTTTGTTAATCAATATTGGGTGACTCATCACAAGTATCACCATCCTATCTCAATAGTGACTCATCACAAGTATCACTGGAATATATATATAACAAGTTATCACAAATATTGTTACTTAATTATATTAGTGACTCATCACAAGCATCATTAAAAATGTATATAATGATTCATCATAAGTATCGTTAGGTAAGTACATGTATGTGCATTTGCATATGTGCTTTACTATATGCTAACAAAACATTTTAGCCGTAAAAAATAATCAACTTAGTACAAACAATAAGCAAGGCACAAAAAAAAAAAAATATTTTCAGCACAAAATTTTACACCATTAGTTACTCAATACTGTAAACAAATAAATGCACTTACGTAAAAATGGTATATCTCAAGCTTTAGCAAAATAGCTCACACCAAAATCTCATGAATAAATGTTCCCATTATAACACAATACAGCGGCAAGATTAATTGGAGCTTTCTCCTAATTTCACATTTTTACTATACAAGCTAATCATTACTAATAATAATACTACTACTACCTTAACCTAGACTTAGTCCACAAAACACAAAATATTCTAATAGATTTAATAAGACTAAATTTTCAAAAGATTATCTATATTAATTATTCAATAATTAATTTAAAGATTTGAAATTCAAATGTTGAATTTAAATCTTGAAATATTCTAATAGATTAATGTGATTAAATTTTTTAGATAATTAATATTAATTATGTGATAATTAATTTGAGATTTGAAATTTAAAAGTTAAATACAAATTAGTAGATATTTGTAGAGACTTAATTTGGGGGAAAGCAATGTTGTGTAACTAGTTTATATTTCTGCTTTAGATTTATGCAAGTGTGATTTTAAAGTTTACAATTTTATTTTGTAAAAACTCTTATATTTTGATTTATAATATCCCAGTGATTTTATTTATATTCTCATATAAGTTTAGTCAAGCTTTTCTTATATGGTGATCAATGTTAAATATAATTGTTTCTGGTAAAATTCTAGACTAAGGGTTCAACTTTAACTGCGTTATTGTCTCCTAGATATATCGTCGATTTTAGGTAACCTTTAAGATAGAATTTGCATACTTAATTGATTGAGTTTTACTGGTAGCTTAGATTCACCTTTAAGATAGAATTTGTATACTTAATTGATTGAGTTTTACTGGTAGCTTAGATTCAGCTTAATCGTGTAATGTCAATTTTGTGCATTCTAATAATTGGGCATTGATACTTTGTTTACATTATTAATTGGAGTCTAATTGACTTATTTATATGTTTAATGATTGGTTATAGGGCTAGGTTCCACCAGATTATAATAAGATTGGCCATATGGGATTATAGGTCAAAGTATGACTAGTTTTCACATTCTAAGCTAGGTTTCACCATTTTGGTCTATGCTTGGTCTAGGTTTCACCATTTTTTTTTTCAGCACAAAATTGATCCTCCAGCTTTGGAAAACTACTCAAGTATAACTTTGAGCCCTTTTATACAATAAAAAGACCTCTCTAGCTCAAAAATATTCATTCCTAGACACGCATAATTATTTATCCTTACACTTAGAGTCTAGAGAGAGATACAGAATCAAGAGAAGAAGAAGAGTTTGGAGGTCAATTTCAGCAACTTCCTGCAATTCACATCTCAATCATGCAACCGGAAAATAATATAATAAATCTCTTATTGACTGCACATGAATTTATAAATGAACTCATACATATACACCAAATGCAAGTAAAAGAAAATCATAAACCTTTAAAAAAATTATGTTGAATCCACTCACCAAATAAATAAGCATTATATGATCTTATTTTACCTATATACATATATACCTATATACATACATATATATATATATTCCTTTTTGGCTGAAATATTTAAACTAACAAATCTCAAGTTACTTTTATATGTATATATTTATATGATTGATTATTATCCCTTAAAATCCTTCACTTTCTTAGACCACAAATATTCTAATTTGGTCACCAAAAATTATTCAGCTTTACCATTTAATTGTGACCAATAACACCATTTAGCTTTTTGACTTTACTCTATAATGCATGCACGGGTTTTAAAGCTTAAATAACATAGCTTCCACTAAAACTTAATCTATAACAATAAAAATACGGCAATAAATTTAATTTTTACAGCTTGTAAATCAACCTTAAATATGTGAGGACATGTGAACTAATGTCAACATTAGCACTTATTCATATTTGAGAAGCTTAATAAGTTACAACACCTTAAAGTTTACTGAACTTCTCACTAGGACCCCAAAGAAATATCAATAGATTTCTTTTGTATGCACCATCTCCATAACTTCCAAAATTTTCTTAAAAGTGAAAATTTAACACAATGCTTTAGAATTCTGTAACTTCAAAGTGACCAAACAATAAAGTTTAGAAAACTTACCAAAACCTTCAGTTATCTTCAGACTTTACAACGCCAAGAACTCCTTAGACTTCTACGAGACAACTACAGATATGAAGACTTTTCCTTTGAAGTTGCTAGAATGTTTATGTCTTGGACATGGTAGACATTAGCTTGAAGAAAATGAGATAGAAGAGTAAAAAGGCTACGGGTGGGAGAGAAATGAGTTGAGGCAAAGAAAGAATATTAGCTTTGCTTCCTCGTTGACTACTAAAACCAAAGACAAAGAATAACTAAAGGGACGACAAAGCATGTAATCAAAGGAATTATAGTTGGTTTTCTATACTCAACACTTGGCTAATCCTTCACAACACTTCATCAATTTCTTACAAACTCTCTGGACACCTAATCCTTGTAAATGCATACCCTTAAACTATAAGATATATAAAGTAAAGCAAAGGGAATAAACAGTCATGTTGACTAGTCCTAGGAGCTCACAAGTTGACAGCTACTTAACCACTTATTCACTAATATATTCAAACTGAAATGAAAAAGTATAATATAGCCAAGACACTTAGCAAGTTACAATTTCTAGACATGCACCACACTCCACTAACTTCGTACTATATACAATCCAGTCCAAATAATAAAAACCATTAAAAAAGAAACATATATTCACATATTATTATATAACTTGCCAATACCATAAAAAAACTTATATCACTAGCTCGCATTAATTATTCCATAGTAAAAAAAATCGTAGCCCAAAGCTATACATATATAATGGGAACAAACAAGCACAACACATAGTATTTTGTGCTCCAACACTAACACTTACACTACCACTTAGTTATTAAATAATAATACCGAAGCTAAAATGAAATTATATATAATTACAATGACACAATGTAACCTACTACTACTTCCAGGATTTACACCAAATTCCACTAACTCAAAACTATAAACAATATTTTCCAAATAAGAAACAATATTTTCCAAATAAGGAAGACTATTAATAACACACATATGCTTATATATATATATACCCATATACAACTTATTGGTACATATAAGATTATATACTTAGCTCTTTTCTTTTTTTTTTTTTTTTTGGCTAAATAATAAACTCTAATTTAATTTGTGTAACAATAAATTCACGAAATTATCCTCGTAAATTATATGCGTGAGATTTAAAAAAAAAAGCACAATTTCCATTGTATTTCTCATCTCAACACTATGATACGGAAAAGAAATACAATGTACTATTTACAAAATTAGGGGATTACACCAAGTTAGGCGTGATAGAGTTAGATTCAAGGCTATTATAGAGGCGTGAGTGTGTCTAAGAAGAAATCACTCGTTGTGTACAAGAGTCCGTCATGCCCATTCTCTTGATCCAATAGTGGAAAGCTTGAAGCGTGTTGCTAAGGGCCGAAGACGTAGATAAACCGTCGTATTTGTTGAACCTCGTAAAAATTGCATTTGCACTTCTCTAACCTTATCTCTTTAATTTATTTACGTTGAGCTTGTGCATATTATTTAGCTATTTTTACTTGATATTACACTTTTCTATCCTTATCTCTTTAATTTATTTACCTTGAGCTTGTGCATGTTATTTAGCTATTTTTATTTGATATAGTCATTATTTGCATAATTCACTTGCTTATCTTGAATAGTTTGCAAAAGTTTTTAAAATCCAATTCACCCCCCTCTTGGATTAGCTAATCTTAGGATAATATTGTTGAGATGAGATGGCTTGATATTAATGATGAGTATAGTCATTTAGTGTTCTGTTAGGTCTTTTGAAATGTAATTCATTGAGATTATCTGTGTGCTTGACTCGCATTAATTTAACCTTATTCTTGATTCTATACATTTAAGAACGATAATTATGACCACTTGATTCTTTGCTTTTGGAGAAAACTTATATGCATTAGATAGGCATGGATATCTCATGAATTCTAGAACCCATTTGAGTGAAGTTTGAGACGAAATTCTATATTAGGTGTCATTGGAGAAATGATTGGGCTATCTTTTGATCGTTTGAACCTTCCAAGCTAATCTTGATACATTATCATGCTAGTACACCCACTTTGAGCCTATTTGTACCTTTCTTTTTCTACTACATTTTAGCCAAATCAAAATAATGACTACTAACTTTTACCCTTTAAGTATGTTGATTGGTTTAAAGAGTTAATTTATGTTATGTTCATGTTGGGAGGAAGGGTAGCTTTACAAAGTATTGAAAAAAAAAACCAAAAAAACAAAAACGAAAAAAAAGAGAATAATTCAGTAAAAAATTTGTGTCCTTGCCCTTTATTTTATTTTTCAACATTTAGGACAATGTTGATTTTAAGCTTGGGAGAGAGGTTTTTCATTTTCATCCTTTTGTCTTATTTCATATCTTTCATTTCAAAAAAACAGGAAGAAAAAATTATAAATAAGTGTTTGGCAGAGTGTTGATAGAAGAGAAATTTAGTTGAAAAGAAGTTTGAGAGTGCTATTTGGTATACCAAGGAATAACTCTGCAAAGGTCCTAGATTCATATACTTAAGGGTAATTTGAGCCTCAAATTTTTCCAAAATTATCTTACCTTTACCCAAGCCGACATTACATGCTTAATAAAAGACCTTTTGATCTTTGATGACACACTACTATATATTAGTAGAGAGCGACACGAAAAATAGGCATATGGTAGTTCTAAATTGCATCATATAGAGATCTTTTATTGTCTACCGAAACATACAAGTCTATCTAAAGTTTATTTCATTAAATAATATTGATTTTGCACACACTTCCGTATTAAGAGTCTTAAGTGGAGTTAAATTGATATTTGAAGTTAAAAATCAAGATAATCTCATTGTTTGTATTTCCTTTAAGCTTGGAACATTTTATAAATTCGGAGATACTTATACAGTTTTTGATTCAATACAAAACTTACACTTTGTCATTTATGTCTTTAGTACTTAATTTGTGTTTTACTTTTCTTTTTCTTCTTTTGTTTTGCTCGAAGATAAACAAATGTTTGAATTTAGGAGAATTTGATAAGTGATTAATTCACTCATAAATCAAGTATCATTCGGCTCCAATAATTGTAAGATCTCGAGCATTTTTATTAGTTTGGTGTACTTTTACTTTATTTTTATAGTTCTTGTGAATAAATGATAATCAAGATGAATTGGTGCTAAACATGAGTATTTCAACACTTTTCAATTGAAGTTGAGTATGATACGAATACAATGCAATGAAAATCAGTCAAAACGGAGCTAAAACAACAAAACAGAAAGCTATCGTGCTGAGTTTCTAGAACAGGAAGTGCCGCAGCACTGGCTAAGGAGTGCCGCGATGCTCTCTGGAAGAAAGTTTTCTAGAGCCGTGAGCACCGCGGTACTTGCCAGGGAGCACCATGGTGCTCTGCCGCATCTAGAAACGTGTTTTTAGCAAGATTTTAAGTGAAATCTCGGCAATTGATTGTATCTGATTGAATGGTCTGAATTCTCTCTGTCTTAGGTCATTTTGGAGCCCCTTAAAAATACACTTAAGCCTCCACTTCCCAATTCATTTCATGATTCCATGTCTTGATTTCTAATATATTCTTTGATATTATTTTTGAATTTATTTATGTTATTCCATGCTTTATGATTCTCAACTAATTAGCTACTAGTTGGATGATTTGGTTTCTAGAATTCAGCACCTGAGAGAGAGAATTTTAGAAACAAGTATAGGATAGTATAACCTAGGACTTGTAGAGTTTTAAAAAACTTATAATTCTTTTAAAGCTATGATTAAAGAACCATTGAACATAATGAATTCTTAATTTCTAAGTTCGGAATAGAGATATTAGGATTAGAATTTAAGAATGATTTCACTCAGCACTTGAGAGAGGGAGTTGAAATACCTTTGGGTTCTTGGCTTATAAACTAGGAATAATTTTTTAGAATGCAATTGGTAATCAAAAGATATTGTTAGTAGTTAAGATGAATTCAATCCCCTAGTATATTTGTGAATAGAAGTCTCCATATTTTATTTTTATACTTCTGTTTATATTTGTATTTATTTAAGTTATAAATTCATTTAGTTTACTTGCCTAGATAAAGTCAGGTCACAATAATTCTAGTACTTAATGATAATTTAACACCCAATTTCTCGTGGGATCGATAATTCTATACTTATCATTTTATTACTTGTTTACAACCCGTGCAGTTGCGGTTATTTTACGTATATGCATTTAGCGTAACATTATCCTTCTTGCCAAATCTCATTACTCCTCGCATTAGTGCTACCTTCAAAAATACGATATCCCTAATTTCAAATTCCAACGGTTGTTGTCACACATCAGTGTATTTCTTTTATTGATCAATCGAAGCCCTCAATCTCCTCTTAATCTTTTCAATAACTTAAGTGGCTTGGTCCTCTAATTTCGAGCCCAAATATCTTCTTTCACCAGCCCCATGCTAATGAACTGGTGATTGACACTTACCACTATATAGTGCCTCGTACGGGGACATTTTGATAGATTCTTAGTAACTGTCAATGTATGAAATCTCAATCAGTGAAAGATATTGATTCCATGATCATGGAAAATCAATTAGACAAGCCCTTAACATATCTTCTAGGGTTTGGATAGTTCGCCTACTCTGACCATCAGTTTGAGGATGTGCAGTTGTACTAAACTTTAACCGAGTCCCTAAACCTTTCTGTAAGCTTTTCCAAAATGCTGAAGTGAAACATGCATTTCTATCGGATTTGATTGAAATAGGCATGCCATGCAGTCGTACAATTTTTTGTATATATAACTTTACTAACTTATCCACTGTGTAAGTAGTCCAAACTTGCAGAAAATTGGTTGTTTTGGTCATTTTGTCAATAATGACCCATATAGAATCATGTCCTTCCTTTGTTTTTGGTAACCCTGACACAAAATCTATAGTGATTTGTTCCCACTTCCACTCAGGAATTTCTAATGGCTGCAACAATCCCACTGGTCTTTCGTGTTTAGCCTTCACTTGTTAACATGTTGAGCACTTTGCTACATAATCTACTATGTCTTTTTTCATACCTGGCCACCAAAAATAATTTTTCAAATCTACATATATCTTTGCAGTTCCAAGATGCATCGAATATGGAGTGTTGGGGGCTTCGTATAAAATTTGCTGCTTGATTTCTGAATCATCTGGCACATAAATTCTACCCTTATCCATCAATATTCCATCATTTGACCTGTGAAAATTTTGATGTTTACCATTACTCACCTCATCTTTCAATTTCTCAATTAAGAAGTAATTAACTTCCCTTAATTGCCTCTAGAACTGTGGGTTGAATCGTTAATGCTGAAAAACTTACCACTGTGAACTCCATCTCCAAACTGCATAAATCTTTTTGTAAACTCATATGGATTTTCTCCATAGTAATGGCATACGCCATAGACTTCTGACTTAAAGCATCTGTGACCCTATTAGCTTTTCCAGGGTGGTTGTAAATTTCACACTCATAATCATTCACTAACTCTAGCCATCTCCATTGTCGCATGTTTAACTCCTCCTGCGTGAAGCTGTACTTTAAACTCTTTTGGTCGGTGTAAATATCATAATGTACACCGTACAAATAGTGCCTCTAGATCTTTAATGCAAACACTACAGCTGCAAACTCTAAATTATGGGTAGGATAGATCTTTTCATAATCCATCAGCTGTCTAGAAGTACACATAATAACCTTTTCATGTTGCATTAACATTACTCCTAAGCCTTGACTAAATGTATCACTATAAATAACGAAGCCTTCAACTCCATCTAGGATGGTCAATACTAGAGCCGTCGCAAGACTTTCTTTCAACTCTGGAAAGCTTTTCTCATACTCATCTGACCACTCAAACTTCACATTCTTGCGAGTTAAAGTAGTCATTCATGAATCGTCTATAATAACCTGCCAACTCTAGGAAACTCCTCACTTCAGTTGCATTTGTTGGTTGTTTCCACTGACTTATAGCTTCTATTTGGGATGGGTCTACAAATATTCTATCTCCTGAAAAAACATGTCCAAGGAAAGATACCTTCTCCAACCAAAACTCCCATTTTGAGAATTTAGAATATAACTTCTTCTCTCTTAGTTTCTCCAAAAAGATCTTCAAATGCAACTCGTGTTCCTCGACATTTTGTGAATATACTAAAATATCGTCAATAAAGATGATCACAAACTTATCTAAATAATTTGTAAACACCTTATTCATTAAATCTATGAAGGCTGCTAGAGTATTAGTGAGTCCAAAGACATCACCAAGAACTCGTAATGTCCATAGTGTATCCAGAATGCTGTTGTTTGGTATATCACTCTCCCGTACTTTGAGTTGATGATATCTAGACCACAGATCAATCGTAGAAAAGACTGTTGTACCCTTCAGTTGGTCGAATAGGTCATCGATCCTTGATAGAGGATACTTATTTTTAATCGTCACATTGTTCAACTCGCGGTAATCAATGCATATTCTCATTGATCCGTCTTTCTTCTTCACGAACAATACTGGTGCTCCCCATGATGAATAAGTCAGTTGAATAAACTTCTTATCAAGTAATTCCTACAATTAAATCTTCAACTCCTTTAGTTTAGTAGGCGCTATTCAATACGTTGCTTTTGAAGTCGAAGCCATTCCAGGTAGAAGTTCAATTTCAAACTCGATTTCACGATCCGGGGGGGACTGTGATAAATCTTTTGGGAATACATCCGCAAAAGCACAAGCAACCTGCACATCAATTAGCTGTGATTTTGTCTTTATAGTGGTATTTACAATGTTAGCTAAGTATCTAATACACCATTATTCTGACATTTTCCTTGCTTTTATAGCTGAAACCACTGGCCACCGACTTCCTCGTGATGTTCCTTTAATTTCAAATGCTTTCCCTTTCAATGGTCGAAAAACAACCTCCTTCTTCTCACACATAATTGTGGCATTATTTCTGGATAGCCAATCCATTCCTTGTATAATATTATTATCAACCATCTCTAATACTAATAGATCCACTGTTAACTCGTGACCAGCGATGTTAATAGGTACAGTTTTGAAGTAAAACCGTGATATTATAGTCTCTCCTAAAGTTAAGAAGACTTCGAACACTTCAGATAATAATTCAGGCATAACGTAAAGCTTTTAAATAAAAGATACAATAATAAAGGAATGCGAACTTCTCCCTGGGTCAAGGTATACACCCTCGCATTTCCTTGCTTCTGCTCAATTCTTTCCTGTTCAGGGCATTCACGAGCAAATTGGTCAGAATTTCCACAGCTGTAATATTTCTGATTTACCTTCCCATAGTTTCCAACATGGCATCACCTACACTGATTGCAATAGGGCCACAACTCAAAATCCTTGCAAGCTTGCTTGTTTGGTCCAGACTGGTCGAACCTTCTCTGATTTCTAAGCCCATTCTTCCTCATGTTGTTGTTATTACCATTCTTACCCTAGAGCTACCTACCTTAGTAATTAGATCTCCCAGAATTATTTGACCCACGTTGTTGGAATCTTCCTCCTATATTCCCTGTATTACGCTAGTTCCCTACAAACTACACTCGACCAGAAACTTGCCCATTGATTCCTTGTTTTTCTGAATGCTGAATATTTTTCTTTTTGGGTTCTTACCATGACCCTTGGCATATAATATACCCTGCTGTATCAACATATGATTCCGGTCCCTCTTATCCTGTGTCTACCAAAGCCGGTAAATCGGGACAAAGACCCCTCAAGAGTCTCCATATCTTGCTTGCTTTTGTAGTTACCATGTCCAGTACATATCGAGATAGTTAATCGAACTTTCTTACATGCTCCAATACCGACATATTTCGCTGTTTCAAATTAGTAAAGTGATTTACATTATGGTCATTTACAAACTTACTATAGTACTTATTGTTGAACATAACCAGTCCAACTTATTCTCACTACTTCTAAGGATCACTTCACAGCATTTCACCATATTCTAGCATCATTCCTTAGTATATATATACCACATGCTACTTTTTTCGTCTCCTTAGTCTGGATAGATTCGAAGATCTTAGCATGCTAATCCATTCTTCAGCAATAAAATGATAAGTAATTCCCTCGAAAATTGGCAGATTTCGCTTCATAAATCTTTTTGAGGCTGGTTTCATTTTCCTAGGTTCACTAGGTGCTATAGGTAGTGGTTGTGGTGGTGGTAGTGGTTGTTGTTCTTCTACAGCTAGTTGTGGTTATTGCTCTACTTGCGGTGATTTTGCAACTAGTACTGGCGGCACTTGTTGTTTGGCAACATGCGGTGGTTGTATTGGTTCACCCTGTCCAGCAGGAATTCGCCGCATAAAAGTTTCGAACATTTCATTCTGCCTGTGAGCATTCGCTTATTCTCTAACTCTCGCATTTTCTGTATGTTTTCGTAATGATTCAGCTCGTAACTGAACCATTTGTCGAAGTTCAGATAGTTCACTAGTTGTCGCTATCACAGGCTGATTAACCTCAGATTGGGATCCTTCTGCCTGAGCTTGACTCTTTGTTATAGTCTTATGAGGTGGCATCGCATTCTGTGCGTAGTTTTGTATGTGTTTATTCCTATAAATGAGAATGCATATTTAGAATTTCACAATGCAACATTTGAGCAAAGATTTAAGTTATCATACTTCAATATATACAAGCATTATAGACATTAAGAAAAAGGTACCATAGATAACACTAAGCACTCAGTTTATACAATAAAATATAATGGTACAGCTTAACTATAAACAAAGATGCACACACTTCCATAAACATGACTGACATTCCAAGTGTTTATGAGTAACTTCCTTAATGATAGCTTTATCTTCTCCCAAATCTTCCTCTGAATCCTTCTTAGGATCTTCATCATCAAATACTTCCCCATAAGAAGCATCAGTATCATCAGCATTCAAGGTCCTAACCTGACCCTCCCATGCAGAAATAGCAAAGCCTGGCCTAAAAGTTCTTTCAAGGGAAAACCTGAACTGGTTCCATCAACAGAGAATAGGGTCTGCACCTCTTCTATCAAACCACTGAGAAGCTTCTCCACTGAAGTATAAGTTAGCTATATCTAACTTAAGACAACCTGGTACAGCTACCATTCTAAAAATTCGGCTCATGTGGCTAGTCCAATCAAATACATGCATCGGTTGGGTTCCACAAAATAAAGGAAGTTCATAGTTCCTTACTCGCCTCACATAAATGGCTATCTCATTAGGAATGTATGTCACATTGTTATTCACCTCTTGCTCAGATCTTTGAGAACTATCCATCTTTCCCTCAATTGACATATCTATCATAAATTAACAAAATTTAAAACTTAAACTAGGGTCTTCACAAGACTAGATAATACAATTTACTTACAGTGAGTGGAGTTCTTATCATCATGTAATATACCTATGGTTTTATATACAGAACTAGCTCAAATCCAGCGCTGATACTATTATGTAACAAGCTCCATGTTGTTAACAACTAAAAATATAATTTGTAATTATTACCATAACAAAATTTATTAAAACACATAAATTTTTTCTGACACATCAAAAACGTGGGGATATCAATAACTTTCCAACTTTAAAAAACAACCATTTAAAATCCTTTATTTTTACAAACGTATTTTATTTTTATTCACAATTTATTTACACAAAGCAACTATCCAAAAACAAAAGTTCAAGCCACGTTTAAAACATTTCTATTTTCCCAAGGTAAGACCATATGTACATCGCATGCTGATTGGTCTGCTCTTCACTTGCTAACTTTATTCTTTTCATTACCTACAGCATAGAGTAAGTACATAAGCAAACACTTAGTAAGGTAGGACTTACTGTACTCTAACTCTGAAACAGCCAAACAACAACATAACATAATACGGCATCCAAGGTTAACAATAAAGTTATAAAAATAGGTATAATAAGTTTTTCAAATAGAACAAACAGTTTTAGGTCCTAGACCCTTTTTATTTTGTTAACCAATATTGGGTGACTCATCATAAGCATCGCCAGCCTAGCTCAACAGTGACTCATCACAAGCATCACTGGAGTGTATATGTAATAACTCATCACAAGCATTGTTACTTAATTATATTAGTGGCTCATCACAAGTATCACTAAAAAGTGTACATACTGATTCATCACAAGCATCCTTTACTTAATTATATTAGTGACTCATCACAAGCATTATCAAAAGTGTACATAACCAACTCATCACAAGCATCGTTTACCTTAATTGTATTTGTGGCTCATCACATGCATAACTAAAAAGTGCATATATGTGTGTTTGCATAAGTGCTTCATTATGTGCTAACACAACATCTCAGCAGCACAAAAACCAACTTAGTAAGTATAATAAGCAAAGCATAATAAAATATATTTCTAGCACAATTTGCACACCATTCGTTACTCAAAATTGTAGACAAAAAACTGCACTTACCTAAAAATGGTGTACCTCAAACTTAAGCAAAAAAGCTCACATTGAAATTTCACCCACAAAATATTCCCACTGTAACACAATACAAGATTAATTGAAGCACGTCCCTAATTTCATATTTCTCACTTTATAAGTTGCTGTTATTAATAATAATATTACGACCACCTTAACCTAGACTTAGTCCACGAAACACAACTGGACTCATAATTGAACTCATACATACACAGCAAATGCAGGTAAAAGAAAGCCATAAACCTTTAAAAAATCTGTTCAATCCAGTCATCAAATAAATAAACTTTATATGACCTCGTTTTACCCATATACATATATACCTATATATATGTTTCTTTTCGGCTGAAACATTTAAAATAACAATTTTCAGGTTGCTTTTGTATGTATATATTTATATGATTGATTATTATAACTTAAAATCCTTCACTTTCCTAGGCCGCAAAGATTCTAATTTGGTCACCAAAAATTATTCAGCTTTACCACTTAATTGTGGCCATAATAATACCATTTCGCTTTTTGATTTTACTCCATAATGCATGCATTGGATTTTAGAGCTTAAATACACTACTACACTATACGAACGTCCCATCACTAGATCCACGTTGGTCCCACCATATAGCCAACGGAGAAATAGATCTCGTCACTTGGCAGATGATGAGGAAAAACAAGCTATCTCGTCGGTTACTAACCAAAAAGAAAATTTATTTATCTCATTAGTCCATAACCAACGAGATAGACTAATCTCGTCGGCCTATAACCGACGAGGAAAAAGGCCCATCTAATTAGGACTTCAACCCTAGATCATCCCCACTTCGAGCGAACCACACCCGAGAGTGGTAGTCTGCGAAGAGAAATGACGCCGACACAGTAGCCCTCCATTTTTTTCGGGCAATTTTGAGGTAATTTCTCCTTTCAATCCTTGATTTCTTGTTAAAAAATAGTTATCCGTTGATGTTTATGGCTTTTTAGCTGATTTTATGACAAAGATATTGATTTCTAGGAGTTATTTGAGGAAGTTTTTATTTGGGCGAAATTTTGGTTAAATAATGTCCAAATCTTTGATACATTGGCATAATCTTCATTTACAAGTTTGCTTTTTGTTTATCTAGTTGTTAGTCTTTTAGATAATGCATAGGTTAATTTTTTTTGATAATTTTGGTTATAATTATATGTAGTAAGGAGGGGGGAAAAAAACTTGAGACTAAATTAGAGTAACAATGATGTAAATTCGATAATAGAATTTAATTAGATTTGTAAATAGCCAAATAAATTAACATTGATGTTAGATTTTAAATTTACAATAACTTTACATACTTTAGAATATATTAGATAGTAAATTTTTTACATATGTATGGAGTTTAATTAATTTTCAAATAAGTTAGGTAATAAGTAATTTGGTTATTTATTTTACACACTAAAAAATTTTATTTCATGTGTTATATTAATTATAGTGCATTTGGGGGTCGATAATATTTGGAGTAGTACTTCATCATTTGATTGATCAAGCTTGTAAAGTGGTTGAGATATGTTAAACTACATTCATAAAATTTACTTTTGTTAATTATTTTTTGTTAATTGCACATACGTAGATATGATATCATGAGTAAAATTTGATATATATGTTTGATATACTAGTGGAGATATAGATCTGAGAAATTGTGTGATGTGGTGATATAAGGATGAAATTATGTGTTTCTTTGTATAATTTGTATATTATTTTTGTCTATGAATAATAGGATAGCTCTATAAATAGGCGAGACTCTACCCAATTTTTTAAAAATCATAATTTATTGAATTTGACTAGTTACATGAATAGTATATATTTTGATTATATTTTGATATATTTTTTGTTGTGTTTACTATTTGAATCTCTTTTATTAAGAATAGACAAAGAATGAATGTTGGCGGATAGATTATCTATTGAATATCGTGATGGAATTAACAAGTTCTTAGAATTTAGTTTAGAAAATGCTAGAAATCCCAATTTGATCTCCTGTCCATGTGTTCAATGTGGGAATCTCTATAAGATGGGCATAAGTAAATTGAAAGAACATTTATTTTTATACGGGATTGATCGAAGCTATAAGGTGTGGATTTAGCATGGTGAAAGAGTTCCTATTGATAAGAATTTTTTTAAGAAAACTATAAATAGAGACAAGATCGATGTGGATAATGAGGATGATCTTTATGACATGATCGATGATGCAAAATATGAATCCAATGTGGATCTAGTTAACTTTCAGTCTTTACTTAATGATGCGGAGAAATTGCTTTATCCGGGATGTACTAAATTCATTAAGCTATCGGCATTACTTAGATTGTATAATTTGAAAGCAAAACATGGATGGAGTGATAAAAATTTTTTAGAACTACTTCCGTTATTGGGAGAATTACTGCCTAAAGATAATGAGATGCCAGCTTCATTTTATGAGGCAGAAAAAACATTGTGTTCATTGGGTATGCAGTATGAGAAAATACACGCATGCCCAAATGATTGTACCTTATATCGCAAGAAGTTTGAAAATTCAATCTCATATCCGGTTTATGGTGAGTCAAGATGGCAAAAAAAAAAAGGGACTCTGAAAATGTTAAAAATAGAATTCTGGCTAAAGTGCTATAGTACATTCCACCAATTCCTCGCCTTATTTATCTCTAAATTCTGAACATGCTAAAAATTTAACATGGCATGCAAATGACAGAGTCGATGACGGTACACTTGGACATCCAATTGATTCCTTAGCATGGAAAAGGTGAATTGGAAATGGCTATCTTTTGGAAATGATCTTAGAAATCTTTGTTTGGGTCTATCTACTGATGGAATCAATCCTCATACTACCCTAAATAGTAGGTATAATTGTTGGCCTATTATGCTGGTAAGTTATAATCTACCTCCATGTTTATGCATGAAAAGGAAATTTACCTTGCTGACATTGCTAATTTCAAGACCTAAACAACCTATCAATGATATTGACATGTATTTAGTTCCTTTGATTAATGATTTAAATACTTTATGGGTTGATGGTGTTCAAGCTTATGATACCTATAAGCAAGAAGAGTTCAACCCGAAAGCAACATTGCTATGGATAATCAATGATTTTCCTATATATGGCAACTAATCTGGTTTCTCTGTAAAGGATGATAATGCTTGTCCTATTTACTAAAAAAGAACATGCTCGCATTATTTAAAAAATGTTAGGGTTTATGCCCTAAAAGCATGTATATTTTGGATATTTGCTGAATTAATAAAATGACATTTTTCTATTTGAATTTGTGCATAATTGGTAT
>JXTC01000139.1:49482-62044 GCA_002914845.1 Trema orientale | reverse complement strand
TGCCTAAAGTGTGTCAGTTTAAGAAATTGTACGCAACGCCCACACGTTCATCCAGTTGTGCTTGAGGCTTGGATTGGAAGATCGTGGTTTAGAAGACAATAAAGCTAGGATCCGCTGATAGGCTACAAGAGGTATTAGATCTATTCTCTTTGTGTGTTCCTATTTGCTATAAATTAATACTATGCACTCATATAGTCAATTATTTTGAGAAAATTTTTGAATATTCCTGGGCCAATCTTCTGCTGCGAAAATCGTTTTAATTCCAACAAAAAATTCCAAGAAAGTATGTTACATTGGCCATAGGAGATTTTTGCCTCGTAATCATGTATACAGAACTTGGAAAAAGGTATTCAATAGTGCGCAAGAATTTGAAATGGCTCCATAACGAAAAACTAGAACAGAAGTATTAGAAACAACTTCTAAAGTGCAATATAATTTTGGCAAAAGAAACCTTAGTAATAAAAAAAGTAAGGATTGTTTGAAAGTTAAAATCTTAGAGCAGCCTAAGGGTTATTGGAAGAAGAAGTCAATCTTTTTTGAGTTACAATATTAGGAACATTTAGTATTGCGATATAATTTAGATGTCATGCACATTGAAAAGAATGTATGTGATATCTAACTGGTACTTTGTTGAACATTCCTGGAAAAACAAAAGATAATATCAGAGCTCGTTGGGTGTGAGGAAGGAATTAGCTCCCAAAGTTAGTGTCAAGCAAACTTTTCTACCACCTACATGTTTCATGTTAACAAAAAAAGAAAAATGTAAACTTTTCCATACTCTATTTGATGTGAAGATTCTTGATGGTTATTCTTCAAATATGAGAAATTTGGTAGACATGAATGATTTAAAATTAGTTGGGCTTAAATCACATGATTGCCATACACTAATCCAATATTTATTGCCTATTGCTGTCCGTTCTATTTTGCCAAAAAATATTTGATTTGCTATCACAAGATTTTGTTTGTTCTCCGATTCTCTATGTTCCAAGGTCGTTGATGTAGCTAAGTTGGATCAGCTACAATATGAACTTGTTATAACTTTATGCATGCTAGAGCAATATTTTCCACCTGCTTTTTTTGACATAATGGTCTATCTCACGGTACATTTGATAAGAGAAGTGAAATTATATGGCCCTATGTATCTGAGAGGGATGTATCAATTCGAGAGGTATATGAAAATTCTTAAAAGTGATGTTCGAAATAGAAACCGACTTGAGGGGTGTATTGTCGAGTGTTAAATCGCAGAAGAAGCTATTGAATTTTGTTCAGAATATTTTTTCGGTGTAACAACTATTGGAATCACCAGTCCTAAGGATAATCTTATAAACAGAGGAATGAGTGCTGGTGTTATATGCACAATAAATCGTGAACAATAAGACCAAGCTCATCGTAACGTGCTAAAGAATGCATATGAAGTTCAACCTTATACAGAGTGAGTTAGATGTATCAAATTTCAATTATTTATATTATAGTCCTCAAATTTATTACAAGCTGAAATATGTTGGCCTGGTGTGATGATTAGGGAGCATATTAATTGGATCAAGACAAAATTTCCAACTAAATTAAGAAGAGATAAATGGGTGCAAGATGAGCATCATCGAACTTTTATTAGTTGGCTTAAAAGAAGGGTAAAGCTAGACTTGTTAATGTTATCACTGTGGTGTTTTAAATTTTTTTAAAGCTTTTTCTCACCATTTATAATTTCATGTTAATGATAGAGTGTGATAGAAATGGAGAAGGCAACACATAATATTTCTGAAATATTAAAATGGATCTCGCGTGGCCCTGCAATAAATGTCATAAAGTATGCTACATATTTTTTTAATGGTGTGCAATTTAATACTATAGAGCGAGATAATAGTAGAACTACACAAAATAGTGACATAAGCATAATTGCTAAAACTATGTACTTTTCAAGTTCCAAGGATAAAAATCCAATAGAGAGTGATATGGCCTTTTATGGTATTATCAAAGAAATTTAGGAACTTAATTATATTATGCACCGTGTACCCGTATTTTTGTATGATTGGATTGAAAGTAATAATGGAGTTAGAGAAGATGAATAGGGGTTCACTTTGGTTGACTTAAATCATTTAGGCCACAAAAGTGATCCATTTATAATGGCCACGCAAGTGAAACAGGTCTTTTATGTAAAAGATGCAATTTATACTCGATGGTCAGTTGTACTTTCTACATAACCAAAAGATTACCATAATCAAAGATTTGATGAAGGTGATAACGACACCCTAATAGCTCATATACATCCAACAAATGGAATACAAAATTTACCTTTGATAATCACGACAACTATTTGCGAGATGATGGTGAAGGTGTTTGGATCGATGATGGAGGAAATGAAACAACTTAAACTAATGTCAGGTACTTTTATAAACTACCACAATCGTATATGTTTGTTACGTGTTATATATTTATCATATATATCTTATAGATTATCACGATGCATTATGTATTCTTGTTATATTAGTTTATTGTTATATTCATAACTAACAGTGATTCATTATCAATTTGTGAATATGAATCTATTATTAATTATGGAGGATTTATCATCTGATGATGAAAATGCCTATATTTTCACACCATCACAAGAAAATGAAGTGATGGTCATTTGGAAATAACCAAATATAATCAATGGGACCAAGTAATGGGTGATGAGGGGAACCATTTAGCGAGTATAGTGGGACCTTTAGCACATCTAACTGTGCCAATCGGTCTTAACCATTGGGCACGTGTTCGAAAGGAGTATAAGGAAAACATATGGGAAACTATTAAGGTAAGTTATTTGTAATCTTAAGTCTTGATTTAATGACCATTAGGTACGTACTTTTAATGATTTTACTTTATCTTTTTCTACAGGAAACCTTTAATATTGACCCAAAAGCTTCTCAAATTTAAATGTTAGAGTTTTTCTTTCTTTCCTATATAAATGGTTTATTGATTTTATTATTAAAATACAAAGCTATAATTATCCTAATGCCTCTTTGTATGAGTAAAATTTTGATTATCACATACACCATCTTCTGCTGCACCATATGATGGTTCTTTTAAGTGTGTGTGATAAAAAATATTTTACACACACAAAGAGAGACCTCAGGATCATTATAGCATTGTTATTTTAGTAGATAGAATCAATATACTTTTTATAGAGAAAAATAAGAATACTCTTAACCTTTTAATTTGAGTATTTCTTTTTGAGGAAGAAGTTGATCTTTGCCACAACTTTAAAACCGCAATCTTCTTATTGGGATACTTTTCCAAGCTTGTTGAAAAATCCACTACCAGCATATGCGGAGTGGATAGATCCTAAAGATTGGAAGGATTTTGTGGCCGAAAGAAGGACTCCAGGATAGGAAGAAATGAGAAAAGTTCAACGAGAACGACGAGCTAAGTGCACAAACTAGCATAAAATTTATAGATTGGGTTATAGTGGCCTACAATATAAGGTTGGAAAGGAGATGGGTCATGAACTTACCGACATAAATAGAGGCAATTTCTAGACTAAAGCTCGAGAAGACAAGAAAGGAAACTATATAAAAGAAGAAGTTAAGACCATCAGAGAGAAAATGGTAAGTATATTTAAATTTTTTGCATGATTATACGAAGTTTGTACTGTAGATACTTGATAGTAAATATTTAATCGTATTTTTTGGCCTTTTTCATAGCTTGATCTCAGAAATCATGTTAAGAAGGGCACTTTGGTGTTAGAAGGCAGTAATGATGTTCTGACAATGGTGTTGGGCACCCTTGAGCATAGTGGGCTTGTAAGGGGAATGGGAGCTGGTGTCACACAACATCAATTCTATCACATGCCTACCCCATCCATCAAACCACCACCAGATGATTATATGAAAAAGATTGATGAACTTCAAAAGCATTGTCAATCATAATTTAAACAACAAGAAGAAAGATTCAAGGCTGAGATTGCAAGTTTGCAAGCAGGACAAGGTAGCAACATAGGTGGTTCTTCATTTGCCTCACATCAAGTTCGACCACAACCTACTACATAGGATCCTATAGAATTTGCCTCAGAACATGTGCCACCACAACCTACTGCACAGGATCCTATAGCATTTGCCTCAAACCATGTTCTAACAGAACCTACTATACCAGATCCTACGTTGTTTGATAGACCACCAGATCAAGTACATAATAGGAAGTACAAGCTTGCAGTGGGCGCAGTAGACAACATTGTAGCATCAGGATATGTGATAGGTTCTACCACTGGATTTGTTCACAACGTACCATTGGGGGAGCTTAATTATCATGTGGTAGTTGAAATTTCATATAATGATTTTGCTTTGCTTTCGATTCCCAATGAAAATTTTGTTGCTACCTTAGTTGAACATATAGTTGGATCTTATAGTGCTTGGCCAAAAGTGCTAGTCACTTTTAATGATGAACTAGTAAAGAAACATCCCAACCCTCGTCAAGCTCCTCAACCACAAGGACCTCCAACATAACCGAAAAGGCCCCCTGAGCCTCGTGGAAAAGAACCTCTTACACAAACCAAACCAGATTCAGAGTTGAGTTCAATACCACTTTCATTGTCATATTTGTTGAAGATTGCTGAAAATTGGTCCGACTGTGCTTATGTCAAATTTCCAATTGGAGGACAAGTGTTTGGAGTTTCTTTTATTTTGCCGAACTTTCAAGAAGATATAATCCAATTTTGTACTTTGCAAATGATTGGAGCAGTACCTATGACCCTATACATGAGGTAAGTATTGGTATAACTGCATACTTTTAGTATTTATGCAAATCATATTAAAACTTGGATTACTAATCATATCACATATGGTTTTGTAGCTACTTGTATAATTGTGTAATTCAATTTGGTTTTGAGGCAGTGTATACTTTTATGGATCCAAGTGAAATTGCTACATCTAGTGGTCGACGAAAGGCTCGTGCGGAAGCACTCTCTAGCCGGATGTTATCAATGAGTATTGTCGATCAATTACTCATTACTCCTTGGAACCATGCTTAAGTTTATACATATTTCGATTTGTACATTTTTTCATAAGTTCCATTCATATATATTAAATTATGTGATGATTTCTTATTAATAGAGAACATTGGATGTTAGTCATTATTGATCCTAATAAAGAGATTGTAAGGTTTCTTGATCTGGTCAATTCCGACCTTCATTATGAAATTAGCTACACAATATTTCAGTAAGTTTATTATATATTCTAATTTATATCTTTTTAAAGTTTTAATCTTGATCCCTTTTCGTTCATTGACTTTATTTGATGTCTATTTTATGTTAATAAGTGCATTTACCTTTTTCATGCTGAGGAATCAATTGTTGAAGTTTGCTTTAATTATTAAGTATTGTTGAAGTTTTTTTTTCTCTTTGATAGTTAATTAATTAAAACTTATGTATGTCTCCTTTATTTATCTTAGGGACTACATCAACTGACAAACATAGAATGCGGATACTATGTAATGAGATACATAAGAGAGATAATTCAACAAAGGCATCCTAGGGAGTTTTTCAAATCTAGAGTATATATTAAAGTAGTCACTTTCATATATATATATTACTTATTATTTTCAGTTATGCTTCTTTTTATAATTTTTACTTACTATATATTAATTTTCTAGTTTCCCAACGAAATACTTTATACCAATCAAGAAATCAATGAAGCTAGAGAAGAATGGGCCAAAGCACTCTTCAAATATATCCAATAAGCTATAGAGCTCACCTTCATCACTTGGTAGTTTTGATGGCCCTTTTTTTTTTAATTGGGCAATATCTAGCTATTTAGATATAGTTTTGGGATAAGTAGATTTTAATAGTACTTACATTAGGTATGAATTAGTTATGTATTGTAGATATATTATGTTGGATTGGATATTGGCTATTTTTATATATAGGTTCTGTAAAACTATTGTAAAACACAATTTTTCCAGGTATATATAAAACCCAGGGGGAACCAGTTTCTATTTTTTATTCCCCAGGGTTAGGCCTTATCTTATCGCTTAAAAAATGATGCGGAACTGCGATATTATAAAAAAAAAATAAAAAAATGAATAAATTATCTATTTATCTTGTCAGTTATGGACCGACGACATAGGTTATCACATCGGTTCTAGAGCGACGTGATAACTATATCCTGTCAGTTTCAGACCGACGAGAAATGTAGAGCCTATCAGTTGCATAGTCGTCGGTTTCACAACCGATGAAGTAGGCTTTTCACGTCATTCATACAATGACGTGAATGTAAGTATTTTATATAGTATAGCATAACTTCCACCAGAACTTAATCTTTAACAGCAAAAATAAAAAGCAATAGATTTAATTTTATAGCTTCTAAACTAACCTTAAACATGTGAGGACATGTGAACTAAAGTTAACATTCGCACTTATTCACACTTAAGAAGCTTAATAAATTACAATACCTTAAAGATCAGTAAACTTCTCACTAGGACCCTAAAGAAACATCAATAGATTTCTTTTTCATTTACTATCACCATAACTTCCGAAATTTCCTCGAAAAATATTTAACATAATGTTTTAGAATTCTATGACTTTAAAGTGACCAAAACAACAAAGATTAGAAAACTTATCAAAATCTTTAGTTATTTTTAGACTTCTACAACACCAAGAACTCCTTACACTTCTACGGGATGACTACAGATATGAAGAGTTTTCCTTTGAATTTGCTAGAATGTTTAAGTCTTGGACAAGATAGACATTGGCTTGAAGAAAATGGAATAAAAGAGTAAAAAGACTACGAGTCGGAGAGAAATGAGTTGAGGCAGAGAAAGAATGTTGAGCTTTACTTCCTAATTGAATACTAAAACTAAAGACATAGAATAATAAAGGCACGACAAAACATGTAATCAAAGGAATGATAGTTAGTTTTCTACACTCAATACTTGGCTAATCCCTCATAATACCTCATCAATTTCTTACCAACTTTCGGGACACCTAATTCTCATAAATGCATAACCTTAAATTATAATATATATAAAATAAAGCAAAGAGAATAAACAGTCATGTTGACTAGTCCTAGGAGCTCACAACTTGACAGCAACTTAACCACTTAGTTACTAATATGTGCAAACTAAAATGGAAAAGTATAATATAGCAAAGATACCTAGTTGGTTAGGATTTCTAGATGTACACTGCACTCCACTAACTTAGTACTATATACAATCCTCTCTAAATAATAAAAACCATTAGAAAAGAAATATATATTTATATATACTCGTATAACTTGCTAATACCATATAAACCTTTTATCACTAGCTCCCATTATCTTATTCCATAGTAAAACATTTGTAGCTTAAAGCTATACAAATATGATGGGAACAAACAAGCATGACACATAGTGTTTCGTACTCTAATACTAACACTTATACCACCACTTGGCTATTAAATAATAATACTAAAGCTGAAAAGAAACCATATATAATTGCCATGACACAATGTAACCTATTACTTCTTGGATTTATACCAAGTTCTATTAACACAAAACTATAAACAGTACTTTCCAACTAAGGAAGACCATTAATAACACACATATGCTTATATATATACATACCCATACACAATTTATTGGTACATATAAGAGTGTGTACTTAGCCCATTTCTTCTTTTTTTTTTTTCTTTTGCTAACTAATACCTAAGTCTTGTAATTTGTGAAATTTTCCCAGTTTTGTTTTTTTTTAAAAATCACTCCAAATAGACCCTCCAAAAATAGTATCACAAATTTAATTACCAAATGCTAGGCTCTAATTTAATTTGCATAACAATAAATTTACGGAATTATCCTCGTGAATTAGGTGCATAAAATTTAAAAATAAATCACAATTTCTATTGTATTTCTCGTTCCAACTCTAAAATACAGAAAAGAAATATAATGTACTGTTCACAAAATTAGGGGATTACAGTTTAATTGTATCATCATGAGTGTGACCCATTATTTCAGATTTTAGCAACTTAACTCAAAATTGTCAGCGTGGGATAGGTCAATTTTGAAATATATTCTAAAATTCTATCTCTTAGAAATTAAACCTTGCTATTAATTTAAATGGACACCGTCCATAGATAGGACAAAATCTAAGCATATCTAGATGCCAATTAAATCTCATGGTGCTTAATTAATAATAGAGGTTATGGGATATATTGTCATGAATCCTATCCCACTCATTATTTTAAAATCTGATGTATTTTTAATTAATAAACATCTAACATTTTATTCAACCTTGTTTTTATATCTAATATATCTATCTAGGTAAAATTATTGGTCCAATCTTATTGGTCCTAAATAAATTACTAGACTTTCTAAAAATCTAAATTTATTATCATAGGACTAATTTGACCAATCTAATTAATCTAATTAATAACGAAAGCATAAATTAAATAAGTATGATATTACTAAAATTTAACTATTAAACTTAAGTCACAGTATTCAATTTTTATTCCTATCTAATAATTTAATCTAATTAAATTGGACATATTCTACCTAAACTATTTTCTGTGAATATTTATGTATGCATGACATTCATAAGTGACTATAAGTGGGTATAATGAATGGCATGTTATAATGCATAGTCATATTATACATATCAGATATAATATATCAATAAAATAAAATAATAACGATATTTGGCAAGGTCTCTTAAGAAATCATAACCCAATAAAATAATAAAAAAAAATTACAAAGATTTAAAAGCACGTAGGCCCAAAAATTATCTACTGGTATTCTTGGGCCTCTTTTATTCTTTCAGTATTTTTACAAATCAAATTTGTAAAAAAGAGGATATTACTGCAAATAATTTCGTAAAGCTAGCCCAGTATTTTTTAAATACCGTTGGGTTAAAATGGGCCTAGTTGAGAAATAATACTAGGTCCATTTATTTCGAGAATCACCCAATGGGCTGGGCTACAATAGCCCAACCCGTATGCTTATAACATTTGGGCTTATGAGCTTATAAATAAAAGCCCATATTTTGCTCATTATAATTGTACCTGATGTTTCGATCTGGTGCTCAATATATATTTTTACATATATATATATTATATTATATATAATATTATTTAGTATATATAGTGTTGTAGCACAGGTTTTTGTGGCATATTAGGTCAGGTCCATGTAGAAACTTCTTTATCGTTTTCTTTATACATTACAAGGAAAAAGAAAAAAAATTACAACTAAACCTATGCCCAAAATTGGGTCTACAATTATTGATCTAATTAAAAAAAATTACAAAAAATTAAAACCTAGGGAACAGTTTAATTAACGACTAAATATCAACTAAACATGAATTATATGATATTCATCCATTCATCATCAAATACATATATAAAAAAAAAAATAACGCAACAACAACTCATGCATATAAACAATTAATACTTTATACTCTTATAATCATTCTGGTACCAATTGTTAGTTTTAAAATCGATTTTTGCAGCAGAAGATTGGCCCAAGAACAATCAATTTTTTTTTCAAAATAATTGACTATATGAATGCATAGTATTAATTCATAGCAAACAGAAAACATATAAAGAGAATAGATCTAATACCTCTTGTAGCCTATGAGCGGATCCTAGCTTTTCTGTCTTGTAAACCACGATCTTCTAATCCAAACATTAATCATAACTGAATGAATATGTGAGTGTTGTGTACAGTTTCTCAAACTCACACTTTTGGGTACTTGCAATATTCTCAACACATGAGAATGCAGGAATTTGTTCTACAGAGCATGAGAAGACTCTCTTCTTTTTCTCTCTAGTTTATAGAGGCCCTGTAAAAAAAATAATAGCACGTACATTTTTCTGCTAGGGTCTCATCTTATATATATAGATATTTATTAAATTATTTAATAAATAAATAAATTAATCAAATTAATTAATAATATATATATAAAATTTAGCCGTGCATGATTTTTTGACAAACGTGAAGTTTAAATATATATATATAAATTAATCTAATTAATTAATATTTATATATGTGGATAATATTTCAGATTTTAATTTTTCTCTATGGATAGATAAGATTGATCAAGTTGAATATGACTTACAATAGCAAATAATTTTATCTATATCCATTACTTGATTAATTAATGTTTCATTCAAATATTTTTTCTTTTTTATTTCTTTTGTTTTTTAATTTTAACTTGTAAGTTTAATTTTTCAAATTGCATTTAATCTCAACATATTATACTATTAATAGGAATAAGTAATTTTTTTGAGGATATAGATCACGACAGTTTTTTTGTTTTTTAATGGGATGTAACGTTAATTTTTTTTGTTGGAAGTGTACAATGTTAGTTTTGAAAATATAAAAAAGAAGGAACGATTTTTTTAAGGAAAAATTTGTGATAAAAAAACTAGTATTTAATAGTTTTATATTAACGGTTAGTTGTTTTTTTTAAGAATATACATAACGTTAGTTTTTTTATGAGAAGATATATAATGTTACTTGTGAAATTATAAAAAAGAAGGAATAGATTTTTAATGAAAATTTTAATATATATATACAGTTAATTCTTCAGGAAAAAAAATATCTATATATATATAGATACACGGTTAGTTGTTTTTTATTGTTTAATAAAAATCAACAATAGAATGAAAAAAATAAACAATAATGGAAAAGGAATCTGAAAAAAAATATTCCAACTCATAGGTCACATATAAGTTGCCAATTTTTAAGTCGGAAATAGCTTTCTATATTATACGTATTAATTATATTTTTATTTTTTTATAAAATTACTAATATCATTATAACTATTAGATCAAAATTTAATGGTCCAAATGAAAGTACCCATCAATTGAGTAAAAACAAAAATCTCCATTGAAATATGACCATATATATATATATCTAAATAAAAACTAGTGCTGAGGAGTGTTTTCCTAATCTTGTATTTATCTAATTATCTTATGATTAGATTTTTTTTTTAAATTCAAAATTTAAACAAATTAGGAAACTTATCTCTCTAGAAATTTAAATTAATTAATAACAATTATTAATTACAAGAAGATAAACTATTTCTCTAAACAAAGTGTGCTGCAATAGAAATCCTATAATATCTAATACAATATTTGTAAGAGATGGAATTGGGGACTTATGGACCTACAATTCAAACTCCATTAAATTATAACAAGTAATTAAATTCTTTAATTAATTTGTCCAATTTATTAATTCCAATATTACTCTACTAAAAATCTAAAATTACACTCTTGAAATTACAAAATTAATTTATTATGAAAATAACAAGAACTCATCGATTTAATCATTACATATAGTTCAATCCTCCATAGATGATTCATAATCAGAGCAAGGTTAATTTTCGTTTGCCTCTCCATTTACATCTTTATCCTTATATTTCATTGATTCTCCATTGAACAATTATTTTATAAGTCTATTACAAATTGTGCACTTAAACTATTCAAGTTTTGAATTAATACACAAGAGAATCATCTTTCTAGCCTTCTAATAGAAAGAATGGATTCTATATTTGTAAGCTATATGCCTAGCTATTCATCTCATCATGCTCCTAATATACAAGTGTTTCGGTTTGTTTAGAAAATAAACCTTTAACAAGTATGTAAAAGAACATAATGCGATAAATAGGAACCTATATATAACTACTAAGGATTAAGATTGATCTATATACGATCATTCAGTGACATTATTTAAACTGTAACACCACTGGGCCTCACCCAAAAGTGCTAGCTTGAAGGTACTTTTGGGCTCATAGACTATCACTTAAATACCCATGATCTTCCCAGAATATACCCGATGTGGGACTTGGGGCGTTACAATCTCCCCCAGTTAAGGGCTTAGCGTCCTCGCTAGGGGGTCCACATTCAATAGCCCACATATAACCCTTATGGGCGGGGTCCACATTCACCACGATTCCGGCCCGTGGCAGCCTTCCAAGGCCCACACAGATATAGACTGGGTCGGCTCTGAATACCAAATGTAATACCACTTGGCCTCACCCAAAAGTACTAGCTTGAAGGTACTTTTGGGTGAGGCCCAGTGGTATTACATTTGGTATTCAGAGCCGACCCAGTCCATATCTGTGTGGGCCTTGGAAGGCTGCCACGGGGCGGAATCGTGGTGAATGTGGACCCCACCCATAGGGGTTATATGTGGGCTATTGAATGTGGACTCCCTAGCAAGGACGCTAAGTCCTTAACTGGGGGAGATTGTAACACCCCAAGTCCCACATCGGGTATGTTCTGGGAAGATCATGGGTATTTAAGTGATGGTCTATGAGCCCAAAAGTACCTTCAAGTTAGCACTTTTGGGTGAGGCCCAGTGGTATTACATTTGTTATTTAATTGTCACGTCCCAAGACGAAGGGCATGGCAACCGCCACATGCCTACAAGGAAAAACCTCATAGACACGGAAGGCTATGAATTCAATCGTTTAACACCCAAAACATCTTATCATAACAAAACACCAAATCAATCTAAACTATCAATAATAATTTGCTAAATCCATAATAACAAAAGAAACTAAAATCATAACAATAATCTAGTATACCTCAAAACAACCAACAATGTCTCAAAATGAAAACTAA
>JXTC01000139.1:29009-46151 GCA_002914845.1 Trema orientale | reverse complement strand
AATAGGAAACTTTCCACTCTCTTCCGTTCTTGTTACCTATCCTCGGTTCTATTAAAATAACTTACAATACACCTATCAATCTATTAGATTCATAGCAATCTGAGAATAAATTAGTAGAGAAACCTATCCAAGAGTCCTTATAACTGCTTTAAAGTTGGTAAGTAATTATACTTGTACTTGACTTTTTTTTTAATGCTTTAGCAATTATAGCAATTGTCTTGTCAATATCTGAATTGAATCCTTCAAAAAAAAAAAAAAAACTCCAGTACAAGTTTATAATTATAGTTATTAAGTTTTTGTGAAGCAAACGGTGTAAGTATAATCTGTTGTGTACATGTATACATAAATATATATATATATATATGATATCTTATACGTGAATTTTACTTTTTCAAGTTGTGTTTTGTTTGTACTTGATCAATTATTAATTGTTTAATCTAATAGTACGAACATAGATTTTTGGAATTGTGATATATATACTTAGTCATATAAGTGTTTTCTTTTTCTTTCTCTGTACGTGTGAAACTTACAAAAGTTGATATAAACCTAAATTAATGGCTATTATTCTTTTTGCAAATTGATTAATCTCTTGATATCCGTTTCCTTTTATTTTATGATTTTGTATACCTTATTTCTTTGTGAATTAATATGATATTATATAAAGGTTTAATTGGATTTGAATGAATAATTAAATAACTTGTTATTCTTAGATATAAGGTTATGTTAATGTTTTGATTAAAACCGAGGACTGGTCTTACATATATTTTCTTGTCTTTGTGTGTGATTTATTTTATAAGTTTGAGAGTTTTGTAATCTTTTGTATATGACATTGCTTTTATTATAATTAGGATTATATAATTTATCTTGAGAATTAATGCCTTCTCTATTGGTCTGTTAAATGAGTTATACTTTGAGTTCTTATGTCAAAAATGTTTCTAACCATTTTCTGCCACTACTTTATATCGTAACAATTTATATGAACTTTTGAAGTAATCTTTCGTGGTCTTGTAAGAATTATCTATGAATTTCGAGTTGGCAAAATCTGTATTGATTGATTAATTGCTTGGTTTTTATTTGTTCTTTATTTTGACTAGTTGGGAAACACATTAGGAATTTTAAGTCAAAGATAAAGTATAAATTAATTTGGAATCACATGCTTAGTGATCAAGTGAAAACGTTATGGGTTAAATAATAGGGGCACGTCAGCTGTACCTAGAGCAACGAGCATTTCACGGGAAAACAGATAAAGCTCGAAAATAAGGTAAGTAACGTCACACCTGCAATGTAAGAGATTCTTTGTTTCTGTGAATATGTGAAATATGTGGATATGGAATTTATGAATATATGTATATATGCATCTGTTATTCAGTTTTGCATGAGACATGAATACGTGGTGTATTTATATTGCCTGACGAGTATTGGTGAATAGGGTTTGGCGGGCCAGTGCCCAAATATGTGATATGGTTCCTTCGGGGACACTCTCGGGTTCCTTTGGGGACACTCTGGTTCCTTCGGGAACACTCTGACGGCAGTATGGGGTAGACCTCTGCTGTACACAGAGGGGATTTTCTGGGGCTCGAGACCTCCATACAGCTCATGATATGTTATATGTTTCTGAGTGGCTCAGTATACAATTCACGGTCTTGTCAGGCAATACAATATACACAGGGATCCCAATTATTTGATTATCTGTTATCTGTCATGTACACTCTGCATCTGCATACGTTACTTACTGAGTTTTATACTCATAAATTTTCTTACGTTGCAGATGATACTGCTCATATGTGAGTTTGGAGGAGGAACGCTGACTTTCTGACCGCGGCTTATGTATATAAGCATTTTGACGCTGTGGTTTCCTGACATGAAAATTTTGTATCCGTTTTGAGTGTGTGTACAATGTGTATTATATATATTTTATGAGAGGCCCACTTTGTGAGTACATATATATATATGTATTGGAGTTTGTATAATTATGAGTGAGTGGAATTTCTCTTTTTCTCCCAGAAAGCATAAAAAGTTTAAATTTTCCCCGATTTTGTCAGTTCCAAGTCGAGTGGCTTCTCCCGATCTCACTAAATAATTTTATGAATATCCTCACGTACGTGTGTGGGTTCGGGGGATGTCACAATACTGAGCAATTTCTCTTTTCATGTTATTCCACCAAAAATTCTCTCTTAGATCCCTATACATTTTAGTGCCTCCCAGATGTACTGTGTAGCTTGTATTATGTGCTTTCCCAAGAATCTCCTTCTTTAATTATGGATCATTTGGTACACACAATCTCTTCCCAAATCACAAGGATCCATCTTCATGGATGAGAAATTCTGTTTTCACTCTTGCTTCTATCTTAGCTCGAATCTTCTGCAAATAGGAGTCATTAGGTTAGGCATCCTTGATTCTATCAATCAATAAAGGTTGCACATGTAAACTAGCCAACTGTACTCCAGACTCTGGTACTCTTACTTCGATGTTCAGTTTTCTCGTATCTACCAAAATGTTCTTCTGATCAATGATTAAAGTTGCCAAATTACCTAACGTTTTTCTGCTCAAAGCATGTGCTACCACATTTGCCTTCCAAGATGGTAGTGAATAGTCAAATCGTAATCTTTTAACAACTCTAACCATCTTCTCTGCCTCATGTTTAGCTCCTTTTGAGTGAAGATGTATTTCAGACTCTTATGATCAGTATAGATCTCATATTTCTCTCCGTAGAGATAATGTCTCCAGATCTTAAGAGCAAAAACTACAGCAGCTAGCTCCAAATCATGTGTAGGGTATTTTTTCTCGTACCCCTTTAATTGTCTAGAAGCATAGGCAATAACCTTATCATGCTACATCAAAACACATCCTAACCCTTTCTTTGATGCATCACTATAAACAATGAATCCTCCAGTCCTAGAAGGTACGGTAAGGATTGGTGCAGAAACTAATCTTCTCTTCAGTTCTTGAAAACTTCGTTCACAATCTTCTGACCATTCAAATTTGACCCCCTTATGAGTAAGTTATGTCAAAGGAACTTCTATCAGTGAAAATCCTTCCACAAACCTTCTATAGTATCCAGCCAAGCCCAAGAAGCTGTGAATCTCTGAAACATTTGTCGGTCTATTCCACTCCACGATTGCTTTAACTTTTTGAGGGTCAACAGAAATTCCATCCTTTGATATTATATGCCCCAAGAAAGACACATTCGCAAGCCAGAATTCACATTTCTTCAATTTCGCATAAAGCTTCTTTTCTCGTAAAATCTGCAATACTTTTCTCAGATGCTCTGCATGTTCTTCTTCACTTTTTGAGTAATACCAATATATCATCTATAAAGACCACCATAAACTGATCAAGGAATGGGTGGAACACTCGATTTATTAAGTCCATGAATGCAGCTAGGGCATTAGTCAACCCAAAGGGCATCACCAAAAATTCATAATGTCCATACTTCGTACGGAAAGCAGTCTTAGGAATATCTTCTGCTTTAATCTTTAATTGATGGTAGCTAGATCGAAGATCAATTTTAGAGAAGACTTGTGCACCTTGCAACTGATCAAACAAACCGTCTATCCTTGGTAAAAGATATTTATTTCATATGGTCACCTTGTTCAATTCCCGATAGTCAATGTAAAGACGCATGCTCCCATCTTTTTTCTTCACAAATAGTATAGGAGCTCCCCATGGAGAAACGCTTGGTCTAATAAAACCTTTATCTAATAATTCTTGTAATTACTCCTTCAATTCTCTCAATTTTGCTGGTGCCATACGGTAAGGAGCTTTAGAAATTGGAGCAGTGTCTGATAAAACATCAATAGAGAATTCTGTCTCTCTATCTGGCGGCAATCCTGGTAATTCTTCTGGAAAGATATCAGGGAATTCACTCGCAACAGCAATATCTTCTAGCTTCAACTCATCTTGTTGGGTATCTCGAACCATCGCCAAGTAGCCTTTACAGCCACATGTTAACATTTGTCTTGCTTGTAAAACAGAAATCACACGAGGAGGAGTATGTTTCAAATTTCCAACAAAAGAGAACTCAAGTTGGCCAGGAATATGAAAATTGACTTTCTTCCCACAACAGTCAATAGAAGCATGATATCTAGATAACTAATCCATTCCTAGTATGATATCAAATTCATGCATGTCCATAACCATCAAATCAACTAGTAACTCCCTATCCTTGATAACAACACTACAAGACTTACAAGTGTGGTCAACAACTAAGGTGCTTCCAATTGGGGTGTCTACACATAAATTAGTGTCTATAGGCTTAATCAACATATCATGTTTCTTCACAAATTTAGTGGACACAAAGGAATGACTTGCTCCAGAGTCAAACAATACGTATGCATATTTGGAGGATACAAGAATAGTACCTGTCGCCACATCATTTGAAGTCTGTGCATCTTGCAGTATCATAGCATAAACTCTTCCTTGGGCTTTAGGTTTCTGGTTCCCTCCTTTATTCTGCTCAGTAGGACGTGCCTGGTTCACTTGTGTGGTAACAGAATCCTTTGAAGGACATGAAGCTAACTTATGTGCAAAACTACCACAACGAAAACAAGCACCTGTATTCCAACAATAGTCCCTCTCTGCATGGTTACCTCTACCACATCTCGTGCACTGAAGTCCACTACCCTGAGTCTCTTGCTTCTTAGCTTGTCCACCTGAATTCTGACTCTTTTGTGGTTCTGACCTGTATCTCTTCCTTTGCTTGTTGTTTCGATCCTGTTGAGCATCATTGAGTCCCCTCTCTATCAGTAAAGCTTTGCTCACTACAGCTGCATAAGTTTTTAACTCAAATGGCTCAACTCCCTATTTAATTTGGGACCTTAAACCCTCTTCAAATCTTCGAGCTCTGCTTTCTTCAGTTGCCACTAAAGCAGGAGCAAACTTTGCAATCTGGTAAATTCTGCCTTATACTGAGCTACTATCATGTTCTCTTTCTTTTTGGCGACGAACACTTTTGGGAAAATATTTCTCATTAAACGAATCCTTGAAGTTCCTCCAAGTAAAAGGTTCAGTGTCTTGTTCATGTTGGCGCTTCACCATTAACCACCAACCATATGCACCTCCTTGTAGCATGTAAGTGGCATAGGTTAGCTTCTCAGCGTCAGTACTTCCTAAGGCAGTAAAAGCCTTCTTTATTTCAGCTAACCACTTCTCAGCCTCTAAAGGGTCAGTTGCCCCTTCAAATGATGGCGGTGTGAGTTTCTTAAACTCTGACATTCCATTAGATTGCCTGCGCTGATTAACAGCATTTTGTTGCAGTTGTTGTTGCTGATGTTGTTGCAGCTGTTCTTGCAGCATCTCTTGTTGAGTTTGTTGACGTTGAACAACCCCAACTAAAGTTTCCATCAATGCATGTAGCCAAGCTTGTTGTGGTTCACCTTGAACATTCTCAGCACCATCATTAATATTTCCTTGTTGTTGAGCCCCTTGTTGTTGAGCTCCTTGATGTTGTCTAGCTTGTGTGTTTGCCATTCGATTTTCAGGGGCTAAGTCCGCCAGAGTCCTATTGTCTGCCATTTAAGCCTTCAAACACAAATAGATTTTCCCAATATCACGTGATATTCAAGATAATAAATAAAATAGCAAAAAGATCATAACTATCTAGCTTAATATCTGAAAAGCACTTATTACTCTAATCATAGATGTGATCATCATCTTAACTTAAGGTAGACAAAATCAATAGCTTAAGAAAGTTCTAAAGATCATAACTTAAATAAAATCATAATCTTAGACAAGATCTTAAAATATCATAGCCTAATCTCTGATACCACTTTAATTGTCACGCCCCAAGACCAAGGGCATGGCAACCGCCACATGCCTACAAGGAAAAACCTCATAGACACGGAAGGCTTTGAATTCAATTGTTATTTAAAATCCAAATAGATCCATTAATACCCAAAACATCTCATCATAATAAAACACCAAATTAATCTAAACCATCAATAACAATTTGCTAAATCCATAATAACAAAAGAAACTAAAATCATAACAATAATCTAGTATACCTCAAAACAACCAACAATGTCTCAAAATGAAAACTAAACAGTACAATAGCTCTAAATAGTAAATCTGAGTCCTCAAATGATCTCCCTCCTTCAAATGATGGTTTCCACTTATTGACTATTCTCTGAATCTGAAAAGATTAAAGAATAAAAGGGTAAGCTCGACAGCCCAGTAAGTAATCCACAATCTTTATTAGTTGGATCAAGCATATGCTATTTGAAATATTTCGTAGACATTTTATTTTGAACAACTCAATTTCAAAACTAATATCTTTCAATATAATATATGAAATCAATCAGAAACAAATTATCAAAATATGATAGATTTTAAACCTAAAGTTTCAATCTCATTCAAAAGCTAGTAATACTTTCAAATTCTACCCTATAGTTTTTGGATGACTATGACCACACTTAACCACATTTACTACATTTAACCCCTGTAGCTAGGTCCACATTAAGTACGTACTGTCCACATTTAACCCCTGCAGAATAGGTCCACATTACATAGTCAACTGAAGAGTGTTTTAACACATTCATATTCAATATGGTTCAAAAGGCGATAAACTCTCAAATCATTTAATGACAGTATCAATCATAAGCTTGATCCGTATGTTCTTAAAGAATATAGTATAATTTGATCAAAGCAGATTTTGCCCAAAATCAACTTATTTGAAGTAAATATTTCAGATTAATAAATGGGCGCGTCTACAGTAGGGGTGCCCCTACGTAGGGCCCTGTCTACTCACAGTTGGATGGGAATCTGTATATAAATAAATTCTCCACAGATTCCCGTTATTCCCCACAGATTCCCATCCAACGATAACTAAAGCATGACCCTACGTAGAGACGCCCCTACCGTAGCCATCCCCTTAATAAATATATATATATACTTTCAAAAGGAATCAATAAAAATTAACTTTAATTAAATGAAAGTCACTAATAAAGATGAAAGATTACTTACCTGTTCGCTAGCCAAACCAATCCAACAATAATTTGCTAGCTACTACAAGAACCTATAATTATAACAAGAATCATATATGAATATTAAACACTTAATAGGTATCTTAAATCATGTCTAACACAATCTCTAACCTACTGCCCATGCACACTCCATACATTCACTATATTATCTTGCATAACCACAACATCAAAAACTCATAACAATTCTAAATTAATTCTAAAAATTGTGAAACTTGGAGGACAATTTCTACAAATGATAGGGGTCTTAAAAGTGCCAAGAACATGGCTGTAGGGTCCATAGGTGAGCCATACGAAGCCAAGCAAGCCGCTGCCACGTTATACTCTAAATGCTGAAAGTTACAAAAATTTTCTAGATTCGTAGCGCCTATTTCAAAAGGCTATATCTCTCTGTTTTTAAGTCCATTTTTGACAAATTATATACCGTTAGAAAGCTTATCGAATAAGCTTTCCAACCATATCAAATATGACTCTATTGGACTACTAGAAGCATCAGAAACATCAGTCGCAGTCACTGCTACGTTTTACCATTGTAGACCAAAACTCAAAAATCTATAACTTTTAATCTAGACATCCAAATCACATAATTTTGGTCTTATTTTACACCTCACAGCGAGAGCAATCAATTAAAATATAAATAAACCCTAGAATCATGACTGAAACAAAAAAAAATGCTTGAAGAATTCTAAACCCTAGACGATGGATTAACCCCAAGAATCCCAAATAATCGATTGATAGTTGATGGGGAGGAATTCTTTACCTCAGAGAATTGACAATCAACCTTCTTGTAATCTTTTATCTTCTCCCAAACTTTCAGCCGTTCTCCTCTCCGACTGTAGAGCGTAAAATTTTTTTTTTCCTTCTGTCAGAGACTCTGAAAGATGATACGTATAGGGTTTCCTAGTCTTTAAAATTACTGAATTGTCCCTACTTAATTAACTAAACCCTTGGCCTTTTTGTCTTTTGTCCTTTCATTTATTTATTTATTTGCTTTTTTTTTTCATGTCTATACGGGTTATTACATAAACTCTCAACAGTCAACTTAATTTATGTGAGATTCAAATAATGTCTGTTCCAGTCCTGTATAATCGAATTATATAAAATATCTCTATGTGATGTCAGCACATCAATAGTCCGGATAATACCATTGTATTCACAATGTTTATTGACCATACAAATAATATCTAATTAAAGACCTCAAACTTTAATTAATCATTATGGACTATGTTATTAGACTTGATTTAGTCACATATGTATCCTTTACATTTCTAGCAAATGTCACCAATAATAAGTTTTAGTAACACTTTTGAATGTCATACATCCACATTAATTTTGTCGCAGTGTTGAGTATTAAAGTATAACAACCATGCAACCCGTAAGCAAAAAAGAACGGGATCATGATCGAGGCTACTATTGGGCTATTTTTAACACACAAACTTCAAGTATACAGGTCAAAACAAGTAATATAAATGGTAAGAGAGTGTCGAATCCCACGAGGAGCACACTAAGTACTAATCGTAACTAGTTGTCAATTTTTCCAAATAACAAATAATGGTTGTGTTGAACAAGAATCAAGATGTAAATTCACTATAAAAGACAACAAATGAAATCAAAACTCAGCAACCAAATATAGTTTTAATTACAATGATAAACGGCCTAGAGATGCAGTATATTCTCCAACTCCTTCAATTACTAGTTTCCCTCACCGTTCATTAATCCATTTAAAGTTAACAACCAAGAATTCAATAGTATTCACAAATTCCTTTCCAAGATATAGGTGAAAATGTCTAAACAAGATACTATATTACTCCTAACATAAAATGATTAGCATAATTAAGCTTGGTAATTCCCACAAAAGGTTGTACAAGTCACATAGGTATATTTCTATCCTATGCAAACTCATCCTACACTAGGAAATCCTATGTTATTCAACCTATGTCCAAACCTAAATTCTCTTTCCCAAGTCCCAAGTTCATAAAGGTTTCACACAACAATTCTATTTAGTGGCCAAGTAAATAGATGCATTAAGTATAAGGTAGAACAATTAACTCATCAATGAATATTAAGAATAAATGAGCAAAACAAAACAATTAAATTACATTAGAGGTTTGATTACATCCCTAAAGATAGAGTTTAGTTCATAGTTATACAAAGATAAACACAACAGAAATGATAAAGTTTACATACGTTCGTTGCAGAAAATGAAGAGGAAAACTAAAGGAAGGGAAAGAAAAACTCTTTGAAGCTTTCCCGATCTATTGTCTCCTCTTCAATCCCCCTCCCTCTTGTTGTTTTCTCCTTAGAATGCTTCTGAAATCCTTTGGCTGCTAGGGTTTTTCCTCCTTCTCGTCCAGATGAGTTCAAGAGAGGTTGAATATTAGAGGCAATCTGGCCACAATCCATGAATTCAGTAACATGTTCTGCACTTTGTAGAGCTGTGGTGCCAAATTTGGCGTCACGGTGCCGAGACGGTTGAGAAGTTGGTGCTACAGTGCCCGACTGTGCTGTTGCAGAGCCACAGAATCCAAGAGACAGTGCCACAGGCATGGCGTTGCGGTTGTAACAGCCTACTTATCCACATAATAATAGTAGAAATTATTAACTCTCTCTTTTTGAAGAGGCGTTACTCGTAGAAAATAATCCTATATTCATTTTTTTCAAAAAAATACAGGTTAATTTGAACTTTTGGTTTCTTTAAAACTCTATGGATAGATAGCATTATTTACAAACATAACGTGGATCAGTACATACGTATATTATAAAATAAGAGGTTGTAAATAAGTATCGGGAAATCAAACTAAAAATAACTCTGCTGAGAGACTACAAAGCATCCCAAAATATACAAACTAGGCCCCCACATGTGGTCAAAATATCCATATGTACAATACCAAGGTTGGGCCTCTACTCCAATACACAAGCTCATCTAATCACCTCAATCATTACCTGCAACTTAAGACTTTAATGAGCTACAGCTCAGTAAGTAAAGTAATGGATGAAATGGTGCTTAAAGACATATATTAAATGCATGATCATGCTTGCTTAAGCCTACTGGTATAATAATTTCCCTTTGGTCCCCCTGTCTTGTGTACACTGTTCGGTTCGGCACTGCGCCTGCAGGGCAATCTGAACTGATAATATCCCATGGGCTCTCCTCCGGCCGGCTCTCACCACAGTGGGGCTCATTACTAACCTTATTCCATCGTTAGCCCGTCGAGCTCAAGAGATAAGGCGGCCTAAGACTGTAGTGTAATCTATTATATAATTTGGAGGAGGAATATTGTGACAAACCTTCTGACTAATCGCGTCAGCCTTGCCCCTCTCCTGGCGCTGCCACTCTAAACTGTAAGTGTTCATCCTGCTTCCCCGTAACAGTGACACAAAACCTTCTTAAAGTTACCTGGTCTTAACTTTTCTGTGGTAAACATAGCCTTGCATAATATTACTATGGCATTTTGGAAACCTGTTACCTATCTTAGACTTCTCTGTAAAACATGCATGGCCTCATGATGTATATGATAATGCCATATTAGAAATGCAAAGCATGTATACTGAAACCAAAATGCCAATGATCATGCTTATAACAATAATGTAAAGCATAAAATAAATGAACATAGTAGACACCCACATAGCACGTAGTTCTTGTGTTGCAGTTGAATACTTTACTTATCTCGTGTCCTGAATAGAAATCAATAGTGGAAAGAGTCAATATCCTCAAGAGATTGATGTGCCAATCACTTGTCATGAAATTCTTTTATTCCAGGTGCACATTTTTCTAAAATGAACGCACTAAGATACTTAGACAGGACCGAAATAATAACTTTCACCAAATTAGCGAACTTGATCCTATAATGACTCAGAAGCATACAATCACTTAATATTCTTGGCAGTTAATAACTAGTATTGAAAACTACTTAAAAGTACAAAAATATAAATGCGAGTTCATTAGCACAAAACTAATCCAAAATGGCACATAATTCGTAAAAACTAGCTCATTTGCCCCTAAATAGTGCCACTTTATTTTTAAAACATTTGGACAGCACCTCTCCTGTTTTTAAGATATCCCCACATGATTAAAATCATAGTTTTAAACCTACAATAATAATTAACAATCCAATTCTCACATATCCACATCAAATAGGATCTTTCGGTACAACCCAAGTACACTTGAATTCCTTTCTATTTGGACAAAGTCTAAACCACTTTTACCCTTGTGTGCCGTCACAACCAGCCACCAAATAAGTGTAATAAGCACTAAGATTGATAAAATACACATTCCAATTTTAAGAAATCGGATTAGAAACATAGAAAACTTAATCTATTGCACATGAAAATTCTTAATTCCATAAATAGCAAACTTTGGGGCTTTAGGTCTAAATTTAATCCTCCACTTAAATTTCACATTTTCAGCAATAGATAAGGGTTCCTAGGACCGTTATTCATCAATTCATAGCTTAGGTTTAAGGGCTGAAACAAAAGAAATTCACTACAAATTCAAAATTCAACATAAACCTCACCTTGACTAGTTTGAGTCTTTACTAGTGTTCTTGCCTTCTATCTCCACCAAACTGATTCCCAAGGCTTAAAAATGAATTTCTTAACTTAAGAGGACCTGAAGAAACCCTTATTTAAGTGGGAACAAGTAGAAAATTAAAATTAAAACACAAGACCTAGAAAGAAGAACTTCGTAGAGTTACCTTGACTAGTTTTGGTCTAGCTTGCTTTCTAGAGCTCCAAATCGACTTCTACCACTTGGAAACTCTTGGATATGGATAAGGGGAGCTGAAAGAAGTCTAAAAATGGATAGGAGATATTCAGGTCGTGGCTGGAGTGAAAGGAGAAGAGAATAACCTGATTTGGTCAAAAAGTGATACTTAATGACTAAGAAAAGGCATAACTAAATTTCTAAAGGGTATTTTGGGTATTTTGCTCATTGCTTTCCATGTGTCCAGCTCTAAAACATCTTTAGCATAGTCACCATGTTGCTGGTCACTCCTATACACCCAAGTGTAGCCAAAGTTGGTGAATCCTATCTTAGAAAGTGAAATCTAGTCATACTTTGACTTAGGATCCCATATGGCCAACCTTATTGTAATTTGGTGGAACCTAGCCCTATAACCAATCATTAATCATAAAAATAAGTCAATTAGACTCTAATTAATAATTCAAGCATAGCATTAGCACTTAATAATTAGAATTCACAAAAATAACGTTATACGATTAAGCTTAACCTAAGCTAGCTTAGTGTAACTAAATACGAATTAGTGTCTTGAATGCCACCTCGTGCTTACCTGGAGCCGAAAAATAAAATGTTATAAATGTGTCCTAGACATTGAATTAAGCCTATTTGACGTATTAAACACAGTGACTTCGGCTCCGAAGTACGTGAAAATTGTATTTTACCGAAAAACTACTATTTGACCAAGTTATCAACAGGGGCTATCTTAATGCATGTGCACATAGTATTGCCTTCATAAATATTTTCTTTGTTCTTTTAGCACACCGAGCTCTCTCTCTGAGGGTATTGAACCTTTACACTGCATCGGGACACTTCGACAATCGTTAGTGTAATAACATGCATGTAAATGCACATAACATAAAGAATGAGCATGTTTTCATGAAACTGGTATTAATGACTTCTAGATGCCTAATATGCAATTAGAACATGTTTATTATTGGCTTTCTTAATTATGTGAGGAGCTGGATGTTACAGCGGTGACACGCCATTTATCACTGGTGCCACGGTGCCATTGAGTGGCACTGCGGCACCGTGGAGTTGCGCTATAGTGCCACTTCCTGGCACTGTGGTGCCAAGTCCCTGGAATTTCTGGCGGTGCAGCGCCCAGTTTTGCCTACTTTATTCCCATTTAATGGCATTGCTACATACTATTGAGATGTTGTTCGCCCGTCTTCACTCGCGATTGATCATAATTTCTTTGATTTAGCCTTAATTTCACTTGAAAAATCGATATTCTCCTCTCAATGACTTCTCACCTGAAATATACATCAAAAATAACAAATCGGATAAAAAGAGCTCAAAGACGAGCAATTCTTAAGTTTGAAAGGATACTAAACATACTCTCAATCATATCATCGACCTTTAACTTTGCTTAAAAACTCAAACCAAACAAACAATAAAAGAAAAGAAAAAGAAAAGAAGTTCAAAAGTTCAAGAAAAAAAGACTCGAACAATAAAACACAAGAGAAAGAAAAGGGAAACTTTAACAAACTCCCCCAAACTTAGAATGTGCATTGTCCTCAAGGCACGAAACATTGAAAGTGCAAGGGGAGAAGCACGTACCTGATGGGAGACCGCTCAGTCGGTCTCCATGGTGGGGTCAACATGTGGGTGAACTCCTGGTTCAGGCGGAGGGGAGGATGGTGGTGGTGGGGGGCACATTGTGTAACGCCCCCTAGCTTAACCCTATGACTACGTAGGTCAACCTAGGAAGTGTTACTCTTTCTTAAACCATAACTTTAGTTTTTGCAAAAAGTGGGCCGAATTTAAACTTTTCAAGTTTTTAAAACGTAAGAAACTGCGTGGCNGGTCTAGCTTGCTTTCTAGAGCTCCAAATCGACTTCTACCACTTGGAAACTCTTGGATATGGATAAGGGGAGCTGAAAGAAGTCTAAAAATGGATAGGAGATATTCAGGTCGTGGCTGGAGTGAAAGGAGAAGAGAATAACCTGATTTGGTCAAAAAGTGATACTTAATGACTAAGAAAAGGCATAACTAAATTTCTAAAGGGTATTTTGGGTATTTTGCTCATTGCTTTCCATGTGTCCAGCTCTAAAACATCTTTAGCATAGTCACCATGTTGCTGGTCACTCCTATACACCCAAGTGTAGCCAAAGTTGGTGAATCCTATCTTAGAAAGTGAAATCTAGTCATACTTTGACTTAGGATCCCATATGGCCAACCTTATTGTAATTTGGTGGAACCTAGCCCTATAACCAATCATTAATCATAAAAATAAGTCAATTAGACTCTAATTAATAATTCAAGCATAGCATTAGCACTTAATAATTAGAATTCACAAAAATAACGTTATACGATTAAGCTTAACCTAAGCTAGCTTAGTGTAACTAAATACGAATTAGTGTCTTGAATGCCACCTCGTGCTTACCTGGAGCCGAAAAATAAAATGTTATAAATGTGTCCTAGACATTGAATTAAGCCTATTTGACGTATTAAACACAGTGACTTCGGCTCCGAAGTACGTGAAAATTGTATTTTACCGAAAAACTACTATTTGACCAAGTTATCAACAGGGGCTATCTTAATGCATGTGCACATAGTATTGCCTTCATAAATATTTTCTTTGTTCTTTTAGCACACCGAGCTCTCTCTCTGAGGGTATTGAACCTTTACACTGCATCGGGACACTTCGACAATCGTTAGTGTAATAACATGCATGTAAATGCACATAACATAAAGAATGAGCATGTTTTCATGAAACTGGTATTAATGACTTCTAGATGCCTAATATGCAATTAGAACATGTTTATTATTGGCTTTCTTAATTATGTGAGGAGCTGGATGTTACAGCGGTGACACGCCATTTATCACTGGTGCCACGGTGCCATTGAGTGGCACTGCGGCACCGTGGAGTTGCGCTATAGTGCCACTTCCTGGCACTGTGGTGCCAAGTCCCTGGAATTTCTGGCGGTGCAGCGCCCAGTTTTGCCTACTTTATTCCCATTTAATGGCATTGCTACATACTATTGAGATGTTGTTCGCCCGTCTTCACTCGCGATTGATCATAATTTCTTTGATTTAGCCTTAATTTCACTTGAAAAATCGATATTCTCCTCTCAATGACTTCTCACCTGAAATATACATCAAAAATAACAAATCGGATAAAAAGAGCTCAAAGACGAGCAATTCTTAAGTTTGAAAGGATACTAAACATACTCTCAATCATATCATCGACCTTTAACTTTGCTTAAAAACTCAAACCAAACAAACAATAAAAGAAAAGAAAAAGAAAAGAAGTTCAAAAGTTCAAGAAAAAAAGACTCGAACAATAAAACACAAGAGAAAGAAAAGGGAAACTTTAACAAACTCCCCCAAACTTAGAATGTGCATTGTCCTCAAGGCACGAAACATTGAAAGTGCAAGGGGAGAAGCACGTACCTGATGGGAGACCGCTCAGTCGGTCTCCATGGTGGGGTCAACATGTGGGTGAACTCCTGGTTCAGGCGGAGGGGAGGATGGTGGTGGTGGGGGGCACATTGTGTAACGCCCCCTAGCTTAACCCTATGACTACGTAGGTCAACCTAGGAAGTGTTACTCTTTCTTAAACCATAACTTTAGTTTTTGCAAAAAGTGGGCCGAATTTAAACTTTTCAAGTTTTTAAAACGTAAGAAACTGCGTGGCATTACTTCCTGAAAGTTTCTTTACACTTGTACAACCAAAAAGTATCAGTTTATGTTGCCATCCATAGTAATATTTGCATCACACCAAAATATCGAAATACAAATAAAACACCGCCCACAAGTCAAGCTCGTCTACATTTGTATGATCATGGTGGCAAGAAAGCGTGCTAGCCAACCAGCAGCTCTACACATCAAAAACCTCCTCACTTGCATCACAGGAACTACATGAGCTAATGCCCAGTAAGTAAAGACTATGTATGCTTATGAATGTGTCTCATGCATATACTTCATTGAAATTCCCATTGTACTCTTTCTTTCATAACTTTTCATTCTAATGCACTTTTCTTAGAAAACATTTCTTTATAGGGCCCCTGAGTACATTACAAAAATCGCGGTAGTCGGTAGGCCGTGCCCACCTGTGCGGGAAGAAAACACATGGCCAATGTGAACCATACCTACCCAACGCAGACCGACTAAGTAATCTCTTAGTACAATGCTCAGTCCCAGCAGTCGGTAAGCCGTGCCAACCTATGCGGGAAGGATGCCTGTGCAAACTATACCTACCCAACGCAGACAGACTAAACACTGTACTTAAAACATATCTCATAAAATCAGTACAATGGTACTACTTTAAATCCAATGCGTGGAAAACTTTATTTCTTTGAAATTCATGCTTAAATGATAATGTCATGCTTATGTCTTTCATGAACAAAACAATAACCATATAATAACATATACTTGAAATAATACACATAAGCATGTAAGAAAACATATTGTATCTACTACTGTTCTTGTGATGCAGTTTAAAATAAATCTTCACTTACCTTGTGTCCGGTAGAAAAGAGAGTGGAAAGGATCAGTATCCTCGGTGGCAAGGTGTGTGTGGAAGACCTGTTGTCAATTTTATTACTAAAATAATTACTACAATGTAAAATGCTTAAAGAAAACAAACACAAGACTAAAATCACAACTTTCACAAAATAAGGAAGCCTAATCTCAAAATGAACCGAAATATCACCTACTTTCATAAAAACTAGTCCATTTGCTCCTAAATGGTACCATTTGGTTTTAAAAGTATTTGGACAGCACCTCCCCTATTTCTAAGACATCCCCACATGATTAAAATCATGGTTTAAACCTGTAATAACAATCAACAATCCAATTCCCACATAAACACCTCAAAGAGTATCACTTAGAACAACCTCGGTACACTTGAATTCTTTTCAATCTAAACAAAGTTTAAAACCAATTTTACACTTATATGTCATCATAAACAGCCACCAAATGAGTGTAATAAATATTAAGATCCATAAAATAAACACTCCAAGCTTAGAAAAATCAGATTACAAACACCAAAAATGAAATCTACTACACATGAAAACACTTAAATCCATGACTAGCAACTTTGGGGCTTTAAGTGTAAATTTAATCCTCCACTTAAATTATTTGTTTCCAGCCATATGTAAGGTTTTCTAGGATCTTTATTCATCAAATAAAAGCTTTGATTTAAGAGCTAAAGCAATAGAAAGAAGTTACTAATTCTAAATTTCACAAAAAGCTCACCTTGACTAGTTTGAAATTTTTACCAAAGCTCTTGCTTTCTACCTCGACAAAATTGATTCTCAAGGCTTGATACTGATTTTAGGACCCAGGAGAACCTAGAGGAACCATTATTTAAGTAATATCAAGTGGAGAATTGAAATAGGAAAACAAAACCTAGGAAGAAGAACTAGTTGAGTTACCTTGACTAGTTTCGATCTATCTTGCTTTCTAGAGCTCCAAATTGAG
>JXTC01000139.1:13784-28514 GCA_002914845.1 Trema orientale | reverse complement strand
CCATAACCAACCATTAAGCATAAAAATAAGTCACTTAGACTTTAATTAATAATGCAAATATAATATCAATGCCTAATTAATAGAATGCACAAAATTAACATTACGCGATTAAGCTGAATCTAAGCTAGCTTAGTGCAACTAAATACCAATTTAGTACAGTGACTGCCACCTCGTGCTTTCCTGGGCCAAAAATAAAATTCTATAAATGAGTCCTAAACGTTAAATTAAAGCTATTTGACGTGTTAAATGTACAGTGAATTTGGCTCCGAAAAGCATGAAAAATGCATTTTACCGAAAAACTACTATTTGACCAAGTTATGAACAAACTTGATCTTAATGCATGTGCATATAGTATTACTATTCATAATTGTATTCTTTATTCCTTTCACACACCAAGCTCTCTTCCCGAGAGTACTGAGCCTTTACACTGCATGAGAGAACTTCGACAAATATTAGCACAATAATACAGATCAAAAGTATTCAAAAAAAATCAAAATGAATAATTTACCATAATAATGATACTGGTTGCTTGATATGTCTATTATGCAATATAAACATGTTTATTATTGGCTTATTATGCATGTGAGAATCTTGGGCATTACACATTGGTGGGTACATCAGATGCCCTGGAGGCGCTTGAAAATGTGTCGTGTTCATACCAAAGTGAGTAGCAAACACGTTGATGCAGTTGGTCTAATAGTCTGCCCACTGGTGACACCATTGCTGGTGTGTCTGAAACTGCTGGTTAAACTGACGATACTTATTGAGGCCTTGTTCCACTAGAGTCAACCGTTGGAGCAGAGAGCTTGATTCATCATTAAAATCAAAGTTCGATTCTTCCTCTTCTTCATCTGGCTTTGCTATGATTTCAGGTGCTGACACCCTGGTGCATTGCCTACTAGAGGAAGCTCATGCTAAAGAATAGAAGGCAGACTCATGTTTCAGCAATTTCACCAAGGCATGGCGGTTGAGAATATGCTGAATGAGGACCAACTCATTACTGAGTGCCCAAACAACTCTCGCTCGGGAGTATAATTCAGTGATTAACGATGGGCACGCCATTCTATTTCTCACTTTGTGAATAGCGTGTAAGATAGAGCATCGAATCACTCTCCCAATATCGATAGATAAGCCTCTGATGATGGCATAAAGTAAGACAGTGTGATCGGGAGTGATGTCGCTATGATGAGATGCAGGCATGAAGCAAGCACTGAGAAAATAAAACCAAGTTTTGGTAGATGCAGACATGGTTTTGGTTTTGAGACATTTCTACTCATCCTTATGTCATACCCATTTAGTGCTCAGTACATATAGAACTTTCAGTACATCATCGTAGTGTGGTGCTTTCTCAAAGGCGACTAACTCACAATTATCTATATTAGACAACTAGAAATAGTTGTTGATGGATGCTCTGGTAAATGAGACATTCTCCCCACGAAGCTTGCTGATGCAGTTCTTATGTTCAGCTGCGTTGGCATAAAATTTCTGTACAATGTCTCGCACCCTCGTATTTGGTGGCTCATAAAGCTTCTCCCATTTTCTTCTTTTGATTTTAGCTACAATATCAGGGAAGCCATCTTCACCTATATCAAAATGTCTTTCAGGAATGACTACTCTTTTACACCCAAATCTATTAGAAGCTTCCAAAGAAACAAAGCGGTCTTGATCAAAACTTGGACTTACAATTGTAGCCTTCCTATTTGGTGCCATTGTACCAATGCTTAAGCCTTTTAAATTCTCCCAGATAGTAGCACAACTATCACTTTGCAACAATAATATACTACCAAGTACCTATGAAAATCAATTGAAGCAACACAACTACCCACCACTCAACACCAAGTATGCTCTTGGTTTTACAACAAAATTGCTCCCCTCAAAGGCCAACAATAAGTTTCATTCATAAGGAGCCAAAATGAAACAAGAGATGCTCAAGCTTTTCACTCAAAGGGTCACCAACTTGGATGGTAGACAAATAATACAAGGTGGTGTAACTCTTCCAAATTAAGCTTTCTCTGAGAAAAAATGGCTACAAATCACTCCCCTCTTACCTAGAAATAACAAGTGCATGTTTCCCATTCACAATCTCCTCAAATAAGGTAATTTCATGCACTAAACACAATAGAGGCTTTTTGTCGAACACATGGTATGCACAAAAAATTTAAGCTCGTAACTATGGTGTTTATGCAACAAAATTTCCTCAAATTCACAAATCACCAAGTAAGCAATGCATAGACACTAAAACTTCACCAAAGATGCGAAAATGAAAGGAGTTAAACTTACTTCAAGACTTGCATTTGATGGCTCGAATGGTGCACCAACAATGGATGTGACGGTAGGAATTGTCAATGGTGGAATGGTGTGATGATGGTGATGTTTGGAGGTTGAAATAGTTGATGATGGGAGGGAATGTTGAGAATTTGAGTGTTTTGGATGGAGATTGGTTGAAATATGGAAGGAAAAGTGTGAGAGGATGGTGTGAGGGCGAGGTTTCAAGAGGGGGAAAAGTTTATTTTGTGGAGGAGGGAGCCCCTTTTTATTGCACGTTGCTAGTGTGTGGTGCCATGGCACTATCAATTGGCACTGTGGTGCCAACTCGCTGGCCTTTTTTCTTTTTTTGCCCAGTGGCACGGGGCACCACCGCCTGGGCTGCTAAGGGAAACTGGCACTGGGGCACAAATTTATGGCGCCGGGGCGCCAAGGTTCTATTCCCGGTGCCCCAAAATGGCCCTGGGGCGCCATCCTGACATCTTGGAGCGCCAAAATGACTCTCATTTTTTCTACATTTATACCCTTTCCAACACATCTTCTTCAACTCATTTTTAAATAACTCAACAATGCAAAAACTCAAACTTGAACTTCCAAACTCACATAATTCAAAAACTTTGGTTGCCTCCCAGTTAGCACTTGTTTAATGTCTATAGCTTGACAATGCCTCTCCTCATTGAGGATTAGCTAAGGTAACCGAAGACTTCTTTCGATCAAATTCTCCTCCCAAGTACTCTTTAAAACTTTGACCATTAATTTTGAATCTTCTACTTGAGCTAGTGTCTTCAACCTCAATTACACCATGTGGAGAGACATTAGCCACAGTGAAAGGACTCAACCACCTTGATTTAAGTTTGCCTAAGAAAGAGCTTTAACTGAGAGTTGAAGAGTAAAACCTTTTGACCTGGTCTGAACTCTCGATTGATAATCTTCCTATCATGCCATCTGTTGACTTGTTCCTTGTACAACTTAGCATTATCATAAACTTGATTCCAGAATTCATCCATTTCATTGAGTTGTAAGAGATTTCTTTCTCCAGCTGCTTACAAATCATAATTCAACTGCTTGATTGCCCAATAATCCTTATACTCCAACTCCATCGGGAGATGTCAAGCTTTCCCAAACAGTAGCTTATAAGGAGATGTACCAATTAGAGATTGTATACAGTTCGGTATGCCCATAAAGCATCGTCTAGTCTCTGGGACCAATCTTTACATATGGGACTCACTATTTTCTCAAGGATGCACTTCAATTCCCGATTAGAAATATCAGCTTGCCTATTAGTTTGAGGATGATAAGTAGTTGCAACTCTATATGTAACCCCATACTTGTGAGTAGAGCTTGAAAATACTTATTGCAGAAATGGGAGCCCTCATCACTAATTACTACTCTTGGTGTGCCATACCAATTGGAGATATCCTTCTTGAGGAAATTGAGTACCACCTTAGAATCATTGGTAGATAACACAACAGCTTCAACCCGTTTTGAAACATAGTCTAACGCCACCAATATGTAAAGATTATCAAAGGATGGAATGAATGGCCCCATGAAGTCGATTCCCAACACACCAAAGATTTCAACAATCCAAGATAATGTTGAGGGGCATTTCATTCCTTTTAGAAATGTTACCTATTCGTTGACATCCGTTGTATCTTGAAACAAAGAAATAGGTGTCCTTCAATAGTGATGGCCAATAGAATCCAGATTGTAACACCTTGGGAGCTATTCTTTCTCTTCCAAAATGACCACCATACTCCGAAGCATAACAATGGCTGAGTATTTCTTCTATCTCCTCCTTTTACATGCACTGCTTAATAACATGGTCAGCACATTGTTTAAATAAAAAGGGTTCATTCCAAAAATAATACCTCACATCATGCAAGAACTTCTTCTTTTGGTGATGGGTGAGGTCAGGGGGCATCTGCTTGCACACCAGGTAGTTCACGTAGTCAGCATACCATAGTACATTGTTGGCTAGCACAAAGAGTTGCTCGTCAAGAAAGGTTTCATTGATCAATAACTCAACATCTTCAGTTTTCTCCCTTTCTAATCTAGAGAAGTGGTCAGCTACTTGATTCTCTATTCCCTTTCTGTCTTTAACCTCTAAGTCGAACTCTTGCATCAAAAGAACCCATCGAATCAAGCGAGGCTTTGCATCTTTCTTGGCAATAAGGTATTTGATTGATGCATAGTCTATGTATACAATCACCTTCGTGCCAATTAAATAGGATCTGAATTTGTCAAATGCAAACACTACAGCAAATAGCTCCTTCTCTGTTGTTGTGTAATTGGACTGTATTTTGTTGAGAGTTTTGCTAGTATAACATATGGCATGAAACATCTTGTCTTTTAGCTATCCCAAAATAACGCCAACGGCATGGTCGCTAGCGTCACATATCAACTCAAAAGGCAAGGTCCAGTCTGGTGCCACAATGATATGTGCTTTCACAAGTTTCAGTTTCAATGTTTCAAAAGCATGTAAGCAAGCATTATTAAATTTGAATACCTCATCCTTCTCGAGTAGTGTGCACAATGGTTTGGTGATTTTGGAGAAGTCCTTGATGAATCTTCGATAAAACCCGGCGTGGTCAAGGAAACTTTGAATTCCCTTGACATTGACCAGAGGAGGAAGCTTCTCAGTGGTCTCCAACTTGGCTTTGTCAACTTCAATACCCTTCTTAGAAATCTTGTGACCAAGTACTACTCCCTTTTGCACTATGTAATGGCATTTCTCCCAACTAAGCACCAAATTTGTGTCTTTACAATGTTTGAGCACTAATGACAAGTTATCCAAGCACATATCAAATGAATCACTAAAAACTGAAAAATCATCTATGAATACCTCAAGGAATTGCTCTACCATATCCATAAAGATAGCCATCATACATCTCTAGAAAGTGGCGGGAGCATAGCACAAACCAAACGGCATCCTTCTAAACGCAAAAGTACCATAAGGACAAGTGAATATGGTTAACTCTCGGTCTTCTTAGACAATTGCAATCTGGTTGTAGCTACTGTAGCCATCCAAGAAGTAGTAAAAATCATGACCAACCAGTCTATCAAGTATTTGATCGATGAACGGTAGAGGAAAATGGTCTTTTCAAGTGGCCTTGTTCAGCTTTCAGTGATCTATGCATACTCTCCACCCCGTTACTGTTCTTGTAGGAATCAGTTCATTATTCTTGTTGGTGACCACCGTCATTCCTCCCTTCTTTGGAACGCATTGAACTGGACTTACCTAAGAGCTATTTGAAATGGGGTAAATGATTCCAGCATCTAACCATTTGATTATCTCCTTTTTCACCATTTCCTTTATAATGGGATTTAGCCTTCGTTGATGCTCAATAGAAGTTTTATGATTCTCTTCTAGCAAGATCTTATGCATGCAAATGGAAGGGCTAATACCTCAAATATCCACAATTGTCCCCCCTAAAGTAGCTTTGTGTTGTCCCAAGACTCTCAGTAGCTTCTCTTCTTATAACTCATCCAAATCAGCTAAGATGATGACTGGCAAAGTTGACTCTTTACCAAGGAAAGCATACTTCAAGTGGCTGGATAGCGGTTTAAGCTCAATAGTAGGTGGAACCTCAATTGATGGCTTGATGGTAGGTTTAGCTGCAGCTGCTCTGTCAAGGGCCTCAAACTGAATGTTTAATTTGTCACAGCAAGGGAATGTGTTCAAAGCATGCAAATATTCCCTAGCTTCCTTTGACACCACACTACTTTTATTAAGAATTGTGTCTTCAAGTGAATCCCTCACATAGCTAGTTTCAAAAGTTTCCACAACCAAGCAACCACAAACATCCACTCTATAGCAATCAGGTTCATCATTTAATTTCATGACTTTGAAAACGTTGAATTTTACTTCTTGATTATCCACTCTCATAGTGAGTTCACTTTTTTGGACATTAATGAGTGTTCTCCCAGTGGCTAAAAATAGTCTACCCAAAATCAATGGAATCTCTCTATCTTCTTCCATGTTTAGCACAATGAAATTAGCTAGAAAAATGAACTTATCTACCTTCACTAGCATTTTTCTACAATGCTTCTAGTATATGTCAATGACCTGTCTGCTAGTTGCAATGTTACTGTGTTTGGTCTACACTCTCCCAATCCAAGTCTCTTGAAGATAGAAAGTGGTATCAAATTGATACTTGCTCCTAAATCACATAAAGCAACCCCATTGAAGTACTCACCAATAGTGCAAGGAATAGTGAAACTCCCTGATCTCTTAACTTCGGTGAAAGCTTCTTCAACAAGATGGCACTACACTCTATGGTTAGAGCTACCTGTTGACCTTTTAGGTTTCAATCTTATACTCATGTTTTGACGTTAATAAACATATGATTAAGGACTAATAATCTACTTAAGTATGTAGCAAAATAAATGAACAAATCACAATAGATATTCAAGATGGATTATGAAGAGAAGAGCTTGAAGCATGAAGACCATCAAGATCAACGATACAAGACTTAGTTAGAAAAAGGGTCAAAGCATTTAGTCTTGTATGAGAGTTTATGTATGCACATTTTATGATTTTTTATGGGCTCACATTTTTCTATCAAAAAGATTTTTCAAACCAAAGTTCTTAAATTATTTTCAAAATGTTCATTTGATTTGAAAAATTAAATGTACACTTTTAAAATAAGTCCTATGATCTTTAAAAGTTACAAATATACTTGAAATCTTGATTTAGGCTAAAAAGAGATTTTCTATTTGCAAACTAGAAATTGTTTTGGTATGAACACTTTCTAATTTATTGTTAAATACCTTTAGAAAATTAAAACAAGTTTGCAATAGCCAAAATATTCTTTTCAAAGTGATTTTCAATATTTTTAAAGTGTTTAAAACAAGTTTAGGAGTCATATTTTGAAAAATGCCAAAAACTATTAGAATTTGCCAAAATACCAAAAAGCTGTCAAAAATTGGAAGTTATAGGTGGATCGAAAATGGCTTTTAGGTAGACCAGAAATGACTACCGGTAAACCGCCTAGTCTACCGAAAACTCTATTTTTGACCGTTAGTTTTCGACCATTGCAACCGCACATCCAACGACTAGTTTCAGGAGTCTACCAGAAACTTACCGGTCTACCGAAAACTCCAGAAACTGTGTTAAATTGTTTAAAACGACTAGTTTTCAAATGAGCTTATAAATATTAGCTTTTTTAAGACTTAAACAATCTTTTTGAGCTATCTTACATTGCTTTAAATAATCTTTCAAGTCTTGATAGACTATATTTTATGATTAAACTTTAAAATTCCTTTTCACAAAATTATTGAGCCAAACTAGATCATATCTTATGCTTATACCCATACTCCCTAAGTTTACCTTGTATCAAATTATATAGAGGAGAGATTCTTGTTGAGTGTTTCAATCCAAAAATATACTTTGTATTTGTGAGGTGAGGTTGGCACTAGATTCATAAACAACTCGGTTATAGATGAGGTTGACACTGGAGTCAAAATAATCCGAAGTTAGGCATAATAGAGCTGGAGTCAAGACTATTGTAAAGGCTTGAGTATGCCTAAGGAGAAATCACTTGTTTGTACAAGGGTCGGTCAAGCCCACAATTTTGATCCAATTGTAGAAAGCTCAAAGCAAGTTACCGAGGGCTGGGGATATAGGCAAACCATCGAGTTTGTCGAACCTCGTAAAAATAGCGTTTGCAATCTCTCTATCCCTACCTTTTTAATTTATTTACTTTGAGATTGTATTTGTTTACTTGATATTTTTACATGCTTTATTTATTACTTGTATATTCTAGTTGTTTTATTTGAAAAGTTTTTAAAACCCAATTCACCCCCTCTCTTGGGTTAGCTAATCTTGGGATAACACTACCGTCTCAAACTCGACCATTCTTCTCTTCTTCAAAAGGATCTCCTTCATGAACTTCACATAGCTAGGTATTTGCTCAAGTACCTCGGCAAAAGGGATGTTGATGTGAAGCTTCTTGAACACTTCCAGAAACTTGGAAAACTATTGGTTAAGTTTCTTCTTTTGCAACCTTTAGGCAAAGGATAACGGTGGGTTGTAAGGGGATGGTCTTGGCATGGGTGGTGGAGATTGTCTAGCGACTTCTTCTTTAACTTGACTTTCTCTTTCAATTTCTTTTTCTGACACTTCAGTAGCCTTTGGTGTTTCTTGTAGTTCTTTCCCACTTCTCAACGTCACTTCTTTACATTGCTCCTTCATGTCTCCCTTTGGATTTGTCTCTATATTGCTAGACAAACTTCCTTGTGGTCAGTTGGTAAGGGTATTGGCGAATTGACCAAGTTGTGTCTCAAGAGATCTCGTAGTGGCTTGGTTTTAAAGGGTAGCTTTATTCTTGGCTATGTATTGCATGAGAATCTCTTCCATTTATGGCTTCTTCTCTTGTGTGGAGTGACTTAGATTCTAAAATACCAGAGGTTGCATTGGTCTTGAATTAGAACTCTACCCTTGCTAATTTTGGTTACTCCAAGAGAAGTTTGGATAGTTTCTCCAACCCGGATTGTATGAGTTGGAATAAGGGTTGTTGCATTGTTGTTGATTATGGTTTCCTACAAATTGAATAGACTCCATGCTCATAGGACAAAAGGAACTCAGATGGCTGTCACCGCATTGCTCACAAATCACTGTTGAACTATGCATAGCATTAACTCCATGAACCACCATATCATCAAGTTTCTTGGTTAAGGCATTGACTTGGGCTGCCAATGCTGAAGTAGCCTCTATCTCATTAATACTAGCTCCTTCCTTCGGATTGCAAAACAAACATACATGCATGTAAACTATGGAAAACACATGATCACATCATGATCGCATTGGAAAAATAGCGGATTTAGGTTTTAAAATTTTTACATGAAAAATAGTTTTCATAACCATATTACATGCATATATCATATACAGGATCATGTATAACATAAATCAAATCTAGATGCACAAACCCTAGAGATGAGATTAAGATTTACCTCTTGTAGCGTGCTCCTTCTTGATCTCCTTGTTGACAGTGATTAAACCTCCAACCCTAGATCTTCTTGCCTATCCTGTTACTTTTGGTTGAAGAGGTGAGTGGGCATAAAGTTGAATCCACCGTCGGAGAACGATCAAGAACACCTTCTTGATTTTTTGGAACACCGGGACGTGAGATGAGAGTGTGAGGTTGCAAGAAACTTGTAACTTATTTATAAAAATACCAACTTCTGTGTAGAATCATTATTTTACACAATTTCATGAAACTAATTTCACAAATACCACCAACTAATTAATGAGCTTTATTGAGTTAGACAAGGGACCTAATGGATCCAAATAATCTAAGCTCCAATAATATGATAAATACATAATAACTCTTATTATGGTATTTATATAAAAATTATTAGTAAAGGGGACACTCCACTAAAGGCCCAATACTGTACTCTTAGATTAGATGTCATGCCTTTTATAGAGATTCAATCAACTAACCTTGATTAACTGATCCATCTAGCGTATTCTATACCACACATAGAATCCCTACACAATGCCATAGTTGAATAGGTGAAATTACCGTAATACCCCTCCAACACCTATTTACCTTTAAGTTACTATCTTTATATCAAGGAATAATATTGTCGATAATTTTGTTCTTAATGGCCATTTAGACAAAATTATCAACCAATTCACAAGGTGAATACTAAGATCTTAGATTTAAATATTCCATGAATCTTGAAAGAACCTAAAGTGGCATTAATGTATAGTGTCCTTAACTATTTGGTGTTCCCATCAATTCATAAGCCATAGCCTCCAATATGCCAGAGTTCACCTCTAATTTCATAGAGGTTAGTCTTTTAACAAATCAAAAGGCTACAATCCATGAAAGCAAGTCCAGTCAAACATCAAGGATTAAGATCTACATGCTAAGAGCTAGTATGTAGTAATATAAGAATTGAGTTACGGCACTCTAATTCTTTGTATTGCCTGGTCCAATTCAATACACATAACTTATTTATGTTATACTAGTGTTTCTATCAGAAGTCATACACTTCAATGATTTGAGACACATCATTCCTGTTAAGATAGACAAGCACTACAACCTATAGAAAATAAAGTATTCCATCTTTATTTACAGATTGTGAACTAGTTCATTTAGACTTAGATAAAAAAATAATTCTCCCCATAATTAACACTTAATCATGTTTGTTTCTTTATACACAAGCAAAGTCATAGAATCTTTTTCAGATAAAGAAACTATTCAACTAAGATAATTTAATCTAGCAAATATCATAATTGTATATAAGAGAAAGTAGTTTACACTTAAAAAGGGTAAAATTAGAAATCTGCTTTTTAGAGAAAATATCCCAATAATCTCCCACTTGTCCAAAAAGCAGTTACTCAAAATAACATATTAAAAGCCCAAAATTATTCCAAATGACCGAAATTAATAAATGTAAAATTTAAGTGTTCATCCAACAACTTTAATGACTGAGAAAAGCAATAAAGAACATAAGCTCTCTCTTCATTGTTTTCTTGACGGACTTCTCTCTCATCCTCTAAAAAGTCTCCACTCCTGCTGATGAAAGTAGTATTTGTAGATTGTCTATAGAGAATATAGCCCTTCTCTTCCTTTGGATAGCCAAGCAGAAAACACTTTTCTGAATTCCTGTCAACTTCATCTTCGGCTTTCTTGCACAGGTATACTTTGCAATCCCATGCCTTTAAATGCTCTAAGCTTTCTACATAGCCCATCCATATCTGAAAAGGTGTCAAAGCAACTTTATCTGATGGAGTAAAGTTGAGGATGTACGAAACTGTCCTTAAAGCATAATCCTAATACCTTTTTCGACAGCAGCGTTTTCTTGTACATCAGCTCTATGGAATGCTTGAGTCTGATGTTGTATCTCTCAGCAGCTCCTATACGACTATGCTCATAGATAGCCGCATATTCATAAGGAATAGCAAGATTGACTAGTGTTGGCCTCAGCAGGTCACGTAGAGAATCTATATCTCCAAGTTCAACTTCAATCTTGAACTTCTTGACCTTGGTGTCGTGTTGTATCCGCACCTTTCTGTCAAACAGATGGAAAGCATCTGGGACTTCATCGTATTTCCTCAAAAGATATATGTAATGCCCCCTAGCTTAACCATATGACTGTATAGGTCAATCTAGGAAGTATTACCCTTTCATAAACCATACTTTTATATTTTGCAAAAAAGTGGGCCAAATTTAAACTTTTCAAACTGTAAATCAAAAGAAACTGCGGGACATTACTTTTTGAAAGTGTATTTACAAAATATACTACCGAAAACTCTTTATCAGTTTATCTTGCCATCAGCAGTCATATTTACAACACACCAAAATATCAAAATACAAAAAAAACATCGCCCACAGGTCAAGCTCGTCTACATCTATATGATCATGGTGACGAGAAAGCGTGCTAGCCAACCAGCAACTCTACACATCAAAAACCTCCTCACCTGCATCACAGGAACTAAATGAGCTAATGCTCAGTAAGTAAGGACCATGCATGCTCATGAATGTGTTTCATGCATAAACCTTCTAGAAATTCCCATTGTACTCTTTCTTTCGTAACTTTCATTTTAATGTACTTTTCTTAGAAAATATTTCTTTATAGGGTCCTTGAGTACATTACAAAATCGCGATAGTCGATAGGCCGTGCCCACCTATGCGGGAAGGAAAGACATGGCCAATGTGAACCATACCTACCCAACGCAGACTGACTAAGTAATGCACCTAATCTCATAGTACAATGCTCAGTCCCGACAGTCGGTAAGCCGTGCCCACCTATGCGGGACGGATACCTGCGCAAACTATACTTACCCAACACAGACAGACTAAACACTGTACTTAAAACATATCTTGTAAAATCAGTACAATGGTACTACTTTGAGTCCAATACGTGGAAAACTTCACTTTCTTGAAAATCATGCTTAAATGATCATGCCATGCTTATGTTTCAGTAAACTTTACAACAACAATATAAATAACATATAATTGAAATAATACACATAAGCATGTAGAAAAATATCTTGTATCTACTACTGTACTTGTGATGCAGTTAAAATATGTCTTTACTTACCTTGTGTCTGGTAGAAAAGATAGTGGAAAGGGTCAGTATCCTCTGTAGCAAGATGTGTGGAGGACCTGATGTCAATTTTATTACTAAGATGATTACTACAATGTAAAATGCTTAAAGAAAACAAGCATAAGACTAAAATTACAACATTCACCAAATAAGGAAGCCTAATCTCCAAATGAACCAAAATGTCACCTACTTTCATAAAAACTAGTCCATTTGCTTCTAAATGTTATCATTTGGTTTTAAAAATATTTGGACAGCACCTCCCCTATTTTTAGGACATCCCCACATGATTAAAATCATGGTTTTAAACCTGCAATAATATTTTACAATCCAATTTCCACATATACAACTCAAATGGGATCATTTAGAACATCCTAGGTGCACTTGAATTCTTTTCGGTTTAGACAAAGCTTAGTATCACTTTTACACTTCCATATCATCACAACCAGCCACAAAATGAGTGTAATAAATATTAGGATCCTTAAAATAAACTCTCTAAGCTTGGAAAATCAGATTACAAATACCAAAAATGAAATCTACTACACATGAAAATACTTAAATCTATAACTAGCAACTTTGGGGCTTTAAGTGTAAATTTAATCCTCCACTTAAATTCTTTGTTTCCAGCCATATGTAAGGTTTTCTAGGATCTTTATTCATCAAATAAAAGCTTTGATTTAAGAGCTAAAACAATAGAAATAAGTTACTAATTCTAAATTTCACAAAAAGCTCACCTTGACTAGTTTGAAGTTTTTACCGAAGCTCTTGTTTTCTACCTCCACCAAATTGATTCTCAAGGCTTGAAACTGATTTTAGGACCCAAGATAACCTAGAGGAACCATTATTTAAGTAATATCAAGTGGAGAATTGAAATAGGAAAACAAAACCTAGGAAGAAGAACTAGTTGAGTTACCTTGACTAGTTTCGATCTATCTTGCTTTCTAGAGCTCCAAATTGAGTTCTACCACTTGGAAACTCTTGGATATGGATAAGAGGAGCTGAGAGAAGTCTAAAAGTGGGTGGGAGAGTTTCAGGTCGTGGCTGGAGAGAAAGGAGAAGAAAATGACCAGATTTGGTCCAAAAGTGATACTTAATGACTAAGTAATGGCATAACTTAAGTTCTAAGGGGTATTTTGAGAATTTTGCACCTTGCTTTCCATGTGTCCAGCTCTAAAACATCCTTAACATACTCACCACGTTGCTGGTCCATCCTATACACCCAAGTGTAGACCAAAATGGTGAAACCTAGCTTAGAAGGTGAAAACTAGTCATACTTTGACCTATAATCCCATATGGCCAATCTTATTGTAATCTATTGTAACCTAGTTCCATAACCAATCAATAAACATAAAACTAAGTCAATTAGACTCCAATTAATAATGTAAACAAAGTATCAATGCCTAAATATTAGACTGCTCAAAGATGACATTATGCGATTAAGCTAAATCTAAGCTAGCTTAGTGTAATTAAACACTAATTTAGTACAGTGACTGCCACCTCGTGCTTACCTGGGGCCGACAAATAAAATGCTATAAATGAGTCCTAAACATTAAATTAAAGCTATTTGACATGTTAAACGCACAGTGAATTTAACTCCGAAAAGCGTGAAAAATGCATTTTACTGAAAAACTACTATTTGACCAACTTATCAATAAATATGATTTTAATGCATGTGAATATAGTATTCCTATTCACGAATGTATTCTTTGTTCTTCTCACACACCAAGCTCTCTTTTTAAGGGTACTGAGCCTTTACACTGCATAGGATCACTTCAACAAATATTAATGCAATAATACATATCGAAAGCATTTAACAGTCAGCTTAAGCAATTTACCATGAAATTGACTCTAGTTTTATGATATGTCTATTATGCAATATGAACATGTTTATTATTGGCTTATTATGCATGTGAGAAATTTAGGCATTACAATCCTTCCCTCCTTATTAAATTTCGTCCTCGAAATTTGCTTACCCAAATAAGTGAGGATACTTAGTTTTCATCTCTTATTCTCTTTACCATGTGGCCTCTTCTACTTCATGGTTTCTCCACAGTACTTTAACCAAAGGAATCTGTGACATCCCCCGATCCCACACGCGTAGTAAGAGATATTTGTAAAAATATTCAGCAAGATCGGGAGGCGCCACTCTACCTAGAACTGATAAAATCGGGAAAAATTTGAAACTTTTTAAACTTCCTGGGGGAAAACAGAAAATTCCAGTCATAATTATACATCGTCTAATTTATACATATATATGTACTCACTAAGTGGACCTCTCATAAAAAATATACATAATATACATACACTTAAAACAGGTACAAAATTTTCTATTAGGAAACCACAGCGTCAAAATGCTCATATACACAAGCCGCGGTTAGAAAGTTGGCGCTCCTCCTCTATCTCACATAT
>JXTC01000138.1:721311-748528 GCA_002914845.1 Trema orientale | reverse complement strand
ATACCTATTTAATAAGTGACTGTTTTATAATTTTATTTTGATAAATAGCCTTAATCAGTTGATCTATTCTTTATAAAGTAAATCAATTTTTGAAAAAATAAATAAATTTTTTAAAATTAAATCAATTTTCAAAAAATAAATCAATATATTTTTGACATATTAAATAAAGTAAATCAATTTTTGAAAAAGTAAATCTTTTTTTTTAAATCAATTTTCAAAAAATAAATCAATATATTTTGATACACTAAATGTGAAAAACAGTCATTTTTTAATTAATTTTCAATATTCAACCATTTTTTAACAATATTTGAAAAACATTCATTTTGCAAACTATGATCCAAAATTCGGCCATTTGGCTAAGAAGCCCAAGTATAAATTACACCTTTTGAATAGTTTGTGTTTTTTAAAAAAAAAGCCCACATGAAAAAGGAAAATAAATATAAAAGAGAAAAGTTCATAAATACCTATTTTTTATTTTTATTTCATGAATATCCAATTTTATACCCGTTTTGTTGGAAATGTAGACCATTAGTGTTTTACATATGAAATGTATAAACAATTCATATATCAAGTGTATATTATGTACACATTTCATGAATAAATTACACTAAAAATTGGTACAAATATCAAGTAAAGTTTATAATGAAAAATATAAACCATAGTAAACATTTACATTGTAAATGTATACCGTTTATATTTTACATATGAAATGTGTACTGTATAGGTAAAAATTTACATTATAAATGATTACCATTCATATTTTGTACATAAAATGTGTACCATAAAAACATGTGTTTTTGAAAGAAAAATTAAAAATGGGTATTTATGAAAATAAGTTACATTATAAATATCTTTGCCTGTTTGTTTTTTCTTTATTAAATAAAAATCCCTACTTTTATCCCTTCATCACGCCAAAGGTAGAAGAAACGCCATTTACAATTCATACAAAAGAAAAAAAAAACAAAACCAAAATGGGAAACACAAAATTTTAGAAGAATCTTGGAGATGATAAGCCATTAGTTATTGAAGACTGAAACTTGAAAGATTGAAAAATAAACAAAAGATAATATTGTCTAATTATTTTTACTCTTATTATTTTAGGGTTCTTGTTATTTTTGAATTAGATTTAAATTTCACCACTAGAAAAAAATAATTCATTCTGTGTATTATTTTTTTCCTTATTATTTTTTATTTTCTTCTATGAAAAATCGACTATGTAATCGAATGGAAGATCAATAGATGAACGATATTTTACTTTGTTACATTCAGAAAGATATTTTTAATAAGCTTGATAATGAGGTTATTATGAAATACTTTCAAATGCATGAAAACTTGTTGTAGACAATTGTAGTACTTTAATATTATTAATTGTGCATTATAATACTTTAGTACTTATCAATTTTGATTAAATGATTATTATTAATTATAGGCCTTGCTGGATAAATATCCTAGCTCTGTCACTAGCATGAACTCTATATTGCTCAACACCTTAAAAGTGTATGCTAAGAAAAGATAGGAAAGGAGATGAAGATGGAGATAAGTATAAAACCAGTGGTTGTTTTTTTTTACCAAGCGATAATAAATGCAAAGCATTGGTTTTAAATTTTAACTCAAATGAAATATTATATAATCTTGAAATCTTGAATCGAAACCAGTGTTTACTCCTTTTTTTTTAGGGTTTTAAATGTAATCAGTGATTTATTTGTTGTGTTTGGTTAATGTTTCATGTTTGTTGTATTTGACCTGATTTTTGTAAACAATCCTATGTTTCTATTTTTCCATTTTTTTTTTAAAACAACTCTTGATGTAAACTAGTTTATTTAATTTTTTTTTTACTACTATAGAAAACATATTTCACGTCATTTATAGGGAGATGTGGTATGAAAACCACATCGTTCCATAAGCGACGTAGAAATGGATAACGTGGTAGCCCCACAATATACCACGTCGCTTTTAAAGTGACGTGGTATGCTGGCCTACCATATTGCTTATATAAAAAGTGATGTAGTATGTCGGCCTACCACATTACTTCTATAAAAAGCGACGTGGTTTGCTGGCTTACCACATCGTTTGTATAGAAAGCGACATGGTATACCATATACTGACTTACTATGTCGCTTATATAGAAAGCGACGTGGTAGGTCACAAATTATCAATTATTAAGGTCCTATCAGGTCGTCTTTGGGGGATACCATGCCACTCCTCTAGGAAGCAACGTGCTATGTGTCATCTTCATCCCCCTGCATACTCCGCTGCATGCTCGGCTAGTGTAGGTTACAGCGTTCTAAAAAATCTTAACTACCCTGCAGATTTTCTCATAGATCAGACTAATATTACACGTGCTTCACACTATCTCTACGAGCTAAACACCGAATCACCGATTCCGTGATCTATTACCCAAACTTTTACAGTATTGTTTCTTCCCTTTTCCGTACCCCAGTATTGTTGATGATGGTCGGAAATCTCAAAAATCTGTACCTAAAAGATCAAAAAAGACTATTACATAAATTTTCAAAAACTTAAAAATTGAAGAAACTGAAATAAGAGAGAGAGGTATCTGGAATTCGAAATGGATAGAGTTTGAATGAGAATATATTGAAAATTTTGGGTTTGTTCTAATTGGAGTTGGTGGACGATTTAGTGGAGTTGATGATTTTGAATGGACGATCATAATAAATTATTTTTTGTGGGTGCAAATCGATGAAATGGCTAGTATGAGCCTCCTACCACGTCGCTTCTGCAGAAAGTGACGTAGTATATTATTTTATTTAATACCACGTCACTTTCTGCAAAAACGACGTGGTACGTTGCCCAACTACGTAACTCGTTACATAAGCGACGTAGTTTGTGCACCATACCACATCGCTTTCTGTAAAAGCGACGTGTTATTAATTAAAATAATATACCACGTCACTTTCTGCAGAATCGATGTAGTATGTAGCTCAACCACGTCGCTCGTTACATAAGCGATGTGGTAGAACCTGCAATTATGTCGCTTTTAAATGACGTGACGTGAGAGTTCAACCACGTCGCTTTCTTTAGAAAATGACGTGGTTCAAGTGACGTCGTTGGTCTATTTTTTAGTAGTATTGTAAATAACTCTTAAGGAATTTATAATTAAAAATCTTATTATTCTTTTTTTTTTTTTGATGAAAATGGAGCTCAACTAATGGCCTCCACTTTATTACAAAAAAAGAAGAATAATGCACGTAAGAGTCGAACTCCTGACCTAATACCCAATCTACACCCCACTGAGCTAGCCCCGGTGAGCAAATCTTATGATTCTTATTATTTCTTTCACATACCTATTTGTTTGTTTGTTTATTTTTTGCTTCTTCTTTTTTTTTTCTCCCCCTGTGTTGTTTTGTTTTGTATTTTGTGTTGTGTGTTGTTTTGTTTTTTGTTTCGTTATTACCTTACGAGATTAGAATGATATTAATTTTTTGTTTTATATCTTAATTTCGACAAAATTTGACAAATGAATAAAATTTGTATTGATTTACTAATTTGAAAGCATATTTTTGTTATGTATATATATAAATTGAGAGGATAAAGTGAGCATTTCATCTACACTTAGTAATTATCTTTTGTACTTATCCTTGATTTTAGATGTTAATTATGTGTTGATTTACTTTTTTAGTGGAGGAAAATATAAACTTCTAAGGGTCTAAACTCTAAAATGTAAGGGGGAAAATATATCAACTTACGTTTAAAAGGATAATTGTAAAAAAATACCCTGAAGTTTGGGTGTTCTGCAAATTAAACCCTGAAGTTTGGACTTTGCAAAATAATACCCTGAGATTAAGAATTTCTGAAAATTAATACCCTGGACAGATTTTTTAACCAATTTTAAGAGCAAAAAAATAATAATATCCTCCATTAAAACTAGATTAATTCATATTATTCATCTTAATTTTGAGGATATTATTGTATTTTATCAGTTAAAAATCAACACAGGGTATTAATTTTCAGAAATTCGTAATCTCAAGGTATTATTTTGCAGAATCCAAACTTCAGGATTTAAATTGCGTAAGATCCAAACATGAGGGTATTTTTTTTGCAGTTATCCCTATGTTTAAATGCCTATTAAACGAGCATATTTATGTACTAATCCCAATATTTTGCTTTGGTCTTTAGTTTTTAGTTGCTTCAAATGGTGGGCCGGCCGCTCTTTTCCTCTAAAGAAAATAATTGGAGAAATTAGACTTTATACGGTAATTTTGAAAAAAAATTTGAAAAATACGGTAGTTTAAGTTTTTTTAAGGTGCGGTACGGTTTTTATTAGATAAATATCATTTTTTAAAAACTATTTAGAGAAATATCATTTTTTAAATAGTAACTAGTTTTTGGTAACCAGTTTCCAAAAACTAGTAACTAGTAACCAAAGGTATTTATAACTGGTAATTAATAATCAGTAACAAGTTTTCAAAAACCGGTAACCAGTAACCATTTTAAAAAATGGTATTTTTCTAAATATTTTTTAAAAAGTGATATTTTTCTAATAAAGACCGTACGAAAATTTGAAAAAAGTCTAAGTTCCGTATTTTTGTAATTCTTTTAGTTTTTTATACGTAAAAGTGATAGAAACCCAAAATAATTCTTCTTGTAATCCCTATCCATATTTTCACTCTATTGAAAAGGGAGATCCCGATCCTCCTCTCCAGCATGATTTTTTTCCCCTCTCTTAGTTTCTTTCTTTCTTTTTTTTTTCTTTGCCTTTTTTTTTTTTCCTTATTGGAGTCTAGGTCTATGTGGGTTGTATTTGTTTTCTTTATTTTTATGTGATTTTTCATGGTTGACTTTTATATATGAGACTTTTATGGTCTTGATTTAGAAGATTTTATATTGTTCAAGATTAATTTCTCATCATAATAACAGTTGGAAGAAGGTTGATTTTGACGAGTGAAAATGCATCTCTCATAACATCTTGTTGGATTTTGTGTTTTTTCTGTGATTATTAGTCAAATACAATGATTTTGCCAATTATTCATTTATTGTAATTGGTTATTTTTAATTCAATTTTTGTATTGAGTGTGTTACTGTATCAAATTATTTAATTGATGAATAAAATTTTAGTTTGATTGTTAAAGGAAAAAAAAAAAAAAAAAGAATGCATAGTTTATTTTTCGCTTAGTGAAAATATCGTTATTTTCTTATTTTATTAAAATAAATTGTATTTTGAACAAACAATTTCTGTACAGCTTTAGTATTTGATGGCATCATGTTTATTAATCTGTAATTTGAACTAAGCTATTACATAACAATCGTGAACCCTGTAGAAAACAAATTATCGTTTAAAACCTTTGCTTTGAAGAATCAAATCGCGATCTCAAGAGTCAAGAGTCAACAGCATTTTAATTTTACACATTAATGTTTCGTCTAACATGCCAATTGCAAAATCATGCCATGCCACTTCTTACGTAAACGACACCAAAAAGTAGTGGCATCTTTGAAAACGACATTTTACGTATCTACATGTTCTGCCATACATACCAAATAAGAGAGAAAATATCTACCTAGAGAGAGAACCTTTCATGCAAAATTTTGTTAATATCTAGACCTAGCTGCTTGGAACCAACGCCCCAAAAATGTTTCGGTCGATCTTTTTTATTTTTATTTATTTATTTATTTATGCTTACTAAACGTTATTCCACTGCCGAAAGCAAGATGAGACCAGAGGGGAAAGGCACCATAACAAGAAAAGGAAAAAAGTTGGGACTCATTTTGATTTCCTTTTCGTTTCGTATCTTTTGTCATATTTGGTTGGCCATTTTCTTTTTTGGTATATACCTTATTCTATTTCGTATAGCCTTTCAAGAAGACCTAGAATTAAAATAAGAGAAAAGTGGCAAGGTAACAAAATTTTCTTTTCACCACTAATTCATGCATATAGTGGGTTAGCCCATAACAAGTGTTTTTTCTATATTAAAATCCTAAAATCTTATTAAGGCTAACTATATTACAATAAAAATATACAAATTGGAGACGTTTATTCTTGAATAAGACTTCTTATCATTACTATGAAATATCCATATTTATTTAGTTATTTTAGGTTTTGAAGTTTTGTTTACTAGTACGTGCTTGTACATTGTATTTAATCGATTGATTACGATGGGATGGGACTGCTTTACTTTTTCGTCTGGTATCTTTTCGATTTGAATGATTCGTCGGGTATCTTTTATCACATTTGATTAGTCCTTTTCTTATATACCTTATTCTATTTCGTATAGGCTTAAAGGGGTAAAGCAAAACAAGAGAATAGAGATTACCAAGTGGCCTTTATTTTTTGTTTAGTAAAAAATTACAAAAAGTACTTTTTAAGGTTTATACACAATGTGTACCTTGAACGCATATACTGTTAGATTAATAAATTGATACAAATTTCACCTATAATTCTAATAAGATGGGTCTATTGCCACACTTATGTTTGTTCTTCCCATTTTTTTTTTTAAATATACAATCTCTTTAAAATTTAAAATTTTGATTTTCCCCTCCATGCCTCTCATTAATTCCAAAAAGGTTCATAGAGATTATGAATAATATATCTTAGGTGACTCTCTTGATACCCCTATTTTTTCTCTATCCACCTCCTTTCTAATTACTTAGTTGTTCACAAAAATATCTTCTTATAAATTGATGTAAGTACCCTCATATTAAACAATATGAAAAGAAATTTTAAAATACTAGAGGGTTGTGTTTAGAAAGGGGATGGGGAGAGAAGAAAAGTGGTAGTAATAAAGCCACCCATTAATTATTTAAGGGGTGGAGAAAGTAGACAAATGTGCGATAATAGAGCCACCCATTCTAATATGATTAAACATTGATGAATGACCTAAATAACCCTACCTAAAAAATAACATACCTAAACAACACTAATAAACCAATATATTTGTAACCCTTGTAACTAAATGCCAACAGTGAACCAAAACAACCTAAGACTTGTTTATGATTAATTTTGAAGAATTGCTTTTAGCTTCCTACGAACGATTGAGAAATATGTAGGAAAAAAAAAAAGTGATGGTTAAATATGTTTTCGGCAAGCAATCTTTTTTGAAATGTATTGCATAATTATAATTTTAAACAAAATATGAGAAACATGATAATAATTGTTTTCAAAAAGCTATTACACGAAATCATGAATTTCCTATAATATCATAAATTGTATTACAAATTTACTGATTGTTATATATATAAAGAGTCATGTTTTAATGGAGTTTTTTGTTTTTGCTCCATGGGTAAGTATTTTGACCAAGTTGAAAATGACTTGCAATAACAAGTCATTTTTACCTACAACTATTCTTCTTCTAATATTTTAGAGAATCCTTTTTCCATTGAGTTAGGAATAATATTTGGGAAGACTTTTTAAGGAAAATAATTTGGAATAATTTTTTAATATTTTGAAAGAGTTTTGATAATTTTTTATTGAGATATACCGTTTGTTTTTTTAATTATTTTTAGAGATATGCATGTTTTTATTTTTTTTAACTAATAAACAGTCAGTTAAAGACTATTAATCATTTGATAGTTAATAAAAAAGACATATACAAAAATAATATTTTAATCAATAATTATCAAATCATTAATAAAAAATAGTTTTTTTATATTAAAAAGTAATTTTTTATAAAACATGTGAAATGAAAAAAAAGAAAGAAAGAAAGAAATAGATGTGTGATGACTATTAACACATTTGATATATAATAACATATGCAAAAATAATAGTTTAATCAATAATTATCAAAGTACTAATAAAAAAATAGCTGATTTTTTTTATTAAAAAGTAATTTTTTATAAAATACGTGAAATGAAAAAAAAAAAAAAAAAGAAGAAGAAGAAGAAAGAAAGAGATAGGTGCGTGCAAGAGAAAATTTTAATCGATTAAAGTTATCTAGGACTTCAAAAAATTAGTTATGTGTAGGAATAAAATTTAAAAAAAGAAAGAAAGTTATACTTGTATATAATTGATAAGAGGTAAGCGATGAAACGGAATGAAATAAAAATATAGGAATCAAATATTGAATGGGAATAAAAATTAAAAAAAAATAAAGGAAAGATGATTGAAAAAAAAAATTGTCCAACTCATAAGTTATAAATAGGTTGCTAATATTTTTAATCATAAATAATTTTCTATATATATATATATACACGTATCAATTAGATTTTTCTTTTTTATAAATTTATTAGTATTATTATAACCATCAAATTAAAATCTAATAGCCCAAATTAAAGTATCTATCCATGGAGAAAAAATAAAAAACTCTATTGAAATATCACCCATATATAAATATATATATTTTAAATTCTTTGTATCTTTGAAACATGACAAATGCAAGATATATTTAAGAAATAGACATACGCATACTATTTATACGAGAATATAATTTCCATTTTGGTAATTCAAGATCTTATAGCTCAACAATAGTTTATCCATCACCTAAATGATACTTTTAAATGCAGTAGCAGTCGTGTAAATATTTTTCGGATGATCACAAAAGAATAACCTAACTCTTGACTTTTTGTAAAAATTAATCTAACTTTTGATTTTTGCAATACAACGACCTTTAAATGTTTGCAAATGTGAACACTGCACAGGCTAATTATGTGATGGAAAAAAAAAAAAACAGCAAATTTCATCTCATTAATCAATTAGAAACGTTTCAAACAGTAATATGCATTATTGAAATTATTTAATAATTAGTTTTTTTGGTTTTAATTTAAAATAGAAACAAAAAAAACTAAATAATTACTGGTTAGACGTTTTTTATATATTAATGAGGGGTACTTCAATCGATAAATTTTAATTGAGTGTATTAATTTGCAAAATTAAAAGTTCGGTTAGTTTTTGCCAAAAAGTAAAAATCAAGATATTTTGTCATTATTCCCATGTCTTTTTTCGTCACATCTATAACACATCAATTTAAAGGGCGCATGATTTCTTCCTTAAGCTAGACACAGGTAAAATTTACATAGATTGGTTAATCCAATCCCTTTCGCGGGAAAAAATAAAAAGGTTAATCTGTACCAAATTTATAGGGATAGTGTAGAATATCCTTTGCTAGTTCTGTGGCATGATTTACTATAAAATAATTTATAAGATTTATGCTAGAATAGATAAAAATTAATGTTTATTGAATTCCATGGAGTCATCCGGACGAATTATGACAAAAACTAACTTTGGACTTGATAAACTATGAGTAAAAATAAAATAAAATAAAATAAGAAGAAAAAGAATTTGGAGCTTCACTAATATGTTTTGACGGTAGCTTCACTAGATGGATAACTGTTAAAACGTTCACTAATTTGTAATACCGAAAGTGAAATATGCAGCTCCAAACATGTTGAAGTAAATAAAACATAAACGAGCAATATACATCCAAAGTCCAAACAAACGTTAAAGCAATAATATATTCCATCATAATTGGATATTGGATATTGGATAACAAACAAATCAATTCACATTCATCATCATCGTGATTGTACCAAGTAAATAATTTAATAGAAAAGTAAATTGACAAACTAGAGAATGACATGGGAAGAACTCTACTCTAAAAAACTTGATTTTGGCAAAAGCAATAATCTATAAGGAGACAATGAGACAAGTTTGACTTTTGGCTGCACTTTTGCAAGAATGACATCACGAGATCAATGTGAGGATACGAGAATCCATGCCCCACGATATCTGGTTCTGTTCCACTGAACCGTATGACATAAAATCAGCGTACGGCTGCTTTGTCATGCAGTCTCTTAATATGCATTACATATATAACAAAAATACATAACACGTATGTATATAATTTATGTGCAGTTATTAAGTATTCAGCCTCAAACAGCTAATTTCTACTATCTAGCATTATAAACCCAAAGATGATTTGATATGTTAACGACTTGATGAAACTTCATTGATGGACCGAAGATAGACGAATTTTTCTAATTGGTGGCACTCAATGACTGCGTTTTACTTATCTTTCACTTCCTACTTCCATATATCGTATCGCATCGCATCACCAATGTTCAATGACTGCATTTTATCTTATCCAGCTTGTATATAAGCCACAGAAGTATTATCAACTATGAAGCCACTTCCATATGACCTCAAAACTTAATTCAGCCTAAAATCACATAACAAATATATCCAAAACCAATGCTTATCAGTTCTGTTGGAGGCTTCTCAGTCACACAAGCAGCAATTCCCCATGCATATCCTCCACATAAGTTTTCTAAAGATCCCTACCTTAATTCCGCCAACTAAATCCACCACTTATACTGCCAATTATCTCAATTGCCCTCTTTGTTCTAGATTCCATTTAAAAATGATCTTTCTGCTTTTCGGCCAAGGTAGACCAGCCGACCTTTTCCCTCCCTATAAAGTTGTGGATTCTTGCCTCGCTTGTCTAAGTATACATGTTCAATCTCCAATATCAAGTTAATATTTCTTGAACTAAGTCGTCAGAATTATCTAAACAATTGGTAATTACGATACAAACTCTTAAATCAGAAGTTTAGTCCAAGAAAAGCACCTTCTCCAACTTGTGAGAGAGGACCACTCAAAGAAGAATAGTCCTCATTCCTCAAAGGAAAGAATCCATAGATATCACTTTTTCTTGGTGATTGACTGGATGATAAAGATTCTTAATATTGGAAGGAAGGTGTATTCCAAAGCATCACCTTTTCTTTTTTCGTATAGATTCCTAGAAAGTTGCTGGCGGTAATTTTCAGCTAATGATCACTGATAGCCCCATTAGCTTGTGGCCAGTATCCCATGACCATGACTTATGCAACTTGAAAATGCGGGCCACGTTATTGTCCATGGTACCGGACCTGTTACATTTTAATCATCAATAAAGTTATAACTGTCGGAGAAAAGAAAAGAAAAACAATCATATAGTGGTGTGCATACAGGCCTAATTTGTTAAAGGATTCCAAAGAAGTTGGCAAATATGACAAGAAAATATGCATTGTTTAATAAGATTTGACGATAGAAAAGATAGAAACTGCAACAAATAAAGATAAATGAAATTCAGGTAGAGTTTTCTATTTCACTTTATAGAGCCTTCTTCTAGCAGAGTAGCAGTAATAGATGATATATATAGGTCAGAAATGGTTCTTTTGACTTGGTGAGAAAAGGCAGATAAGTTAACTTTAAGAAAACCCTGTACGGTTGATCTCTTTTAAGCCATTGTTTATTAATCCGTAACGAACTTTGAAAGGAATAGAAATAAAGGGAATGCTTCATTGTTCCATCCATTCATGTGTTTACTTACGCATTTAGGAGATAAGTTCTCGTGAATCATTAGTTAAACTAGGAAGGAATAACTCAGTTTTTTATTTGTATTCGTTCTCTTCATTTCCACTATTCTTATTATTATGGATAGGTAAACATGCGCTTAATGTAAAATCCCAAGTACCTTTACTTTCTGAACCACATAATCTTATGCCTCTCTTTTGTTGTGATGTTTTATGTCAATGTTCCTATGTTTTCAGCCTGCATTAACATAATCAGGTAGCGTGGAAATGTGTGTGACATAATTTTGAGAAATAAATTGGTTATGTTTTGAGCATCCAAATTCTCTAACTGCAAGGTCATCAAGAAACGAAAGAATCAAACAGTCCGAATTTCCAACCACTGAATTTCCATTGCACGCCAATCTTCTCTTAGTTACCTCTCAGTATGAAGATTTGGTTTAGTGGATTCTACAAGGCCTGAATAGACTAAACTGAAGTCTAGTTGCAGGATATTTGCAAACACAGACCTATTGTTATAGGCTGGGGCTACCCCTAACCAAGTTGCAGCTGAAAGCCATGGCATCCCACCGCCTTCCTCTGAAATCTGATGCTTTGTTTTGATTTAGTTTTTTTATTCCATAAAGATATTTAGTCTTGACAAAGAAAGTGTTGTCATTTTCTTGATTAGATACAAGTCGTACAAACTAATTGGCAATCATATGGTACGTATAATTTCCCTCTATTTTTATAAAAAGCCTAAAACTAGGACCTAGCTACTATGATGTTTTACTGGTTCTCAGTTCACTAATCAAATAAACGGCTATTCTACATAGCTTATTCTAATTGTGATGGCAAAAACCTGAATGCTTTCTTGAGGAGAGGAATTGAAGTCTAATAATATTGACAGTACAAGATAGAAATTATATATGGAAATTCACTATCTAGCATATAAGCTAAACCTCTTCTACCAGTCAACTCAAGCGGCAAGCATGGTCTCTAAAAATGCTACCAAAATCTAGAGCCTCGCAAAAATATATATACGTATATATTTGCTTTAATTAGTAATCTTTTTTAAGAGGATGCAGAGAAACAGTTAGTCAAATTAAGGACCATTCTCATTTAACCTGGTCTAATATTGTCTTTCCTAATAGTTATCCTGAAAAAATGAGAGGTGCAAATAAAACTCTACTGGGGAGTTAAAGCTCTTAGCATTAGGACCAATGAAAAGATTCCTCTCATTATTGCGGGTTAGGTTGCCCATGAGGAGCCTGATAGAAGTTGGATATTCCAGTAATCACAACCAACAAAAGAGAGGAAAAAAACAGATACATGAGTGATCGAGGCTCAAGCCCATTGTTCACTCAAGAAGGTAAAAGTTCAAATCGCTTTTCCCTTTTACCAGAGGAATAACCAAAAATAGCGACAGAAAACAATGATTCTACAACTAAAACGTGATAAAATCAAAACAAGTGGGCGAACACTAAGAAGCAATCTCTGTCTCTCCAAGCTTTTCCATCCGAAGTAAGCTAGAGAGAAAGAAAGCAGATCATACGTAGATATCTTTGTCAATATAGCAGTTTGTATTTCTCGATGTTTGTGTTACACATTTACGCACATGAATGACTAATTACCTCTAATGTCAGGATAAAACTTTTATCTGCAAGACTGCAAGCATTCACTACCCTTTATTACATTTGGCTTTGCCTCAACTTGCATGGCCTGGAATCCATATTTGTTCAAACAATATACTAATATGGTTATCATAGACCCTTAATGATTTGTGCATTATCCAATATTTTATTGATTAATCGTGTAAAACTCTACTAATTTATACATGAACGTTCATGCTGAGTTTCAGAGGCAGTTAACAGGTCAGTTTAACTTTGCATATGCAAAGAGATTAAGAACACATGGAGCAATCATTAATCCGGTTTTTTCTACTCCTAAAAGAGAGTACTTCTCATAGAATTTTATTTAGCTTTGATAACCAGGTAAAACAAATAAAATGCTCAGTATCAATATAAAAGGAATTAAGGAAACAATACATAAATGCAATTTAACTACATAATTATTCAGTCAGTTCTGAAAATGAATGAAACATATGATTTATGTTCCCGAGTAGCCAAAAACCAATGAGAGAGATCCAAGAGTCCCTTCTAAAGATCTACTGCAAAACCCAACAGTCAAAACGAGGTCTCAACTCTATAAGAGTAGGTAAGATATGTTGACTTTGTCTCAACCTCATAGAAAGATTACACAGCTTAATCATTGTACGGACGGTCCCCGCCAGCTAAAGCGCTTGGAACTTTGTTCAGGACGAGAGTACATTAACAATATCACCTGTTAAAATATTGCACGAAGGCTTTCCTTACTACAGGGCTGTTATGCGACATAAGAAAAAGCGAAAATAGTTTAGGGATGCACACGTGAAAGTTTAAGTACGTGCACTGAATTTGATTCGTGGTTTGATCTCGGGCCCATCTAGATCCTTGGAAGAGTAGAATAAACCAGACGGGGTTAATCTGAATGAATCCTAGTAGATGAAGAAGCTCTTCGTCTTCTTAGGATTTTTCTTTTTAAATAGTGCACTGGCATGCTTATCTTTTAAGGCTCTAAGTGAAATTACTATACTATCCAGGGGGTAGGAAATTTCCAAAAGCCAACGCACGTGAATTTGCCGAGTTAAGTTTATTTGTAAAACGAGCAAGAGCTTTCTAGTTTTATGGGGTCTAACGTATATAGAACCTATAAGGCTATAATACTATTTCTGTTATGTTAATCCACATGGTTTCATTAGTTATTCTGCCACATAATGCATACGAAATGGAAAAGAAAATAAAAGTAAAAGGCTTTAATTTCTTTATTTATTAATCATAACAGTTCTTAGGAGATACTGATTCTCCTATATTCTTGTTCATCATCTTTGTCCTGCTTCATTTTGTGGTTCCTAAGGAGACAGATCACCCAAATTCTAGTCCTTTTTTGCAATTTTTCTTCGCCAACTGGCGCTACCCCACCTTCCCTTACTCTTCCCCCGCTTATAAAAGCAGGCACTCCTAGCTCTCTTTGCTCACATCAACCCTTGACTTGAGTCTTTTTTTTTCTCGATTCTCTTCATCCTTCTTAGTATAAGCTTTTTTCTACACCTTAGAACGTCCTTTCTTTTGTTTCCAAAAAACTTTACATTAGAGCATTTCCTTGTTTTCTTTGCTGAAACTTGCCTTACCACCCGTCTTAAGAATGGCATCTAGTTCAATGTCCTCCCGTGGCTCTTCTGCATCATGGACTGCCAAGCAGAACAAAGCCTTTGAGAAGGCTCTGGCAGTTTATGATAAGGACACCCCTGACCGTTGGTACAACGTTGCCAAGGCTGTCGGAGGCAAAACCCCGGAGGAAGTGAAGAGGCACTATGAACTCCTTGTGGAGGATGTCAAGCATATTGAGTCAGGACAAGTGCCCTTCCCAAACTATAGGACAACTGGAGGGAGTAGCCAAGGCAACACAAGCGACGACGAAAAGAGGTAGTATGGTCAAGCCCTCCACCTAAACAGATTCTATAAGTATTATTACTATATTCAAAGCAAATATCGTATCATGTTGGCTCTAATATACCACACTTTAGACACACAATGGCATCTCTATACTTAAAACTTAGCCATCCAACAGAAGCAACCTTTGTTTCCATCATAACTCTTAACAGGCCATGTTATATAAAAGACTTTCTCTTAACTTATTTAACCATTATCTTGACTGAAAAGTGGGTATGTCTAAAAACCAGATTTTCCTAAAGTCACTCAATCCTATCTCAACTTTACAAGAGACACTAAAGTACCTTTTAGTCAAACCTTCTATAAATACTTTTCTTTGGCCAAGACCTGCCCAGATTTTGACTCTCAAATAGTTGTTCCTCAATTTGAGCCTAACAATCCCTCAATTAACAGTACTTTCACCTCTCTACTTTCAATGTCTCTACTGCATAGCTTCTACCACAACAAAAGGGCTTTCTTCATCAAACCCACAACGCATGCTAAATACTTATTTACAAACAAACCCACTTATCTACAGAGTGAATTTCACACAAAATTATATCCCAACATACAAATTGTCACTACTCATACTTTTTATATACATACATATATATATATATATATGTATATATTTAGCTATCATCCTGAAGCCATCAAATTGTGGTTTTTTGTTTTCATTGCAGGATGAGAAACCTCAAGCTCCAGTGAAACAACTCGATTCAACCACTCGGTCCCGAATCGACAAGAAGAATAAAAGAAATCATTTAGCTTTTCAGTTCAGTACCTAAATTTCTAATGTTAGATCATCAATGTCCTTTATTCTACGTGCATGTCAAGAATCACCAATGGTGTTTCTTATATTATTACTAGTCTAGTAGTATTTTTCATTCCCCTGGTTGTAAGATTTTCTCTAATGGAAATCATAATTGTATGAGTTAATTGCGTTTTTCTATCAACAGCATTCGAATCTGAAACCCTAGATCGATGAAAAATTTCTAAAAATTAAAATCGAAGACAGGAACATATAAAAACACTAGAAAGAGAATAATTAAACAAAAAGAAGAGGTGAAAAGAACAAATGAAAGATCTCTGACCTTGGGGTTCCGCCATGGAAATGGGAATAGATTTTGATTCGAGCTTCGAATCTTATTGAATCTTAGAATCTGGAGTTGATAAGAGTGAATGAGACAATTTGATTGTGCTGCCAATAAAACCAAATACAAAGCAAATAAGAGAGCGGGAATTCTATTTTATTTTATTTTTCAAAAAAAAAAAAAACTTTACGTTTTCCCGCGATATTTGCTTTGCCACATGGCTCTCTCGGGCTCTCTGTCTAATCCCTATTCATTTTCTTTTTCTTTTTCTTTTTCTTTTTCTCTATTTTTTCTTTTTGGCATGAGCTGCTTTTTCAATTTTTTTTTTCCGAATCAATTAAGTTCCCAAATTTTTTAAAGTGTATGAATTGTTTTGAAGGGTACTTATGAGGAAAAATAAATGATGGTTGGACAATATTCTTTAATTTTTCTCATTGAGACTATACGCCACTAAAATTGAATAGCTAAATTAGCTTCTATTATAGTCTAAGAAAGAAATAGAGGGAAATAATGCTACTTAGTAATTTATTTTCTACCAAATACTCAATAGGGGATTAGGGATCATGTAGTATATAAGTGGGTATTTGACGTTGTAAAGTAACGAAAATTGTAAATATATACATGAACAAATTCAAATTTAAAAGTTTGGAGATTGTTGTGCGATTTTGAATCTATATCGATGGTCAACGATAGAGAATGAAAGTCAACGCTCAACTCAGTTAAGTTTCCAGATCGCATATCAACACTATGATCAACATGCAACCTTCGTTGCATAGATAATCAATATGCAACCTGTAGAAATAATAAAAAGAAACTAGATCAAGCTTCATGAAAACGGATAACTTGCAAAGAGAGAAACAAGCTTCTGCATAGAGACCAAGCCATTCGACTATCAGTTCATTATCCAATTTTATATTGTTATCTGAATTTGTATTCATATTATGTAGTTTCTTATTCTCAAAACTGATAGGCTACCCTCACCTATATAAATGAGGCTCAGTTTCATTATTTTTCATCTCACAATCACTTCACTATACATTCATTTTATGTAATTTTCTCTTTTATCTCACCTTGAGAGGCTCATTTGTTTTTTGGGCTGAACCACTATAAAATTTTTATCTCTTTACTTTGTTTTATCTTTTAATTCATTTTCACATCCTCGTCAAATCTTAAAATTTATTATTGACAAAACCTCCGTCAACAGAAACATAAGTGTTAATTAAGACTTGAGATTCGGCGTTTAATATTTACCATTTTTTTGTTTGTTCTTTTAAGATTCGGTTGCAAATAGTTACAATTTTTTCAATATAATATTATGTTTAAAATTTGAAATAAAAAAATTAATTCTGAAATTTTTTGTTTGTCTTGTCAATTGTTTTCTTTATTTTTCTAAAAGAAATGTGAATTTATTTGCTACATGTAGCTTAGGCATCCAATATTATCCACAATCCACCGTTATAATTTTTTTTCCTCTTCGATTCTTAATTTTCCCTGACCACTGAAAGCGGCTGGTGAAGAGTTCTTCTATCACTACATGGACCACATAAGAAAAGGGATGCATTGATTTGAATCCTCTCACTTTTTTCCTTTTTATTTCTTTCTCTTTTCTCTTTATTTTTTTCTTTTGAAAAATAAAAAATCTTGAAACAAAAGAAAACAAAAGAAAAGTGACTATCTTGCCTGTTTAATGGCATTTTTCTCTCTCTTTAATGTAGGGGTTACTAGACCCTTTTTTCTGTTTCTGGTAAACTTAGGTTAGAGTCGTTAGACTCGTACATCTGTAATGGTAATTCTAACCAAAGTGTACAAATCCATAAAATAAAAATTTTTCCTGGCAAATTAATTAAAAATCTAGATATAAGAATGCAAGGAACACATATAATGAAAATCGAACTCTTCAAAATCTGAATACTATGCGTATGCATCTCTAAGGTTTGCTGACCAGTGCTAAGACTTTCATCTCACCATTCACAATCATAAATACTATACTTATGCATTTCTAAGGTTTGCTGACTAGTGTTAGGACCAATCTCATTTCATTAAGGATGTGCAGGAAAACTTATAATCCTACCAAGTTGAATTCGGGTTAATAAATACCAACTCGAAATTACATTGGCAAGTTGGACAGTTTTTGCAAACCGCCCAGTATAATCTTACCAAGTTAAACTATGCTATTCTTAGTTTTTTTTTTTTAGTATAAAAATATATTATATATATGTAACGTAAGTCTAAAAATTAGTAAAATAATGATAAAATTAAGTTTGAAACCCTAATGCAGGTAACCCAACCAACCTAAGTTACAAAACCTATGTCTTATGGTTGCGTGGTTGGGCGAGTTGTGTAACCTGCCTAACACGACTGATGCTCAGCCCTAATTTCCATTATCTTATCTCACTGATTGACATATATGTACTTAATTATGCTTTTGTATATGATTAAAATGCGAAATATTTTAATAGAGTATATAGTGAGATCGGAGAGTGGTCCTAGCATTTCTGAGCATCCTCACCCATAATTCGCCTTATTGTATTCATATTTGGGTTAATTACATTTTTGTACTTTATATTTTGACTATTTGTTCAATTTATACTACGTTTTTTGATTATTATCAATATTGACCTTCAGATTTGAAACTTGTAATAAATTTATATGTCAAATACTAATTTTGACCATTGAGTTTACCACAACACCCTTTTAAAGTAATATATATTTTAATACATAATTTAAATTTAAAACCAATTAAAATTAATATTTAAAAAACAAATATTAAAAATAATTTAAAAAAAAACAAAACGTTGTAAATATTAAATATTATTTGTAAATATATTTATCAGTTTTAGATAAGTTTTAAATTTGAACTTTTTTTCAAATATATGTATTTAAACTTTAAAAGGTATTTTGGTAAATATTTTAATTTAAATTAGTGTTTGACCTAAAATTGGTATAAATTTGTTACAAATTATAAATCTAAAGGACAATGTTGATAATAACCAAAACACAACAAACAGTTAAAAATGCAAGGTATAAAAATGTAATTATTCCTTCGTATTTTTACTTTTAGTCTTTTATATATTATATACATTGGTAAAATTTTAAGTATCATAAAACATAAACTCCAAGATATTTATAAAAATTGTATTTAATTAGTTTTTTTTTCAAAAAAAAAAATCTTTTAATAGACGGGTTTCGGATGGGTACCTGCCCTGCCCTGACCCGTGGGTTAGGGGACGGAGATGATTATTTTCTCCGCCCGTCTTGCCCCGTATACATTAATTTCCTATCTAGTAAACTTTAGCTCTTGCAGGATGAGTCTAGCATTACTCAATACTCAACAATGTTCTTCAAGTCTCTCTCTTTATGTATAATTTTTTTTTTTCTCTTCACTCTCGTAAAGACATTAAACATTTTAATAACTTAATGTCTTAATGTGATAGAATATAGACCTGTATGTGGCCTATAATTAAAATAGATACATGTGAATCAGAAACTCCCAAAATTAATTCCCGTGAAAAGAGCCCTATATAATGTATAGTGTATACATCCGTGGTTTTTTCTCCTTTTTTATTTTATTTTATTTTTTATAAAAAATTTCAATGGTAAACCCATAGTTTGATGTTAGGTTGGTTTGTTCACCAACTTCTCGCACTCTACGAGGGGGAATGCATGTGCCTCGGGCACTTCCCTCCACACTACACTCAAGTTTATATATTTATAGGCAAACATTAACCATAATTGTTCATCAATATTGGATCGAGTTTTATGAATAGGGGGTGTACATAATTGGCCAACTTGAAGTATATTAACATTGATCTAAACCCTATCTAGTAATTTTATAATTACCAAACTTTTTAAGAGTTATCCGTTTAAAGAACGTTTAAAAGAGTATATATATATTAACTTGTTTCTTTGGGTTAAACTAAAGATTCTATAATTTATTAATTTGTTTATTCTTTGGCCTAAGGAAACATTCTAAAATATATTATTTTACAAGTGGCCCTTTTTATATTAGGTGATAGCTGTTTAGTTACTGCTAGCTCTTGGACCCAAAGATGGCAAGGTAACAAAAGAAAAATGGGTAAAGGAAGAGTTCTTCTAGTTAGAAAGATTAAGATAACATGAAAAAGAAAAGAACAAGCTTATGCGCCAAACAAACAAGTTAAAACCAGAACTGTTTGGTCAAACCCACGAACAATAGGGCCATTTTCAACTGTGGATCAATCTCGTTAAATGAGTCTACATCATGGATTAAATAAGAAATCAAGTCTTTAAAATCCCATTAAAGTGGCATTATCTTGTTGTAGAACCAGTCCTAATTAGTTTAGAATACGCACGACATTGACATCTTCAAGGCTTATTTTTTAAAACTCGAAGTGCACTTTTAGAAAGACTGAAAGGCGGCCCTTAATTGCAAGTTGATTGAGAGCATCGAGTAGTCATGGACATCAAGTTACTCAACTAGGTATGCCGTATTATGGATTAGCAGTTAAGTATCTAAAAAGAATTAGTCTATAATACAGCAAAAAAGTGTGAGGCACTGGCTAATACTGGTGTAGAAACTAAGAAAAATTTACATGCGAATCTCACACTAAATTCACAATTTTTAGTGTGGTGCTCTGTCCTCTATACCACATAGGGTTGTTCAAAAAAATGGGTGCACCGTGAAAACCGGCTGCATCAGCCTAAATCACACCGAAATTGGTACTTTTTTCTCATTTACGGCTGATCATGATTTGAAAAATAGCCAAACCGCGCGGTGCGGTGCAGTTTACGATTCTGACCAAATTTGGTTTGACAGTTTGCGATTCTGACCAAATTTGATCGGTTTCAAACCGAACCGGCCGACTAGTGTTATGTATATTTTTTTTGTTTTATTTTATATATATATAGGGGAAATTAGACATTATACGGTGTTTTTGTAAAAAAATTTGAAAAATACAGTGGTCAGCATTTTTTAAAGATGCGGTACGATTTTTATTAGAAAAATATCATTTTTAAAAAAATATTTAGAAAAATATCATTTTTAAAATAGTAACTAGTAACCGGTAACCAGTTTCTAGAAACTGGTAATTAGTAACTAAAGGTATTTATAACTAATATATAACTGGTAACCAGTAACCGGTAACCAGTTTTCAGAAACTGGTAACCAGTAACCATTTTTAAAATAGTATTTTTCTAAATATTTTTTAAAAAGTGATATTTTTCTAATAAAAACGGTACAAAAATTTGAAAAAAGTCTGAGTTCCGTATTTTTGTAATTCTTTTAGTTTTTATACGTAAAAGTGATAGAAACCCTATATACATATGACAATAGCCCAACTCCAGTCCATTAGTTCTAAACCTAAGCCCAACTAAACAACTCAGCCCATTTTGTCTAGGGTTCCACTACCATCACTTAACACACACTTTCACACTAGAAGCCAAGCCGCCACTCTTTCTTCTCGTTTTTTTTTTCCCATGAAACTTTGAACTCTCTTCTCGTTCTCGCTTAACCTCAGAGGTTGAGACTCAGTCACTCAGCTCACTGCCTCACCTACTCTCAGTCTCTCAGTGTACTTCACAGCCGGTAACCACCTTCTTAGCAATTTCGTTTTTTTTTTTTTTGATATATTGCTCTTCTCACTCACCCTCAGACTCAGCCGCACTCTACTCACCCTCAGCTCACCCACTCTCGTCGTCTTTCTCCCGAAGAGCTCAGGCTCTCACTTGGTCAGCTCTCACTCGGTCAGCTCTCACTCGGTCAGCTCACTCTCATCGTCTCGTGATTAGGCCATCAGCTTAGGTTTTTTTTTTTTTTAAAACAGTTAGCATTTATTCGATTTAATTTTGACATGTTTGTGTGACAACGTGAAAACGTGATTTGCCATTTGTTGGCTTAAATTTTTAGAAACTAGATTGGTCGTTTAAAGTTCACTTGGGCTGTCGTACTTTCCAAAGGTGTATGAGCACTTTGTTGATACAAATGCTCTATGGGAAACAAACTTTGACAAAGACAAAAGTCAAGTAGCTTTAAGATCTGATAAATTACAAAGAATCTCAGATATTGAAGAGGAAGGAAATAAAGAAGGATTTAACTGCCCAAGTAAGAACTGAGAATAGATGAGCAGGTCTGGCAACTTGACTAACCCCACCAACAAACAACTTAAAAATATAAAATGGTCCTGAAACAACTCAGGTTGAAAGTAGCCCAACAATCCAATATTTGATTGGGTTTAGGCGTCGCTTCCAACCTGCTCAATGTAATTTAACCTATTCAAACAGTATGATACTAAGTATTTAATTTGAAATTTTTTTAGATAAGTTTTAACTCAATGTTCAAAGGGCTTTGTCCTCTTTATTTAGGGGTTTCTAACACTTTTACAAATGCCGTAAAAGGCCTAATTTCCTTTTATTTAACTCAAAGTCCAAAAGGACAAATCTCAAAGCCCGATAGTTGCTTGCCTTTTGGCCCATTTCCTTTAGAAATAGAAAATAATAAATAAATCAATAAGCTAATCAAGGTTAACTCCACCATTCCAACCAAAATTTTGAAACGGTTATTAATGAAATTTCTTTCAATGGATGAGTTATAGGTTGCAATGGAAGAATTACGAGTTGCAAATATGTAACTCAAAATTTACGTGGTCGGGTTGGGTGAGCTGTGTAACCCACATAACCCGGCTGATGATCACTTTTAACTGAGAAAAGAGATTAAGAATGGATAATTACATTTTTATACTTTACATTTTGATTTTTTGTTTAATTTAAACTTTGTATTTTGACTATTATCATTATTGTACTTCATATTCATATTTAAAAACTTGTAATAAATTTATATCCCCATCAAATACTAAATTTTGACCATTAACTTTGCCAAAAGACCCTTTTAGACATTAAAGACATAAATTTAAGATGGTTAAGTACAAATATATATATGCTAAAAAACGACCTCTGAATACAATAAATCTCAAGTTTTGACTTGTGCAATATCATATCTCTACATTTAAAATTACTTTAAATGTTTACCTTTTCTGTACAAATTGACCAAAAAGCTCCAAACTAGATACCGAATCCAAATTGAGGATATATCATTTCAACTAGTACCATTGGTGCAGGTCAAGGCTTAAATGCCCCATAATAGTTAGCAAAGAAGGAATGAGAGTTTTTCTGAACCATTTTTGAATCGTTCTGCATTCAAAGTCAAGATGAATTAGAAAGATGGGTTTTTCTTGGTATTCTTGAATCTGTCAAGATGATCAAAAACTGGTAGCTACAACTACCGGCTTAAGCATTAGGCCCAAAACGCCTTTGCTTAAGGCCCCAACTTTAGAAAGGCCCCAAAATTTTTCCTTTTTATAGTAATTTCCTTTCTTTTTTTTAGCCATATTATTATAATAACTTATATTTTAGCTATTACCATATTTTGAAAATCAAATATTTCTTTGCTATACATTTATTTACTTTTTGTGTTCTTAAATATCATTTTTTTTAAGGATTCATTAAGGAGAAAACTAAGTTATTTATCTTATTTTTGGAAATATATATAATTATTAAAGTGTATGAATTGTTTTGAAGGGTACTTATGAGGAAAAATAAATGATGGTTGGACAATATTCTTTAATTTTTCTTATTGAGACTATACGCCACTAAAATTGAATAGCTAAATTAGCTTCTATTATAGTCTAAGAAAGAAATAGAGGGAAATAATGCTACTTAGTAATTTATTTTCTACCAAATACTCAATAGGGGATTAGGGATCATGTAGTATATAAGTAGGTATTTGACGTTGTAAAGTAACGAAAATTGTAAATATATACATGAACAAATTCAAATTTAAAAGTTTGGAGATTATTGTGCGATTTTGAATCTACATCGATGGTCAACGATAGGGAATGAAAGTCAACGCTCAACTCAGTTAAGTTTCCAGATCGCATATCAACACTATGATCAACATGCAATCTTCGTTGCATAGATAATCAATATGCGACCTGTAGAAATAATAAAAGGAAACTAGATCAAGTTTCATGAAAACGGGTAACTTGCAAAGAGAGAAACAAGCTTCTGCATAGAGACCAAGCTATTCGACTATCAGTTCATTATCCAATTTTGTATTGTTATCTGAATTTGTATTCATATTATGTAGTTTCTCATTCTCAAAACTGGGAAACATTGACCTACTCTCACTTATATAAATGAGGCTCGGTTTCATTATTTTTCATCTCACAATCACTTCACTATACATTCATTTTCTGTAATTTTCTCTTTGATCTCACCTTGAGAGGCTCATTTTTTTTGGCTGAACCACTATAAAATTCTTATCTCTTTACTTTATTTTATCTTTTAATTCGTTTCACACACAAGCCACATCTCGTCAAATCTTAAAATTCATTAATGACAAAACCTCTGTCAACAGAGACATAAATATTAATACAGACTTGAGATTCGGCGTTTAATATTTACCATTTTTTTGTTTGTTCGTTTAAGATTCGGTTGCAAATAGTTACAATTTTTTCAATATAATATTATGCTTAAAATTTGAAATAAAAAAATTAATTCTGAAATTTTTTGTTTGTCTTGTCAATTGTTTTCTTTATTTTTCTAAAAGAAATGTGAATTTATTTGCTAGATGTAGCTTAGGCATCCAATATTATCCACAATCCACCGTTATAATTTTTTTTCCTCTTCGATTCTTAATTTTCTTTGACCACTGAAAGCGGCTGGTGAAGAGTTCTTCTATCACTACATGGACCACATAAGAAAAGTGATGCATTGATTTGAATCCTCTCACTTTTTTCCTTTTTATTTCTTTCCCTTTTCTCTTTATTTTTTTCTTTTGAAAAATAAAAAATCTTGAAACAAAAGAAAACAAAAGAAAAGTGTCTATCTTGCCTGTTTAATAGGATTTTTTCTCTCTCTTTAATGTAGGGATTACTAGACCCTTTGTTTCTGTTTCTGGTAAACTTAGGTTAAAGTCGTTAGACTCGTACATCTGTAATGGTAATTCTAACCATAGCGTACAAATCCACAAAATAAAAATTTTCCCTGGCAAATTAATTAAAAATCTAGATATAAGAATGCAAGGAACACATATAATGAAAATCGCACCCTTCAAACTCTTAATACTATGCTTATGCATCTCTAAGGTTTGCTGAAATAGTGCTAGGACTTTCATCTCACCATTCACAATCATAAATACTATGCTTTTGCATTTCTAAGGTTTGCTGACTAGTGTTAGGACCAATCTCATTTCATTAAGGATGTGAAGGAAAACTTATAGTCCTACCAAGTTGAATTTGAGTTAATAGATACCAACTCGAAATTACATTGGCAAGTTGGATCGTTTTTGCAACCCACCCAGTATAACCTAACCAAGTTGAACTATGCTATTCTTAATTTTTTTTTTAATTTAAAAATATATTATATACATGTAACGTAAGTCTAAAAATTAGTAAAATAATAATAAAATTAAGTTTGAAACCCTAATACAGGTAACCCAACCAACCTAAGTTACAAAACCTATGTCTTATGGTTGCGTGGTTGGGCGAGTTGTGTAACCCACCTAACACGACTGATGCTCAGCCTTAATTTCCATTATCTTATCTCACTGATTGACATATATGTACTTAATTATGCTTTTGTATATGATTAAAATGTGAAATGTTTTAGCAGAGTATATAGTGAGACCGGAGAGTGGTCCTAGCATTTTTGAGCATCCTCACCCATAATTTGCCTTACTGTATTCATATTTGGGTTAATTACATTTTTGTACTTTGCATTTTGGCTGTTTGTTCAATTTATGCTACATTTTTTTTATTATTATCAAGATTGACTTTCAGATTTGAAACTTGTAATAAATTTATATGTCAAACACCAATTTTGACCATTGAGTTTACCACAACATCCTTTTAAAGTAATATATATTTTAATACTTAATTTAAATTTAAAACCAATTAAAATTAATATTTAAAAAACAAATATTAAAAATAATTTTTTTAAAAAAATAAAAACCTTGTAAATATTAAATATTATTTATAAATATATTTATCAGTTTTAGATAATTTTTGAATTTGAACTTCTTTTCAAATATATGTATTCAAACTTTAAAAGGTATTTTTGTAAATATTTTAGTTTAAATTAGTATTTGACATAGGATTGGTATAGATTTGTTAGTATTTGACATAGGATTGGTATAGATTTGTTACAAATTCTAAATTTGAAGGATAATGTTGATAATAACCAAAACACAACAAACGGTTAAAAATGCAAGGTATAAAAATGTAATTATTCCTTCATATTTTTACTTTTACTCTTTTATATATTATATACATTGGTAAAATTTTAAGTATCATAAAACATAAACTCCAAGATATTTATAAAAATTGCATTTAATTAGTTTTTTGTCAAAAAAAATCTTTTAATAGACAGGGTTTCGGATGGGTACCTGCCCTGCCCTGACCCGTGGGTTAGGGGACGGATAGGATCATTTTCTCGGCCCGTCTTGCCCCATATACATTAATTTCTGTGAAATGTGGTATATGTCCACTTTTTTAAATTCGGTTAAGTATATATCCAATGTTCAAAATTTATAGCAAAATGTTCAAGTTTTAAAAAATATTCCAGCTAATGTATATTGTGTTTTTTCATTTTGCCCTTAATTAAATGCACCAGGTTTTTCTTTATTTTTCTTTTTTTCTTCCGATCGATTTCTTCCGTCTTTTCTCTCTCTCTCTCTCTCTCTCCCCTTTCGCCATTGATGTTCCACAGCATTCTTCTCGCTTTTATGTTCTTCTCCTTGGATCTCTGGTGGAATATTGTTGATTTCTGGTTTTTCTCTCCATTGTTCTTCTTCTCTGGCATTTTTCTCCACTGTTTGGTTCATCATCGTTTTCTCCGGCGTTGTTTGGTTCGTTTTCTCAGATTTTCGGCCTTTTTGGCAATTTCCGTATTCGTATTGGTAGCATCGATCTTGAGTTTTAATATTGTTTAGGTATGTATTGGTTTTTTGATTTTGAGTTAATTGTATTGTGTATTGGTTTTGGAAATTTATATTTTTATTGGTAATTCGTGTTATAATTGATGTTAATTAATGTATAATCTCTTTTTTTTATTAGGTCTGAGTATCTTTTTGTATTTTGCTATGGGCTTTAATTTTATTTTTTTTTATTATAATTGGTAATGGTTCATTAATTTTTAGTCGTGGTATATATGATTTTTATAGTGGAATATGAGATTTTTTTTGAGGTATATGGTATTAGTGTTCACTGGTTTTTGTTGATGAATATATTTTGTAGTTCTTGTTTGGTTCATATATTTTTGGTCTTGATATATGTATTTTTTGTGTTGGTATATGCATTTTTTATTATTATTGATCAGGATGTTCAGTATTCTTGTTTGGTTCAT
>JXTC01000138.1:710515-721181 GCA_002914845.1 Trema orientale | reverse complement strand
TTTATTAATGTTTGTTTCTTGGTTTCTTCATACATGTTCATATACTGATTATGAAGTTGATGAAGATGAGAATTTTAAGTATCTTTTTTATGGTGTTTAGAGTTTCTATTAAAGGGTAGTGTCATTGTAGGCATGTGATTTAGTTGATGGGATATAGATATCATTACTTTTTTTTTTTATATTGTATTGAGTTTGTAATTTATTTTGTTTTAAAATGAAGGGTTTTTTTCCCCGTATTTTAGTATATTAATTTTTCATCTTTGTATATAGACATCTTGTCATGGTATATAAGGTTATATACCAGATTCATTATTTTAGATATTTGACTTGTTTCTAAGTGTCTGCACTTTTAGGTACATGGATTTTTGGTCTTGGTATAAGGAAATTTTGTCATGGTATATGAGGTTATATACCAAATTTATTGCTATATTGTTGAATTCCTTTTTTTTTGTTGGTGGAACAAAAAAATCATCGTTGTATATAATATTTTTATATATATAGTACACCAGATTATGTATGAATACATATACTAAGAGCAAGTTGTTTTATGTATGAACACAAATATTGAGAGTAAGTTGTTCTCTCTCCAAATACGGAAAAAGGAGTGCTAATAGGCCAAAAAAGTAAGGGAGTCTTTCAGCTGGTGAGTTTAAGAAGAATAAGCAAGCAAGATCGGTCAATGCAAGCAATTTGGTCACAATCGAAAAATTTGCCGAAATCTAATACTTACCGAATTACGTGCTCCAAAGAGGTCACTACAAGAAATAAGACTTTTACCTACACATAATTATGTGTATATAATACTTTACTTACACATAATATTTTAAAATGTGTAAGTAATATATGTGTAAATAATATTAGTAGTTTACTAGCTTTTACTTGTACATGTTTTGGAGGGAGTTTTTTCCTCCAGAATTTTATTTTGGTTCTCTTTTTTTACAGCTATTAATTTTTTTTTTCGGCCAATGTGGCATGGCATATTTTATGTTTAAATTACTATATGTATAAACAAATTAAACACGTGGCATGATGTATTCAACACACTTAGGATAGTGACATTTAACATTGTGCCACATCATCATCCACGTGGCAAAATGAGCTGACATCATATCTTAACTCATTCCACCTGGCTTCTACAGGATTTAGGGTTTCTATCCTCATAAATATATCTTCTCGCATGCTCAGCCGTCCATCTCTCTCTCACAGCCGTTCCTCCATTTCTCTCTTTCTCTCTCAGCTGTGTTCCTCCGTCTCCCTCTCTCACAGCCGCGTCCCTCTACATTCGTTCACCTGACGTCTCTCTCTCAACCGTTCTCAGCCATTTTTATCTCTCTTTCTCAGCCATTGTTTTCCGCTGAAGCCCCCATTGAAGCTCTTTTAAAGCTGAAATCGAAGCAGCTCGTCTATCCCTCGTCCTCACTCGGCGTCAAGCCTCTGATTTGAAGTCTATTATGGTATGTGGACTTTAACACTTTTTTTATTGTCGATTTTTTTTTTATTCAAGTGAAAATTTCTTTGAAATAGGGTAACTAGTTTCTGATTGTATTTTTTAGGTTTAGAAAAATAAGAAATGGGAACAGGAGTAATTTTGGGAACTACTTTAGCAGATTTATGGAAGACACAAAATATGGATGAGAAAGAAATACCTTTTATTTCATGATTGACAGTAGAAAATTTCCTTTTATTTCTATTAATAATCAATTTAGGAATCAAAGAAGATTTTAGAGGGCACCCCATTTTGGACAGTATATATTTTTAGGGTTGATAATATATAACTAATTTCTAGCTCAACCATTTTCAGTTTAGTATCGTAATATAAAGAGTAAAAACATGGCAAAGTATTTGAATGATTTTGGCAGTAATCACCTACTGGCACCATGAAGGACGATAAGATAAGGTTCGTGGATCACACTTCACATAATTTTAAACTCTATAAATCAAAGAAATTGCAATATAAATCGGTCTTCACGATAATAATTTGCTCTGATTTGCGTTATTGACTACTTTTTAAAGATGATGTAGTTGGCTGTGTTGCTCAAGATGATGTAGTTGACTGGTGTTATGTATTTTTTTTGTTTTATTTTTTATATATATGCATATGACAATAGCCCAACTCCAGTCCATTAGTTCTAAATTTAAGCCCAACTAAACAACCCAGTCCATTTTGTCTAGGGTTCCGCAACCATCACTTAACACACACTTTCACACTAGAAGGCAAGCTGTCACTCTTTCTTCACTTTTTTTTTCCTCCCATTCTCGCTTAACCTTAGAGGCTTAACCTTAGAGGCTGAGACTCAGTCACTCAGTCACTCAATCGCAGTAGCTACACTTCACAGCCGGTAATCGCCTTCTTAGCAATTTCGTTTTTTTTTTTGATAAATCTCTCTTCTCACTCACCCTCGGACTCAGCTGCACTCCACTCACCCTCAGCTCACCCACTCTCGTCGTCTTTCTCCCGCAGAGCTCAGTCTCTCACTTGGTTAGCACTCACTCAGTCAGCTCACTCTCGTCGTCTCGTCATCAAGCCATCAGCTCAGGTTTTTTTTTTGAACAGTTAGCATTTATTTCGATTTATTCTATTAGCAATTGCTTGTTACCTTTGAAGACTCGTAGTTTAATTTTGACATGTTTGTGTGACAACGTGAAAACGTGATTTGCCATTTGTTGGCTTAAATTTTTAGAAACTAGATTGGTCGTTTAAAGTTCACTTGGGCTGTCGTACTCCTTCCAAAGGTTTGTGAGCACTTTGTTGATACAAATGCTCTATGGGAAACAAACTTTGACAAAGACAAAAGTCAAGTAGCTTTAAGATCTGATAAATTAAAAAGAATCTCAGATATTGAAGAGGAAGGGAACAAAGAAGGATTTAACTGCCCAAGGAAGAACTGAGAATAGATGAGCAGGTTCGGCAACTTGACTAACCCCACCAACAAACAACCTGAAAATATAAAATGGCCCTGAAACAACTCAGGTTGAAAGTAACCCAACAATCCAATATTTGATTGGATTAGGTGTCGCTTCCAACCTGCTCAATGCAATTTAACCCATTCAAACAGTATGATACTAAGTATTTAATTTGAAAAATTTTTAGATAAGTTTTAACTCAATGTTCAAAGGGCTTTGTCCTCTTTATTTAGGGGTTTCTAACACTTTTACCATAAAAACCAAAAAGAACTACAAAAGTATGGAGGTCATGTTTTTTTTTTCTTCTAATTTTTGTAAGGTTTTTATTAGAAAAATATCACTTTTTAAATTTTTTTAGAAAAGTACTATTTTTAAAATGGTTATTAGTTATCAGTTTCTAAAAACTGGTTACCGGTTATTCCTTATCAGTTATAAATACTTTTAGTTACTAGTTACCAATTTCTGGAAACTGGTTACCGGTTACTACTTACTATTTTGAAAGTAGTATTTTTCTAAATATTTTTTAAAAATGATATTTTTCTAATAAAAACTATACCACACCTAAAAAAACACAGGCCACCATATTTTTCAAATTGTTTTTCTAAAAATACCGTAAAAGGCCTATTTTCCCCCTATTTAACTCAAAGTCCAAAAGGACAAATCTCAAAGCTCAATAGTTGCTTGCCTTTTGGCCTATTTCCTTTAGAAATAGAAAATAATAAATAAATCAAAATCAATAAGCTAATTAAGGTTAACTCGACCATCCCAACCAAAATTTTGAAACGGTTATTAATGAAATTTCTTTCGATGGATGAGTTATGGATTGCAATGGAAGAGTTACAAGTTGCAAATATATAACTCAAAATATACTTGGTCGGGTTGGGTGAGTTGTGTAACCTGTATAACCTGGCTGATGATCACTCCTATCTGAGAAAAGAGATTTTAAGAATGGATAATTATATTTTTATACTTTACATTTTGATTATTTGTTTAATTTAAAGTTTTAAACTTTGTATTTTGACTATTATCATTGTTGTACTTCATATTTAAAAACTTGTAATAATTTTATATCGCCATCAAATACAAAATTTTGACCATTAACTTTGCCAAAAGACCCTTTTAAACATTAAAGACATATTTATGATGGTTAAGTACAAATATATATATATGCTGAAAAACGACCTCTGAATACAATAAATCTCAAGTTTTGACTTGTGCAATATCGTATATATCGTATCTCTACATTTAAAATCTCTTTAAATGTTTATCTTTCCTGTACAAATTGAGCAAAAAGCTCCAAACTAGATACCAAATCCAAAACAGAATCCGACACAACCCCATTTCTAGAAAGGACTTAAACAAGATAAATATTTAGATAAAATTTGGTTTGGAATTTTAATTTTATATATATATATATTTTATAATAAAATATATAATTTAGAGCAAAAATTCCCCTTTTTTTCTTCTCGTCGAAGCCATCTTCCCCACCTGCCTTCAAATTCTTAATAGGTGCTCAATTCCCGTTTGTTTGTTTCAGTTGCGTAAGTTCTCCATTCTCCTACATGGGTATGAAATCTTCATCTGTATTCCCTCCCCTTTTGTTTCTCAAACTCTGCTAATCACTATTCTGCCCTTGATTTTCTTTTATCATACTTCTGATTCCTTTTGAAGTTGTTCTCTATTTGTCCCTGTGCTTTATTCCAGATTAATTGTGATTTTTTTCCCCACTTTTTGTGTGGGTTTCACTCAATGTTGCTTCTTATCCTATTTTCATATTTCATTACTGTTATATTGTAATCTACTCTTGTGGCTTTCAATTAACTCCATAGTTTTTCCAGTTCAATTGTAATTTAATTTGTGTGTTTCAGTCAAACTCTGTTTGTCACACCATGTTTCGTGTTATTTTATAGTTTGATTGTAATGTACTATGTGGGTTTCAATTAACTATGGTTCTTATGCCATATAACATGTTAATGTTTATCTAGTTCAATTTTAATTTACTTTGTGAGATCCAGTTAACCCTAGTTGTTATGCCATCTTCTTGTTTTATGCTAGTCGATTGTAATTTACTATATGGGTTTCAATTAACTCTTGTTCTTATGACATTTTTCATTTTCATGTTTGTCTATTTCGATTTTAATTTACTTTGTAAGATTCAACTAACTCTAATTGTTTTTTTTTTTTTTGTGTGTTTTATTCCAGTTCGGTTGTAATTTACTATGTGGGTTTGAGTTAACTCTAGTTCTTATGTCAATTTCATGTTTCTATAGTTCAATTTTAATTTATTTTTGAGGGATTCAATTAATCATGTTGTTATAGCAATTTTCGTGATTTATTCCGGTTAAATCGTGATTTACCTTGTGGATTTCAATTAACTCTAGTTCTTAAACTTTTTTGTGTATGTGATTGTTATGAGTTGGAGTTTTGTTTTCTTGAGTTTCAGTTAACTCTGCGTTTTTTGTTTCAATTATAAGTAGTTGACTGAACACTTTGGATGTTTATTATTATTATTATTATTATTATTATTATAAAGAATGTCAGTATATTTCTTTAGGTTCTACCAGTAATGGAATCACTCAAAACTCAGCCTGAAAATCAATCATCTGCCACCAAACCACCGGTTACTTCATGTCGAAAGAAGAAGAAAGATGAGGCGACTTTGTTGGAGGATGTTAAGGATCACATTGATGAGTTCATCCATGCTTCCATGGATGAGCATAAAGATTGCTTTAAGAAGACCATCCAAAAGGTTTACTTGCACTTCAATTTTTCTCCATGCTAGTGCTGCTGGTATTGTATCATTTGTTTGTTGATTAAGCGACTTGGGTTTCAATTATTCTCTCTTTTGTATTAGTGAGTTACTCAATGGCAGGCGAGTTTTGATTCAAACTCTTGGATTTCACACCAAATGAATTTACTAACTTTATATGTTTACGCATTCGATCTGGGATTCATTTTCAGATGTTTGGAATGTCAAAGATTGTTGCTGAAAGGAGTGCCGAGGCCGAGGGAGTTGAAAGTTCTCTGCCCCTCAAGACAACAGTGGGAAACTAGGATCCCTTTCGCCTTCACCTAATAGCTCAAAATCTAGTTTTAGGGACCTAATTTATGATTTGACATTTATGAAATAAGTAAATTTTGCTATTAGACTTTGAATAAGGTGTAGAGCTATTTTAGTTAGGCTTAATAGATGATATAATTTGTTTCATTAGTTGATTTCAGTTTTCATATGGAGTAACTTTACCGTTTTTAGGGCTTTGTTCATAATTTTATATAAAGTGCCTTGAGATGAGACCATTGCGTTTGGTACTTGTTTAGTCGCTGAATATCTGTTGAGTTAATGGCAAGAGTAATTTTCAAGATTATGATTAGGGCTGGCAATTTGAACACGACCCGCGAATACGACTCGAAACCTGCACGATTAGTTGACACGTTTGACACGAAATTGATCCGAATTAACACGATTAATTAATTTTTTATCAAAATATATTATAAAATATTAAGTTACGACTCTATAGAAAATATTTTTTAACAAATTTCTTGTGATTTAAATAAAAAATAATAAACTAATGAGCTAATTTACCTTAATAAAGTAAAACTTGAGTGAAAAAATTAAGTAAATGAATAATTATAATAATTTGAAGTATTGTAACATGTCAGTCTGACTGACGTTTTCATTAAACAGGTAATCTGCAGGTAACATGAAACCCGCACGATATTAAATGGGTCGACACGAATGACACGAATTGCCAGCCCTAATTATGATAAGGAGTTCAATTTGTTATGGATCATAATTAGCTCGATCATTTTCGTGCAAAGATGAACACTTTTTTTTTCATTAGCTTAAAATGTCAAGTTCGGATGTTTCAGTTCATATTTCATAGTTAGCTCTTCAGGATAAATCCTTAAACTCATTGACCTTAGTGTAATTCTGACAAAGCAAAATATTTTAAGTAACTTTTGATTTGGCTTATTAATCTGTTTTTGACCTCCAAAACTCATTGTATGACCTCTAAATAGTCAAGTATGGGTTGCACGAAAGATGAAGACTTGGACTTCTCACAAAATTCTTACTAAGAAAAACGTGTTTTGATCTTTTAACTTATTCATTTGGATCGAATTAATAGCAAACTTTTATTTTCAATGTTTATTATTAACAGTATCCAATGCTAATTCTCTCTCGTTTTAACTTGATATGTGGATCGTAATAACTTTGTATATCTAAATTTGTTAAAGTCTTGTTAAAGGTCATAGCAAGTTAAAATGAGAGAGAATTAATAGTGGATACTGTTAATAATAAATATTGAAAATAAAAGTTTGCTATTAATTCAATCTAAATGAATATGTTAAAAGATCAAAACACGTTTTTCTTAGAAATGATTTTGTAAGGAGCCCAAGTTTTCATCTTTCATGCAACCCATACTTTACTATTCAGAAGTCATACAATGACTTTGGGAGGTCAAAGACATATTAATAAACCAAACCAAAAGTTGTTTAAAATATTCTGCTCTGTTAGAATTACACTAAAGCTCTTCACCATTCTTACGTTTAAGGATTTGTGCTGAAGGGCTAATTATGAAATATGAACTGAAACATCCGAGCTTTGATATTTTAAGCTAATGAAAAAAAGTGCTCATCTTTGCACGAAAATGATCGAGCTAATTATGATCCATAACAAATTGAATTCCTTAACATAATCTTGAAAATTACTCTTGTCATTAACTCAACATATATTCAGCGGCTAAACAAGTACCAAACGCAATGGTCTCATCTTTAGGCACTTTATATGAAATTATGAACAAAGCCCTAAAAGCGGTGAAGTCACTCCATATGAAAAATGAAATCAACCAGTGAAACAACTTATATCATCCACTAAGCCTAACTAAAATAGCTCTACACTCTGTTCAAAGTCTAATCGCAAAATTTACTTATTTCATAAATGTTAAATCGAAAATCGAGTCCCTAAAACTAGATTTTGAGCTATTAGGTGAAGGTGAAAGAGATCCTAGTTTCCCACTGTTGTCTTGAGGGGCAGAGAACTTTCAATTCCCTCAGCCTCAGCACTTCTTTCAGCAACAATCTTTGACATTCCAAACATCTGAAAATGAACCCCAAATTGAATGCGCAAACAAATAAAGTTAGTAAATTCATTTGGTGTGGAATCCAAGAGTTTGAATCAAATCCCGCCTGCCATTGAGTAACTCACTAATACAAAAGAGAGAAAAATTGAAACCCAAGTCACTTAATCAACAAACAAATGATACAATACAATTAGCACTAGCATGGAGAAAAATTGAAGTGCGAGTAAACCTTTTGGATGGTCTTCTTAAAGCAAGTTTTATGCTCATCCATGGAAGCATGGATGAACTCATCAATGTGATCCTTAACATCCTTTAACAAAGTCGCCTCATCTTTCGACATAAAGTGGCCGGTGGTTTCGTGGCGAATGATTGATTTTCAGGCTGAGTTTTGAGTGATTTCATTACTGGCAGAACCTAAAGAAATATACTATCGTTCTTTATAATAATAATAATAAAAATAAACGTCAAAAGTGTTCGGTCAACTACTTATAATTGAAACCAAAAACGCAGAGTTAACTGAAACTCAAGAAAACAGAACTCCAACTCATAACAATCATATACACAAAAAAGCTTTAAGAACTAGAGTTAACTGAAATCCACAAGGTAAATCACGATTGAACCGGAATAAATCACAAAAATTGCTATAACAACAGGATTAATTGAATCCCTCAAAAGTAAATTAAAATTGAACTAGAGAAACATGAAATTAACTAGAGTTAACTGAAACCCACATAGTAAATTACAACCGAACTGGAATAAAAAGCGAAAAAAAAACAGTTAGAGTTAGTTGAATCTCACAAAATAAATTAAAATCAAAATAGACAAACATGAAAATGAAAAATGTCATAAGAACAAGAGTTAATTGAAACCCATATAGTAAATTACAATCGACTGACATAAAACAAGAAGATGGCATAACAATTAGGGTTAACTGGATCTCACAATGTAAATTAAAATTGTACTAGATAAACATTAACATGGTATATGGCATAAGAACCATAGTTAATTGAAACCTACATAGTACATTACAATTGAACGTAAAATGACACGAAACATGGCGTAACAAACAGAGTTTGACTGAAACCCACAAATTAAATTATAATTGAACTGGAAAAATTATGGAGTTAACTAAAAGCCACAAGAGTAGGTTACAATTAGGGCTGACAATTCGTGTAAACGTGTCATGTTCGGGTCAACACGATTTTGACACGACATGATTATACCTAAACACGAACACAACACGTTTAATAAACGTGTCAAAAACATAAACACAAACACGAAATGTTTATTAAACAGGTCACACGACACGACACGCTAACCTGTTTAATAAACATGTCGTGTAGCATTGACACGAGATTAACATGCCTAATTACACGATTAACCTGAAATATGTGACATAAATTACAGACACGAAATTGACACGCATTTACCTGTTTAACTCAAAAATAATATCAAAATTTATCACTAGGATTAACACAACTAATTAACTATACACTAATACATAATTAGATCAAATTTACATAATATAAAACAGAATAACATTATAGAAACTACATAAAACACAACCAACACATCTAATTTCTAAGTTACAATAGCAGAATAAGCATAATTTTTAGGCCCGAAGACCTAAAAGTCTCCTCAAGCATAACCTAAACATTCCACAATAATTCTAAAAGCATAATAAATAAAGTCATAAGAGTTAACGTCTTCTCTATACAAAAGCATAATAAATATGAAGTTCTAAGAGTTAAAGTCTTATCCACACAAGACCTACACAAACACACACATCCATTGTCTCAATTCCACAAACATATTAACTATAATAATTGTAACACTTAGGTCTTAACAAGCTTTCAAGAAACAAAGTTCCAATAATATATGATCACTATGTAACTTCAAAATGTGACTCGTAGAATCCCAAATTCCATTACATTGCCAATGACTCAAATCTTCCACGGATGTCAAGTTTCAACCTATTCAAGAGTGAAGGAACAAAAAAAGAATCACATAATGAAAAAAAATATAATCATAAATGATAACTAATAATCTAATATTAAATAAAGTATTAAATTACCTTCCATTGGAACATTTTGCACAGTAGGATTGTTAGAGTTTTGAGCAGAAATAGAGTCATTGATGTTCAAACTAAAAACATCCTCAGTGATTTCATCCACTGCCATACGAATGGACTTTTTGTTTTCTATGCAAATTTCCATAATGATTAGAATACACATTAACTTCTAATAAGACAATCTTAGGAAGAAAAAAAAATTTAATGAGACTTAAACAAGAGTATTAAGTAAATAATCATATTACCTTTGTCACCAAATAGCCAATCCCTGGTGCATATTAAGGACTCAACTATGTCGGGCTTAAGTGAACTTCTATATTGATCTAACACCCGTCCACCCACACTAGAAGCAGATTCTGAGGCAACCGTAGATATGGAAATGCTTAAAACGTCACGAGCCATTGCAGCAAGCTCAGGATATCGAAATTGATTTCCTTTCCAAAAGTCGAGAATGTCTAACTTAACATCAGAACTTACTCTTGGTTCATCCAAATAGAGCTCTAGTTCGGTTTTTCCCATAAAAGCTTGCTCTTGATTCTCAAAATTATCAAACTCCTACAACCAGATAGAAATCAAAATAAGATTCAGTAGGAAAAACATACATAAAATC
>JXTC01000138.1:672093-707997 GCA_002914845.1 Trema orientale | reverse complement strand
GAGAAGAAAACTCAATAATTGTTTCTTAATTCATCATAGTCTGAAAAGCAATTACATAGCTAAGCCTATTTATAGATAGGCAATTGGACACAACTAGGAAAGTAGACAAATTCTAGAAACTAATAGAAACAGGAAACATAAATCTAGTTACCCAAAATTAAATAATACCTAATAATAAATCTAAATAATAATAATAATATAATTTCCTAATATATTGTATTCCATGTCTACATCAGAAGCATATCAAAATATGTCCAAACTTCTGAAGTTAATTTCCTTCTTCATTTCCCTTTTACATCTTTAGAATCTCCCTCAATTTGAGTTGATTCCTCGTCAACTGGACGAGGTACTTCGGTGCTTTGTGATTCCAAATTCACTTGAAGGCCATGTGCTTCGTCTTCCATCTATTCATCAAGAATTGTAGATATTAACAACAAAAAATTTCTTTAAAAAAATCTTAACGTACACAAAAATCAAACTAAAAATAACTATAAACTATCTAAAATATTTATCATATCCAAATATTAAACAAAACATAATAACTTAGACAAACCATCAAGACTAAAGTCTAAAGTCCAAATACCAGATCGTAAATAAAAGTTACAATGAAAATCAAAGCATCACTGTAAGTTTAAAATTTAAGTTACAACCCAATCAAAATCCCAGTCTAGAATATCTTAAAATAAATAACAAACAAATTACAAACCATAAGTCTAAGATAGCTTAATAAGAGTACATAAGTTTGAGATAAGCTTATTAGTAGTAAAAGTTACAACATAACAAAAACTTCAAACCTCAACACACTTCAAGTCTTCAACACTGTAAAAAGCAAAAAGTATTAGACACATAAATATTACACCTCAATAACCATCGCAAAAAATTATGGTGTAATATTTATGTGTGTTTAATACTTTTTGCTTTTTACAGTGTTGAATATATTATATATATATATATATATATATATATATAATTTTTTGCAATGGTTATCTAGGTGTAATATTTATGTGTGTCTAATACTTTTTACTTTTTACAGTGTTGAATATATATATATATATATAAAGAGAAAAACGGATAGAACTAGGCACTACTATAAAACCGAATCAAAAATTACTACTTCAGAGTTCAGATGTGATAGTTCATTTCTCTACAAAGTAAAAATTTATATAGAGTTAGACAACTATAATCTCATTGTCAAAAACATAGATCAAAACAACAAAATAGTCAACTAAAATTACCAAACACAAATTACAATAGCATTTATTTTTTGAAAAAATAAAATAAAATTAGTATTTTCGACTGCTAATCCAAGTCTTCTCCGTGTACTCTTGTCATAAGATTCAATGTCAGTCATTATCTGTTGTTTGTGCTTAAGAGTATGTTTGTCACACAAACATGTCAAAATTAAACTACGAGTCTTCAAAGGTAACAAGTAGTTGCTAATAGAATAAATCGAAATAAATGCTAATTGTTCAAAAAAAAAAAGAACCTGAGCTGATGGCCTGATGACAAGACGACGAGAGTGAGCTGGCCGAGTGAGAGCTGACCGAGTGAGAGACTGAGCTCTGCGGAAGAAAGACGACGAGGGTGGGTGAGCTGAGGGTGAGTGGAGTGCGGCCGAGTCTAAGGGTGAGTGAAAAGAGAAATTAAAAAAAAAATGAAATTGCGAAGTGTTATTACAGAGCTCATATACACTAGAACTACTTCCAAAATGAAAAATTTGTTTACAGTAAGCAATGACAAGGAGAGAAAGCTGAAAAGAAGCATAGTGGTCAATCATGAAGAGTAAAACACTATGTTTGGTTGCCGATAAAGTGCATGAAATGAAAGCAAAACTGAAAGTAAGTTAAATCTGGTTGGTTTTTTGCAAATTCAAGACATGCCCTTTTGCTTGGCTGAAAGAAAAATGCAAGAAGGTTTACCTNATGCTAATTGTTCAAAAAAAAAAAGAACCTGAGCTGATGGCCTGATGACAAGACGACGAGAGTGAGCTGGCCGAGTGAGAGCTGACCGAGTGAGAGACTGAGCTCTGCGGAAGAAAGACGACGAGGGTGGGTGAGCTGAGGGTGAGTGGAGTGCGGCCGAGTCTAAGGGTGAGTGAAAAGAGAAATTAAAAAAAAAATGAAATTGCGAAGTGTTATTACAGAGCTCATATACACTAGAACTACTTCCAAAATGAAAAATTTGTTTACAGTAAGCAATGACAAGGAGAGAAAGCTGAAAAGAAGCATAGTGGTCAATCATGAAGAGTAAAACACTATGTTTGGTTGCCGATAAAGTGCATGAAATGAAAGCAAAACTGAAAGTAAGTTAAATCTGGTTGGTTTTTTGCAAATTCAAGACATGCCCTTTTGCTTGGCTGAAAGAAAAATGCAAGAAGGTTTACCTCCTATGAGCTTTATTCATTTTCCTTTGCCTTCTAATAAGCAGAGCAGAGCACTCGCTCAGGTCTAAGCTTCGGAGATTTCGACTTGTATTTTCCCTTATTTCGAGTCTCAACCTCTGAGGTTGAGCGAGAATGAGAGAGAGAGAGAGATCTCAGAGTTTCATGAAAAAAAACGAGAAGAAAGAGTGATGGCTTGGCTTCTAGTGTGATAGTATGTGTTAAGTGATGGTATTGGTAGTGGAACCCTAGGCAAAATGGGCTGGGTTGTTTAGTTGGGCTTAGGTTTAGAACTAATGGACTAGAGTTGTGCTATTGTCACATGTATATATAAAAAATAGAACAAAAAAATATACATAACATTAGTCGAGTCATAAACGTGTCATTTTAACTCGTGTCGTATTGACCCGACAATAACACGTTTAATTAAACGGGTTAGACGTGTCAAATTCGGGTTAGGCGGGTTGACCCGAAACTCACCCGTTTAATAATCGTGTTATACAGGTCAACCCGAAAATGACACGAAAATTAAACGTGTCACCCAAACTCATTTATTTCGTGTCGTTTTCGAGTCGTATCGTCGTGTCGTAAATTGTCGGCCCTAATTACAATATAACAATAATGAAATATGAAAACAGCATAAGAAGCAACATTGAGTGAAACCCACACAAAAAGTGGGGAAAAAAACCACAATTAATCTGGAATAAAGCACGAGGACAAATAGAGAACAACTTCAAAGGGAATCAGAAGTATGATGAAAGAAAATCAAGGGCAGAATAGTAATTAGCAGATTGAGAAACAGAAGGAGGGAATAAAGATGAAGATTTCATACCTAGGTAGGGGAATGGAGAACTTACGCAACTGAAACAAACAAACGGCGGATTGAGCACCTATTAAGAATTTGAAGGCAGGTGGGGAAGATGGCTTGGACAAGAAGAAAAAAGGGGGAATTTTTGCTCTGAATTATATATTTTATTATAAAGTATATATAAAATTTAAATTCCAAACGAAATCTTATCAAAATATTTATCTTTTTTAAGTCCTTTCTAGAAATGGGGTTGTGTCGGTTTCTGTTTTGGGCTTTCTGCACCTTCCTTCTTATTCCTCCAGTATATTTCAAGAAATGGGCATGTATCGTTTTTTCTTTTGGGCTTTCAGCAACTTCCCCAAATTGAAACTGGGATAACTGCCCAAGGATGTAGAAAAAAGATAAATTTAGGTGGGTAGTCAATATTTTAAATTTGATTAAGTAGATATTCACTTTTTAAATTTTTAAGCTAAATATCCAAGTATATATATTTTTATATATGGTAGATATACTTATCTACCAATTTCAATTAATGTATTGAGTATATAAATTTTTATGCTTAGTATATAATATTTTATACTTGGTATATAAACATATATATATATATATATATATATATATCAAATATTTTTTTGTAAAATTTGAAAAAAAGACACTAATTCAGTCATTTTGCTATAAGCCCCTGGAAAAAAGGGTTTTTATCGATTTGCATTTGGGGTTTTCAACACATTATCGTTTGCATGATTTTTTTTTTTTTTTTGGGTTTTTAACACTTTTACCTATATAAATAAAAAAGAATTACGAAAAGCGCTTTTAGTCAAATGACCGAATTTTGGATCATAATTTGAAAAATGATCGTTTTTCGAATATTATTAAAAAATAGCCAAATTCTGAACATTATTTGAAAATTGACCGTTTTTCATATTAAGTATATCAAAGTGTATTGATTTATTTTTTAAAAAATTGATTTATTTTTCAAAAAATTGATATATTTTTTTAAAAATTGATTTACTTTATACAAAATATATCCACTAAAAAAAGCGGTCATTTATCAAAATAAAATTATAAAATCGGCCATTTATCAAACTAGTGTAAAAAACGACCATTTTTTAAATTTATCCGAAAAGGGCCATTTCTTATAAATACCCTTACAAAAATAAGGTGGGTCATTTTTTTTTCCCCAGTTTTGTACCGCTTTTTTAGAAAAGTATCATTTTTTAAAAAAGTTTTTAGAAAAATATCATTTTTAAAATAGTTATTACTTATTAGTTACGAGTTTCTAAAAATTGTTTACCAGTTATATACCAGTTATAAATACATTTGGTTATTAGTTACCAGTGCTCGAAAACTGATTATTAGTTACTATTTTAAAAAATGGTATTCTTTTAAATCTTTTTAAAAGTGATATTTTTCTAAAAAATGGGGTACCGGATCTAGGAAAAACTAAACCCACTATATTTTTCTAATTCTTTTCTAAAAAAGCCGTAGAGACCTAATTTTTCTCTCTTTTTTATTATTTTTTTATTTTATGGGAGTTGATTACAATTTTTTTAGTAGTTTTGCATTTATTATTGGATTAAGATGGGCATTATCAATTTTGACTTTTTTTAAAAATTTCATTAGCAATTAAGGGACAAGATTTGGCGATGACGACATAAAAACTCCTGGGATTAATCCTGATTTACATGAATAAAAAAATTTAAGACAATTTATTTGGCAAACATTAAAAAATTTATCCTTTCTAACATGTTTTTGTAATGGTAATTTTTCCATCGATTTTCAAAAAAGTTTTTAATTAATAAATTTATCCCTTCTTACCTGCTTAGAGCATCTCCAATGTAATACTAAATTATTGTGCTAACACTATAAATTTAACATAGATAACTACATTTGCATAATTTCATTAGAGATGATCTTATGGTATGTGATGTTCTCTATTCTAATCATTTGAAACACATTAGAATGAGCTATTTTGTTACCATGCACAAATCTAATGGTTTAAATTTGTTATTCCTCAAATAAAAGGTCAATTAAATGATAATGCAAACAATAAGAGATAAATTAACTCTTTTTAGTCGAACTCGGCAAGGGTTTTATTTTCATCTTTCGTCCCGATACTGTCTCACTTTACCCCTGTAACATGATAAAGTTTTTTAAAAATGCCTCGATGTTATTTTCAGTTTAAAAAATGCTCCTTTCATCAATGACGTGGATGGAAAATAATATATGGAATATCTGAGGCCACTTGACTTCGTTTTTCTTCTTTTTTTTTTTTTTGGGACATTTTTACTCTTTGATTTAGAGGACAAAATGATACAAGCTACATGTTTCGGTGAAAAGGAAAAAAAATATTAGGAAAACCAAATTTAATTAAAAAATACAAATAGTTGTTGTAGTAGTAGTAATAATAAGAACAACAACAACTTTTAGAAGCTGACTTTTAAATTTCTGAGCTCAAAAGTAGCTTTTTTTAGACATGTTTGGGTGAAATATTAAATTGCTTTAGGTCTCTGTAAGCTCTTCCTTAGAAAGCTATATTAGTATCTCATAGAAAGCTATATTACATTTGTTTTGCAAATTTTTAAGAAGGTAGCATAATCAATATTTAGAAAATTTTGATAATTTTATAAAATAAATAGGATTGTACCTGAACCATATATCAATTCTTTATTTATATGTAATTATTTAATTAAAAGAATACCTAGAAACTTCAAAGCACCAAGTATTCTTGTCTATTCTTGTCATCCTTCATGGATTTGATGTGTGGCTAACAGGGCTGGCTCAAGCTATTTTGGGGCTCTAGGCAAATCTCTAAAATGGGCCTTTTTCAAAAAAAAAAAAAAAAAAAAAACCGAAAAAAAATTTNAACCAAATTTTCTATTATCCCCTTTTCTTTTTTTTTTTTTTTTAAATTTTTACATACCTAGTACGTGTTTTCTATTGGACATAATTCTTCTTAATTAACTTAAGTATAAAAGCCAAATAAATGAAGATAAGTACACAACACAAAAATAACAAAAAGTAGTATAACTAATATAAAATTCGAAAAATAATAATCAAGAAATTAACACAAAAAAAAAAGAGTATGAAAGATATCACTTGGAGATCTTTAAACTCTTTCTTTAGTTTAATCTTTTTTTTCTACCCCTCTATTCCTAATGAGTTTTCCCTTGTCTCTATTTTATCCTTTTATTCAAAAAAGTTGTATATTAAAAAGTATGCTAAGAGAGTTTTGATCATGAGAGCATTTTTTTCTAGTGATTTTTTCATTTCCTTTAATCTATGTTTATACACGTGTAAAAGAAATCTTGATGAGAAGAGACTGAAAATGTTTAGTCTTTCTCGAGAATTTTGTTGAGGAAGAGAAGAGATGTTATTTCTTTATTTTTGTGTGTATAGAAGAAAACAGAAAACAAGAGTGTAAGTTTCTCAATTTAAAAAATCCATATAAATAGAAACGAAAAAAATTAGTTTTCCCAAAAATTATATATATTTCCAAAAATAAGATAAATAACTTAGTTTTCTCCTTAATGAATTTTTTAAAAAAAATGATATTTAAGAATACAAAAGAAAGAAAATTACTATAAAAAGGAAAAATTTTGGGGCCTTTCTAAAGTTGGGGCCTTAAGCAAAGACTTTTTGGGCCTAATGCTTAAGCCGGTACTGGTGGCTACCAGTTTTTGATCATCTTGAGAGATTCAAGAACACCAAGAAAAACCCATCTTTCTAATTCTTCTTGACTTTGAATGTAGAAAGATTCAAAAATGGTTCAGAAAAACTATTATGGGGCATTCAAGCCTTGACTTGCACCAATGGTACTAGTTGAAATGATGTATCCTCAATTTGGATTTGGTATCTAGTTTGGAGTTTTTTGGTCAATTTGTATAGGAAAGGTAAACATTTAAAGAGATTTTAAATGTAGAGATATGATATTGCACAAGTCAAAACTTGAGATTTATTGTATTCAGAGGTCGTTTTTCAGCATATATATATATATTTGTACTTAACTAAAAGGGTCTTTTGGCAAAGTTAATGTTCAAAATTTAGTATTTGATGGGGATATAAATTTACTACAAGTTTTTAAATATGAAGTACAATAATGATAATAGTCAAAATACAAAGTTTAAATTAAACAAATAATCAAAATGTAAAGTACAAAAATATAATTATCCATTCTTAAAATCTCTTTTCTCAGTTAGGAGTGATCATCTGCCGAATTATATGGGTTACACAACTCACCCAACCCGACCAAGTAAATTTTGAGTTACATATTTGTAACTCATAACTCTTCCATTGCAACCCATAACTCATCCATTGAAAGAAATTTCATTAATATCCGTTTCAAAATTTTGGTTGGGATGGTCGAGTTAACCTTAATTAACTTATTGATTTATTTATTATTTTCTATTTCTAAAGGAAATGGTCCAAAAGGCAAGCAACTATTAGGCTTTGAGATTTATCCTTTTGGACTTTGAGTTAAATGTAGGGAAATTAGGCCTTTTGCGGCATTTTTAGAAAAAATAATTTGAAAAATATGGTGGTCTGTGTTTTTTTAGGTCTGGGATAGTTTTTATTAGAAAAATATCATTTTTAAAAAATATTTAAAAAAATATTACTTTTAAAATAGTAAGTAGTAACCGGTAACCAATTTCTAGAAATTGATAATTTGTAACTAAAAGTATTTATAACTGGTATATAAGTGGTAAGTGATAACCGGTAACTAGTTCTCAGAAACTGGTAACTAATAACTATTTTAAAAACAATATTTTCTTAATTTTTTTTAAAAAGTGATATTTTTATAATAAAAATCTTACAAAAATTGGAAAAAAAACATGACCTCCATACTTTTGTAGTTCTTTTTGGTTTTTATAAGTAAAAGTGTTAGAAACCGCTAAATAAAGAGGACAAAGCCCTAAAACTTATCTAAAATTTTTTCAAATTAAATACTTAGTATCATACTTTTTGGATGGGTTAAATTACATTGGGCAGGTTGGAAGCGACGCCTAACCCATTCAAATATTGGATTGTTGGACTACTTTCAACCTGTTTTAGGACTATTTTATATTTTCAAGTTGTTTGTTGGTGGGGTTAGTCAAGTTGCCGGACTTGCTCATCTATTCTCAGTTCTTCCTTGGGCAGTTAAATCCTTCTTTGTTTCCTTCCTCTTCAATATATGAGATTCTTTGTAATTTATCAGATCTTAAAGCTAATTAACTTTTGTCTTTGTCAAAGTTCGTTTTCCATAGAGCATTTGTATAAAAAAAAGTGCTCATACACCTTTGGCAATGATCTCATAAGAATGATGACTTCGTCTTTCTTTTCAATCTTCGCACTAATTCTACTTGGATCTAGCATAATCTTGTTAAATTGTCAACTTCATACTTAGCTCTGGCCATGGGTGAGTCACTATACAATTGGTGTATTAAAATCGATCATAAATAAATTTCATATTATCACTAATTGAATAGTGACAAATCACATACTACATGTATTAATACAAAAAATTTGATACGCTAATTGAGACCCCTAGCATTATCCTTTATATGTATTAATAGAATAATGACAGGGATACTAAACTCTTGCATAAAAACTTATACCACATGTAGTGATATGTATTTCAACCACTTCTTATTTTAAAGTAGGAGCACATCACTTAAAATTATATAGCTAAAAATGATGCCACATCATTCATGTAAGTTTTAGTATAAAATTTTAGTGTCCTAATCTTTACTCGTATTGATATAAATTCAAAATTGCACATGAATAATTAATGCACACCACAAAGCCGTCGCGATACAACATTAATGGTCCCTTTTGTGCATAACTAGGCTCTCATTTAATTTTTAACGATCTCGAAAATTTTGATACAACCCATGATTAGGTATAATTATATGGCTTTCTATGTTTTCATGGGTCTCACTATCATATTGAGTAGAAAATGTTACATTGTGAAATGAATATTGGAAATGCAGTCTGTGCATTAGTTATATGAAAGTTACTTATGCAAATAAAGTTATGTCTTAGATTGGCATTAAAGAAAGTCAATTTAGACTTCCCCAAAGTGGTATTTGCCTCATTTCTGATCTCAACGACACTTGAAAGAAAAACCAAATATTAAGAAGTTTCCTCACTCACACGAACTAAAAAGATAAAGGTTGACATGTGGAGAGTCTGAGCGACATGTTTTTGTCGACCACCAAGTAAAATAATATTTGTGCATGAACGAGTACTTTAGATATGAATTAAAACAGGAACTTCTTTGAAAATATATATATATATATATATATATATATATATATATATATATATATATATATATATTTTCCGAAGAAGACTTTTAAGATAACAAAGTACTGTTTATAAAAAGTCAACAAAAAAAAAAAAAAAAACACCCTTTTTAAGTTAAAACTCAACCAAACTCGACCACCTCGCCAAATTATTCAATCTAATTTGCAAATAACTTTTGAAAATATGTATATATATATAAATATAAATATATTTATAGACACTTTCAGATGTTCTAGACTCTAGTTTTCCTAATTTCTTTTCAAACAATTGTAACAAGAAGAAAATGCAAATATAGAGACGGAAAACTTAAAAAAGAAAGTGAAAATGTCATGTAACAAAAGCCAATGAAATGTGAGAATCTTGAAAAGCATGGCTTTTTTTTTTTTTTTTTACTTTTTATTTTAATAATTTAAAAGAAAAAGGATGGGTTTAGCTTAAACCCATATCTATTTGCTTGAAAGTGAGAGCTGAAAGGTGGCATCCCATGCCTGTGATTAATTATGTCCAATCTCCACCATTCTCCATCGAAAGTAAGCAAGGTTCTTGCACTAAAGTGACCTTTTGACAAAAGTTCCTAAATTGGAATTTATTCGCTGGACAAGCCCAGCAGCCAGAGAGACGACTTTTGTTTTTGTTTTTATTACGAAATATACATAAATTGACCTAATTAGGATTTGAATTCCTTTATTTCATACACTCACACACCCTTTCAAGAATTTTAGATTAATTGAGCTAGCTTCAATTAGCAAAAGAATACTTTTGTTATTTGGCTGAAATAAGGCTTGAATAATTTTTTTTATTATTTTTGAATGGGGGCAAAATATTGTGCCAAAAGACCAATTTTACACCAGTAAACCTGAAAAGTTGGCAGAAGAATAATTTTTTCCTTTTTCAATGTGAAAAAAATATTTTGCAGAAGCGCAATTTTACACTAGAACCTTCGGCTATGTTTGGTAGGAGGGAAAGAGAGTAGGAAGGATGGAGAGTGTAAGAAGGAAAGAGAATATGAAGCAAGGAGGGAGAGGAGAGTAATAATCCCTTGAATTGTTTGGTAGAAAGGATGTAGAGTAGGAATGATGAAGAGTATTTATTTGTAAAATTACCATATTATCTATTTTTTCTTTCTAAAACTAATCGACTTGATGGGTAAATTTGTCAATTTATATTTTTTTCTTTTCAATTTTCTCTAATCCTTCTAATTTGGGAGGATGAATTTTTGTGGGCTTGGAGGGAGACCCTCTCCCTCCACTTCTCTCCCTTCTACCAAACACAAGATTGTAGCTCTCCCTTTATCTCTCACCCTCCACTCCTCTCTATCCCTCTAAAAATCTCCTCTACCAAACATAGCCGAAAAGTTAAAAGGGTAAATCTTACCAATGTATACAAACCATCCTTAACCGGTTACATTTTCTTTTTCTTTTCTTTTTTTTTTTCTTTTGAAAATATGTGTGCTAACTTGAATATTGATACAGGGTCGACAGTAGACGTTAATCTCTGGACACCATCTGATTACTAATAAAGGAATTTTATAAGGACATTTTTCATAATTTTTCCCAATATGAAAACTGCGGAGGAAGTTGTGGGAATTTTCAAATTATATTTATGGACTTATTATAGCCAAAGAAATAACATTACTTAAAGATAGGGAATTTTGTAATTCTTCTTAAAATCACAATACTACGATATCTTAGGGTGCGTTTTGTATAATATTCGAATTCTATTTTACAAATTTATAAACAACTTTCATGTAGAAAGTTGAAATGATAAATGTTTTATCTTCTAACTTTCTCTATAAATTTTTTTTTTTGAATTTGTAGAATATGATTTAAATTCTATCTTAAACGCACTCTTAAATAGTTGGACTAGGGTGTTTAAAAAGATGTACACGCCCTGGAAATCTGTTGAACCACAATGTGCCTATTTGTGATTTTTATTTTTATTTTTATTTTATTTTATTTTATTTTATTTTTTTGACTTGTATGGTTTAGTGGGGCTTATAAAATCTTTAACCCACATAACGTGGTGTAATACTTGTTTGGAGAAAACAACCGCACCACCAGTAATCAAAACTTTATATAATATTTTTTAGTAACTTTTAGTTTCTTTTTTAAACTTTCAATTGAAAACTTGTAATTTCATAGAGTCTATTTTTATAAATAGTATATAATTTTTTAATGAAATAATTAATTTAGAAGTAAAGAATACTAAAATTTCAATCAACCAAATTTATTAAGCTTAGACTTAATTTCTCTAGCTCAACTTTAAAGCTTATTGCTCAAATGGTGAAAAACAAAATGCATTACACTACAAATGTATGTGGAATTTGATTTAGTTTTGGACCAAGTAATTTACAACTCCTTCACTTTTGCCAAGAGTAGTCGTTTAATCCCTATTCCGTTACATTTGAAATTTAGCCTACATAATTTTATTTTTTTATTTTTATTTATTTATTTATTTTTTTTTACAAATGTAGTATCAGTTTACCATATTTCCATAAATATAGTGTTATATTGCTCCTATTTTTACAAATTTGGTGCCACTTGGCCTAAGTGAAAGTCTGTAAATATGAATTGAGAAAGCTTTTAGTTTTTTTTTTTTTTTCTTGAAAATAATACTCTTAAACTAAATGCAGTTTTTTACAATTAGATTATTGAAAAATTTCCCATCATTCACAATTTTAACTGTAATTTCTTTTTCCAAATTTACATTCAAATTTAGAAATATAGTGATTTTATCTCCTTTATTCTCTCTTATTTAATAAGTCTCGATATTTGGTGGATAAAATAATATTTTTTTTATATTATCCGCTAAACAGGACAAAGTGACACAATATTTGCAAAAAAAAAGGGTAAAATAACACTAAATTTGTAAAAATTGGGTCATTTGGGCGAAATTTCAAATATAAAAGAGTATTTCTGAGAAAAGTAAAGAGACTGTAAGGTATTTTGTCCTCTAGTTTCTCTATTGTTTCAAATGGTACAGTTTTGGGATATGCATATGCAATATGAATAGTGTTGACGGAGGTTTTGTCAACAATAAATTTTGTAAATTACGAGATATGACTTATGTGTGAAACGAATTAGAAATAAAGCAAATAAAGAGACGAGAATTTTATAGTAATTCAGCCCTAAAGAAGATGAGCCTACGTCCACTGTTTTTCATTATTTACTAGAGAATTATAAGAGTTTTCTCTAAGTCTCAGGGTGAGATTAAAGAGAAAATTACAGATAATGAATGTATAGTGAAGTAATGTAAGATGAAAAATAATAAGACTGAACCCTCTTTATATAGGTGAGGGTAGCTCAATATTTCTTAATTTTAAGAATGGAAAACTATATAATAGAAGATATATTTTTGGGTAACAATACCAAAAATTGGGTAATAACTAGTAGACAAATTGATTGGTCTCAGAAGCTTATTTCCCTTTCCTCGCAAGTTATCCGTTTTCATGAAGCTTGGTCTAGTTTCTTTTTATTGTTGCTCTAAGTCTCATATTAATTATCTATGTGACGAAGATCACATGTTGATCATAGTGTCGATGTGTGATCTGGAAACTTAACTAAATTGATCGTTAACTTTTCTTCTGTAGCGTTGACCATCGACGTAGATTTAAGATTGCACAATAATTGCCCCCAGCTCCATTAGTCCTTTAGGACTAAATGGAGCTTTCTACTCTTGTAGGTGCGAGCTTCATGATGCGATGTGGCGTTGTCACTCCAAGCTCTCTGAAAAGTCACGTCCCTCCAAAATCAAAATGCTTTTTTGCTTTTCTAACAGTTGAATCCACGTGGCTTCTTTTCTCAAAGAGTTAGTGAGGTTCGAGGAGACTCTTTCGTTTCTCGAACAATTGTGATGATGACGATGACATCAGCAACCCCTTAATCAATGCATCCCTTCAAATCAAATCACCCTTTTGTATTTCGAAATTAATGATGATTTGATTTTTTAAAAAATCATTTTTCCCGTGTAAATCTTGGCCATTATACTCAAAAGTCAACTTCTTCAATCTAAGGCTGTGATGAATTCAGATTTTGAAATATAAAGAGAAGAAATCCCTCATTCCTCTCTTTATCTTCATTCTCATTTTCAAAGAACTTCAGGCTTTCAAGTTTCCAAAGTTCTTTCTCAGAGACTTTCGAACCTTTAAAACTTCTTCGGCAAGTCTAGCCACTGTCACAGCCTCCTTCTCTGGTGAGTTCTAGATACCTCCCCTACATTTCAACAAAGGTTGGTACATCTTCTTCTCAAACATCTTCTTTTTCAATTTTTTCTATAGAAACCCAATTGTAATATGCTTTAAATATTCCTCTAATTTATTAGAATATGCACGAATCTCATAGAATGGTAGAGAAAATTTCAGATTTTGTTTTTTTGATGATGAACATTACATATTTGAATTGAATTAATCTAGACCGTAAAGTAGGATTAAAGATAATTCTATTTCAGATAAACACTCCGAATGATTTATTGTAGGAAGACCAAAAAATCATAGAGGTAAATCTGAAGAGAACCGCTTACATATTAGATGAATTGTAATCGAAGATGAGTGAATCATAGACTTTTAATCTTCTAAGATCTATTTGAAAATTAGGCTGGATATAGAAGATTAGATCGAACCATAGATTATAGAAGAATTTTAGATCATAAGTATGTCGAATAAGATCCTTAGTGTCGATTGTCCCTTTAGGATTCATCGAATAAGTAGTAGACAGTGACAGTGCAATTTAGGGTTTTTAACCCTAAATTAAAATGATGACTTGGTATGCTCATATATAGCGAGTAAAACCAGTAAAAAAAAAGAAACAATAATAGTATGCCTATTTCTAAGTCACACTTTAGGTCAGTTTTATATAAATAAATATGATTTATATAAATACTTATAGACCAGATCTCACATATAATTAAATACAATCCTTAATTTTTTTTTAAATGTCTAGTAGCAAAGAAAATAGGAAGACGAATGTATTCTCTGGAGAATCGGATCTTTTGACGAGTTCTGAGTCTATAAACATCGATGATTTTATCGAGACAGAACCTGAATCTAAGGTCGAGATAATAAGGACTAGGCAAGGTAGCCGTCGTATAATAGACCTTCTTGATACCAGTGACCTCAACACATTAGGGATGCACCCGAATATTGATTCGGTCATCAATACGTCAAAGGTTACTGGTCATGTGATGATATCAAGTCCAACTACTCGTGGTCGAAGATTGAGAAGTTGAGGAAGCAGTACAACCTTGATCCGAACTTAAATATCCTTACTCCTATCGAATTCAACCACCCTAACCAACCTTCTCGTAAATATGCAGCATTTACTAATGCATTGATACGAGCTAGAGTTCACATTCCTCTTCCACCTCACACCTAACACATATAGATATATGATAGGATTGTATATATTATACCATAAACACAAGTTAGGAACCCCCACACTAGACGAGTTTGCCTGGTTTGACAATGTGAAGTCGAACCCTTTCGACTTCTATTATACGAGTAAATAGCCGGGCTCAGATGTAAAGACCATTTTTAATGTTAGAAATAATAAGGGCAAGTGGAAGGATAGTTTCTTACACTTCGAATATGTTGATAACAGATTCTTTCAGTACGCTAGTAAGTGTTTGTCTTATTTTAATCGCATGTTTAACATAACTTTCTTTATGTTAAACCTATCTTCTTCTTCTTTGCAGCTAACAGAGATGAGTGACCAGCTTTTGATTCCGACCAACTTCACTGGGTTCATAAAATTAAGGAGCTGCCCAAGGAAGATTTCGATTGGAAGAACTTGGGAACGACCAAGAACTTGCTCGCATCTGGACTTTTCCCAAAAGGTACGAGCCTTTCATCGTCTGCCAATCTTCCAAAGGGCACTCCTAGCCCAAAGAAGAAAAGACCGTAAGCAGCTTCAAGCTCGAAGAAATGAAAAACATCTTCTGCTTTAGAGGCCTTCAGCTAGAAGAAGAATAAGACTCCACTTGCTTAGAAAATTCTAAGTCCAACACTAATTCATCCACCGAAAGGTAAGACAAGTTATTTACTCACATATAGATAAATTTTATTTTTATCTCACTTTTATTTACCTTTTCGAGGACATGGTTCACATCGGCAGTAGTATGCGTTCCTCTTTATTAAACTTAGGATCTGGCTCTAAGGCTCCATCAAGCTTGACCCCCTTACCTCGCACAAGGGAAGAGAAAAGACCTCCAACTCCGCAAAGAGAAGAAAGTTTGCTTTTGAAGAGGAGCTTGCGAGCATCCCTCCTACGCCGTCCGAGACCCCGAATAAGCCACCAGAAACCTCAAGCAATCAGGGGTCTTCAGGAAAAAAGTCATCTCTTCCCCTCGAACCTCTTAATCCTACTGACCACTCTCCCGAGGTCACTACTATCCTCATCCAGCTTCCTCCTAAGACTGCTCTGAACGCTTCTTTCATCGATCGGCTTACAATTGACGATGCATGGCAGAAATTGCAGAATAGGCCTCCCAGTGTAGCATTCAAAGGAGCAATGAGAATGCTTACAAATTTAAGTATAGTTTCATTATCGCATTTTCTGGTATCTGATTTTCCTTTAATAGAATTCTGACTTCTTTCTTTTTTTTTTTTCTATTACACAAGCTGCTTCTTCTTGCATCTTGATATATGACTCGGTATTGAACCTCATGAAGGCTAGTGAGGAGAGCGAGAAGAATGTTAAATCACCGACAAAGGCATGTGATGAACTAAAAAGCTCACATGAAGCCGAGAAAAACAACCTTCAGGCAGAGAAGCAACAACTTAAGAACGACCTGGAAAAGGAGAAGCAAAGATCTAAGGAGCTTAAGGATGAAATAAATAAGCTCAATGAAACAATCTTCCTCTATACTGATGCCCTGGATGAAGCTCGTCATAAGGCTGTCGAGAACTTCAAGGACACCAAGCTTCCAGAGCTCTAAGATGAAGCTAGTAACATTGGGGTTTTGACTATTGCCTATAATATTTATCGTAAGCATCCGAACTTCAACTTCACCTTCCTAGGCTCGGATATAGCATCATTGGTCGAAAGCTGGAGAGAATATGACGCGAAGAAAGCCGCTGAACACATCAGTGAGGATGGAGATAGCGTGAGCAATAAATGAAGAGCTCTAATGCTTGAACTTATATATATATATATATATATTTTATTTAGAGACAACGTTTCAATTATTTTGAACAATATGGGCTTATCCCGATTTTTGTAATATTTTAGTCACACATGGGTGTGAGCTTTTATTTATGAAGTATGGATGTTTTTATTCGTGCAAAGATTGTTAGTATATAAAGTAATAAAAACATGCTGCGTAATATATATGAGTGCAAAAAATTAACCAAGTAGTCAATCACTTAATCAAAATAATTGATCAGTACGCTTCGAATTTAATAACTTAAAAAGATTAAGTAATAGGACAGGTTATGTCACTTATGAAAAATGATAAACGTGAGTAATGAAACTCAATATTTATCTTTTAAAAGTTCCTCATCAAAGATTTATCAAAGATAAGTAGCAATATATCACATCGAACTGTAAATGTTTCGTTTAGTCTCTTGTTTATTCGAGGAGGAATGTCGCGTAATATGACATACTCACGCCGCGTAATATATTTGAATGCAAAAAATTAATCAATAGTCAATTACTTAATCAAAGCAATTGATCAGTACGCTATTGCGATTTGAATCCAATAACTTAAAGAGATTAAGTAATAGGATAGGTTAGGTTACTAATGAAAAACAATGAGTGTGAGTGATGTGAACTCAATATTTTTCTTTTTAAGTTCTTCGTCAAAGATTCATCAAAGATAAGTAGCAATATATCACATCGAACTATGGACATTTCGTTTAATCTCTTATTTATTCAAGGAAGGATATCGCGTAATACGACATACTCAGGCATGAAGCGAGAAAGAAAATCCTGAGATTCTCGAGTTTAAAAAATTCAACTCCCCTAAATGAACGTTTACTTAGCTCAGTAAGAAGCGAGTAGGAGATTGTTAATCTAATCCCACTGCTCCCTGAGTTTAATAGTGTGCTAAGACAACCATAGAACTGTAATAAATGAACAATGATCGTAGATGAACCATAAGTATGAAGATAATGAAGACAAATAGGTGAAGAATTATACGATGTTTTATTAATAAATCGGTTGATGAATTAGATGGAGGATATGCCCTATGGGTCATTGAAGCTATTTTTTGAAGATAAATCACATGAAGGAAGAATTACTAGTAGTAGTAATGAAGTTGTTTCGCATTCCATGCATGATCGATCTTCTATCCTCCAGTGCGAGTGTTAAGTGGATTTTATACTTAATTTAACCTCATTTCAAGCTTAAGAATTACTGTCTTTGAGCTCTTTTTATTTGATTTATTATTTTTGATGCATATTTCAGGTGAAAGCTATTGAGTGGAGAATATCGAATTTTGGAGTGAAACTGAGGCTAAATCAAAGCAAATTTTTATAATTGCGGATCACAGTAAGCGAAGACGGGCGAAAGACTTCTCAACTAGAAGATATGGAGCGAATTAACTCGCAAATTGAAGTAGCGGTGCTAACAAATTTGGAAAAGCTGGGTGCTACAGTGCTAATCTATTTATTTTAGGAAGTTAGTGTTGCGGTGCCAAAACCTGGCGCTGTCTCTTGATGAACCCTTGACATCGCAGCACCACATTTTGGTGCTGTAGCACAGGTTACATTCTTTTTGCTCGCTAAAAAGTGCAGAACAACTTGTTGAATTCTGGAATCTTGATTTGTTGTCTCTGGTATTTAACTCCTCTTGAACTCATTTAGGACGAGGTCAACAAAAAAAAAAAATCCTAGCAGCCAAAGGATTTTAGATCTATTCCAAGGAGAAAATAACACCAAGAAGAGAATCTAAGAGGGAAAAATCAGATTGGAAGCTTCAAAAGAGTTTTTTCTTTCCTCTTACTCTTATCTTTCTCTTCTATTTTCTGCAAATGAACATGTATCAATTTTGTTATATCAGTTGTGTTTCTCTTTGCATGACTATAAACTAAACTCCATTTCTAGGAGGGTAATTAAACCTCTAATATAATCCAATTACTTTGTTTTCCTTATTCGTTCTTAATATCTATTGATGAGTTACTTTTTCTATGTTGAGCTTTATGCATCTATTTACTTGGACACTAAATAGAGTTGTGCTGTGAAACGTATATGAACTTGGGAAGAGAAATTTAGATTTGGACATAGGTAGAATAACATAAGATCGCCTAATGTGGGATGAGTTTGCATAGAATAGGAATAGACCTATGTGAATTGTGCAACCTTTGTGTGAGAATAATCAAACCTAATGAATCTAGTCAAATTATGTTAGGAGTAACATATTAGTTTGTTTAGATATTTTTACTTATGTCTTGGAAAGAAATTTGTGAATACATTCGAATTCTCAGTTGTTAACTCTAAATAGATGATTGAATTATGTGGAAAACTAGTAGTTAGAGGAGTTAGAGTGTAGATTGTATCCCTAGATTCCTCATCATTACTTTCAAAACAAACTTTGCTTGCTTTATTTCGATTCTATTCTTGTATTTTACATTGTTATTTACATTTTGATTCTTACTTAAAACAATCAATTTGTGTCATTTGGATAAATTGGAAGCTAGTTTTGGTTAGTAGTTAGCAAGTGTGAATCAAGTACTCTCTGTAGGAATGATACTCTCTTACCTTCTATATTACTTGTTGTGACCCATATACTTGCAGTTTGTGTGTGAGAAATAGTCCAGCAGCGAGCTAGCTTATATGTTTATGATCGAATGATGACATCAATAACATATGGTCCTTCCCATGTTAGGCCGAAAACCCAAGCACCATGCTCCTTAATATTTGGAAGAACTTGGCGAAGAACAAGATCGCCAATCTCAAACTGACGATTTTTAACTTTAGAATTATAGTGACGAGTGTGCGTTCTTGATATGATGTGATTCGTAGCTAAGATTACTCGCACTTTTCTTCCAGAAGATCAAGCTCGATTCGCATCAGTTCATGATTCTCATCGCGCTCATAGGTTGATCTTTGTAATAAAGTTGCACCAATTTCTATAGGAATCATCACTTCATATCTATAGGCCAATGAAAATGGACTTTCACCAGTCGTAGTACGTTGACTGGTGCGATAAGCCCATAATAATTCAGGAAGCATATCTAGCCAAGCCCCTTTGTAGCTCTCTAACTTCGTCTTCAAATTTTGCTTCAAGACTTTGTTTATGGCTTCGACCCGGCCATTAGCCTATGGATAGACGATAGCAGAAAAACTCTTTTTGATTCCCAAGTTGTCGCAAAAATTACGAAATTGTCAAGTTGCTTTCCGTTTCTGAGATTATAGTATGAGGCACTCCATATCGATAGATAATTGACTTGTAGACAAAGTCTGTCATTTTCTTCACAGAAATAATACTTAGCCCCTCAGCTTCTGTCCACTTGGTGAAATAAATGACTGCTACTACCGCGAATTTTAGACCACTTTAAATGAATGGAAGTGTCCTAATAATGTCGATACCCCAAATTATGAATGACCATGGGCTAGTCATCGAAGCAAGAGTTATAGGATGCAATCTGGGAACAACTATAAATCACTGACACTTATCACATATGCGAGCAAACTCTATTATATCCTTCTTCATCGTAGGTTAGAAATAACCCTGTCTGAGAGCTTTGTTTGTGAGCGCCTACCTCCCAGAATGATTTCCATATATTTCTTCATGAATGTCTCTCATAATGTAGAGCGGTTTTTCTTTGTCAATGCACAGTAATAATAGCGTGCTAAAACTCTTTTTGTAAAGCTTCCCATCATAGATTATGTAACAAGCAACTTTCTTTTAAAGTCACTTTGCATCTTCTTTATCTTCAAGAAGGTCGCCATTTTGCAAATACTTCATTATAGGATCTATTTATGAAGGTTCCTGATCGACTGGTAGGGTTACTTGAAGCTCTATCTCAATACTTGGCTTAGCATGCTTCGTCAAAGCTAGTTTGGCTAAAGCACCTGCTTGGCTATTTTTACTGCGAGATAGTAGCTGAATAATATATGCGGTGAATATTGAGAAAATGTATTGTACTTCTTGCAAATAAACTAGCATTTTCCTACCTCTTGCTTGGTAATCACCAATTACTTAGCAAACAACTAATTGAGAATCGCTAAATATCTCAATCATTTCAACCTTCAACTCTTGTAAGAGATTAAGTCCACCGGTCAACACCTCGTACCCTACTTTGTTATTTGATGCTAGAAATCCAAAGTGAAGTGCACAGTTGATATTATATCCTTCTGGGCTAATTAACATCAAGCTCGCACTAGCTCTGTTTTTATTTGATGATCCATCAACATAGAGCTTCCATACCTTCGACGAATCCAAAGTAGGTTTTTCAATCACTTCTGCAGGAAGGTTGACATCATAAGTGAACTATGCGATGAAATCTGCAAGAGTTTGGCCTTTAATCATAGTGTGTATCTGAAATTTGATGTCGAACTGACTCAACTCAACTGCTTACTTAAGTAATCGACCTGAAGCTTCGGGCTTCTGAAGAACCTGCTTCAAAGGAAAGTTTGCGAAAACTTTGATGGAATGTGCATGAAAGTATGGACGAAGCTTTTGAGATGCGATGACAAACGTTAACTTCTCTATGTCCAGATGTCTAGTTTTGGCATCAAGTAATCTTTTACTGACATAGTATACAGGTCCTTGAACATTGTTCTCTTCATGAATCAATGCAGTACTCGTCGCATATAGTGAAACTGCGAGGAATAAAAACAACTTTTCTTTGGGCTTTGGCTTTGATAAGAGTGGAAGAGAACCCAAGTATTTCTTCAAATCTTGTAACCCCTCTGCTCGCACTTCTTAGTCCACTCAGACTTCTTCAAACCCTTAAGTACTTCAAAGAATGGCTACCATTTATCAATTAATCTTGACACAAATTGACTCAATACAGCTACTTGTCCTCCTAAACTTACATGTTACCTATGTATACCTCTATTGTTTTGCCAATTTGCTTTGCGAACATCATGTTGATAAGATACTGGTAAGTTGCTTCTACATTGATGAGTTCAAAATGTCATCATCTTATAATAGTATAACTCTCAATCTGTAATAAACAGGGTGTGTTCTACGTCAAGGTTGAATATTGGAATTTAGTTTTAACCAGAATATGCGTCCATGAAGCTTAGTAATTCATGCTCTGATGTCTCATCTACAAGCTAATCAATTCTTAGAAGTGGAAAACTATGCTTTGGACATACTTTGTTAAGATTTGTGAAATCTATACAAGTTCTCCACTTTCTACTAGGTGTTTTTACCAGAACAGGGTTTGCGAGTGAATTCGGGTAAAACGACTCCCTGATAAAGCTAATCTCGAGTAGCTTCTCTACTTCTTCTTGTAATGTGACATAATGCTCTAGATCCATCGCTCTTCTCTTTTCTCACACTGAATTCTTTATTGTATTGATGTTGAGGCAATGATACATGACATTCGAATCGATCCCTACTATATCCGAATGTTGCCATGCAAAGACATCTAGATTTGCTTTTAATAATGCGATTAGTGCGGCTCGTACAGGCTTCTGAAGCTTTACTCTGATTTTCAACATCTTTTTGTCAATCGACAAATCTTCTAAGTCTTCAATTGGTCCAGTTTTGACCTCTTTATCAATCTCTCATGGATCAAGGTCCTCGATTGATGCTTTCTTTTGATGTTGAACCATCATAGTGCGAGATGTTATCTCTCGCGTAGCAAGCTTCAAGGAGTTGTTGTAACAAGATCGCGCATCATACTGGTTGCCTTGCGCTTCACATACTCTGTGCTGAGTTGAGAACTTTATGGTGAAATGATAAATAGAAGTGACAACTCACAACTCTCTTAAAGTTGGTCTCCCTAACATAACATTAAAAGCAGATGGACAATCTACTACCAAAAACTGGGTCATCATTGTTGAAACTCTCGGATAAGTCCCAATGCTCAGCATAAGTTTGATCATGCATTTCTGTATTATACTGTCTCCTATGAACCCATAGAGTAAGGTGGGTGCGGACTTCAGGTCGCTGTCATTTAGCCCCATCTTCTTGTATGCATCATAGTATAGGATATCAACAACACTTTCATTATCAACTAATACTCGCCACATGTAACACCCCCTAGCTTAACCATATGACTATGTAGGTCAAACTAGGAAGTATTATTCTTTCATAAACCATATTTTTAGTTTTGCAAAAAGGTGGACTAAATTTAAACTTTTCAAGCTCTAAAACAAAAGAAACTGTGCGGCATTACTTTTTGAAAGTGTCTTTACAAAATATACAATCAGAAACTCGTTATCAATTTATCTTACCATCAGTAGTAATATTTACAATATACCAGAATAACAAAATACAAAGAAAACATTGCCCACAAATCAAGTTCGTCTACATCTATATGATCATGGCGACAAGAAAGTGTGCTAGCAACTCTATACATCGTATATCTCCTCACCTGTATCACAAAAACTAAATGAGCTAATGCTCAGTAAGTAAAGATTATGCATGCTCGTGAACATATTAAGCATAAACTTTACTGAAATTCCTATTGTACTCTTTCTTTTATAACTATTCATTTGAATGCACTTTTCTTAGAAAACGTCTCTATAGGGCCCTTGAGTACACTACAAAGTCGCGGCAGTCGGTAGGCAGTGCCCACCTATGCGGAAAGGAAACACATGGCTAATACGAACCATACCTACCCAACACAGACCAACTAGGTAATGCACCTAATAAATCTCATAGTACAATGCTCAATCCCGGAAGCCGGTAAGCCGTGCCCACCTATGCGAGAAAGATACCTGCGCAAATCATACTTACCCAACACAGATAGACTAAACAATGTACTTAAAACATATCTCGTAAAATCAGTACAATGGTACTACTTTAAATCCAATGTGTGGAAAACTTCACTTTTTTGAAAATTATGCTTAAATGATCATATCATGCTTATGTCTTTCATGAACAAAACAATAATCATATAAATTATATATACTTGAAATAATACACATAAGTATGTAGGAAAATATCTTGTATCTACTAATGTTCTTGTGATACAGTTAAAATAAATTTTTACTTACCTTGTGTCCGGTAGAAAAAATAGTGGAAAGGGTCAATATCCTCTGTGGCAAGGTGTGTGGAAGACTTGATGTCAATTTTATTACTAAGATGATCATTACAATGTAAAATACTTAAAGAAAACAAGCACAAGACCGAATCACAATTTTTAAAAAATAAGGAAATCTAATCACAAAATGAACCAAAATGTCACATGCTTTCCTAAAAACTAGTCCATTTGCTACTAAATGGTACCATTTGGCTTTAAAAATATTTGGATAGCGTCTCCCCTATTTTAAGGACATCCCCACATGATTAAAATTATGGTTTAAGACCTGCAATAACAATCAACAAGCCAATTCCCACATATACAACTCAAAGAGGATCATTTAGAGCAACCTAGGTACACTTGAATTCCTTTCATTTTAGACAAAGTTTAAAACTACTTTTACACTTTTCTATTATCACAAACAGTAAGAAAACAAATATATTTACATAATGGGATCAACAAAATATACATTTTAATTTTATAAAATCAGATTACAAGTATAGAGAACTTATTCTAACAATGGAAACACTTGAAAACATTTGAATCCACAAGTAGCAAACTTTGAAGCTTTAAGTCTAACTTTAATCCTCTACTTAAATTCTTTGTTTCCAACCATATGTAAAGTTTTCTAGGACCTTTATTCATCAAATAAAAGCTTTGATTTAAGAACTAAAGCAATAGAAATAAATTACTAATTCTAAATTCCACAAAAACTCACCTTGACTAGTTTGAACCTTTGTTGAAGCTCTTGCTTTCTTCTTCCACAAAACTGATTTCTAAGGCTTAGAAATTGATCTTAGGACTCAAGAAGACATAGAGGAATCATTATTGAAGTGGTATCAAGTGGAAAATTGAAATAAGAAAACAAAACCTAGGAAGGAGAACTAGTAGAATTACCTTGACTAGTTTGGACCTATCTTGCTTTCTTGAGCTCCAAATTGAGTTCTACCACTTGGAAACTCTTAGATATGGATAAGGGGAGTTGAGAGAAGTATAGAAAAGAGTTAGAGAGCTTCAGGTCGTGGCTAGATAGAAAGAGAAAGAAAGTGACTAGCTTTGGTCTAAAAGTGATACTTAATGACTAAGAAATGACATAACTTAAGTTCTAAGGGGTATTTTAAGAATTTTGCACCTTACTTTCCATGTGTCTAGCTCTAAAACATCCTTAGCATGCTCACTACGTTGCTGGTCAATCCCATACACCCAAGCGTAGACCAAAATGGTGAAACCTAGCTTAAAAGGTGAAAAGTAGTCATACTTTGACCTATAATCCCATATGACCAATCTTATTGTAATCTAGTGGAACCTAGTCCCATAACCAATCATTAAACATAAAAATATGTCAATTAGACTTCAATTAATAATGCAAACATAGAATCAATACCTAATTAATAGAATGCACAAAATTGACATTATGCGATTAAGCTGAATCTAAGCTAGCTTAGTGCAACTAAATACTAATTTAGTACAGTGACTATCACCTCGTGCTTACCTGGGGCTAACAAATAAAATGCTATAAATGAGTCCTAAACATTAAATTAAAGCTATTTGACGTGTTAAACACACAGTAAATTTGGCTCTGAAAAGCGTGAAAAATATAATGACTGTCACCTAAACACACACGTGTTAACATTTATAGCTTAGTACAACTAAACACCAATTTAGTACAGTGACTGTCACCTCGTGCTTATTTGGGGCCGACAAATAAAATGTATAAATGAGTCCTAAAAATTAAATTAAAGCTATTTGACATGTTAAATACACAGTGAATTTGGCTCCGAAAAGTGTAAAAAATACATTTTACCGAAAAACTATTATTTGACCAAGTTATCAACAGACATGATTTTAACGCATGTACATATAATATTACAATTCATAAATGTATTTTTTGTTCCTCTCACGCACCAAGCTCTCTCTTTGAGGGTACTGAACCGTTACACTGCATGGGAGTACTTCAACAAATATTAGTACAATAATACATATCGAAAGTATTTAACAATCAGCTTAAGTAATTTACCATGAAATTGATACTAGTTTTATGATATTTTAACATGTTTATTATTGGCTTATTATGCATGTAAGAATCTTGGGCATTACACCACAATTACATGCTGCCACAATTGATCTTAATAACAAGTGCATCATTGTGCGGGTAATGGACTTCCCTCGCATCTTGCTTTGTCAAAGTTATGTCCATATCTGGCACTCTATGAAGCTTCTGGAGGCATTACTTGAGGTGCATTACGTTAGTCAATGATTATTGTCGAGCTTCTTGTGCAAATCTATTCTGCGCTCTCCTCGAATCTCCTCCGACAAGCGAGCCTCCAAAGATTATTCGCACTTTATGCTGAATATTTGGAGGTCGCTGTTGATTTTTTTCTCTGGCACCACCGTCCTATCTTCTATCCACATATTGTCGAAGTCGACCTTCTCTGATTAGTCTCTCAATCTCGTCTTTTAGGGTATAGCAATCATTAGTATTATGACGATGCTGTGATATTGATAGAACTTATTAGGATCACACTTCGCCCTACCTCGCTCTATTGGCTCTGGCCTCCGAAATTGCTCCTACTGATTGGTGACTGCATAAATGTGATCTATGGGCGCATTTGGCTCGGTGTAGTTGTTGAATCACAATGGAGCTCTCAGAGTTTCTTATTTCTTCGGCTCAGGCTGCTTCTCAGTTGGCTGCTCGTTCTTCATCTTTTTAGCCTTCTTATTATTGTTGTTCTCACTTGTTGTCACATCCTTGGTCCTGCCCTTATCGTCTTTTTTCGTTTTATGAGGATTCTCTCAAGAAGACTCGACTCTTAGATGACAACTAACCCTTCGATAGAAGTCTTCAAGGGTTTTGCATTCCTACTCTAACAATTCCTTCCAAAGCTTTGTTTCTGGTCGCACTTCAGCCATCATTAAGGTGAGGACCCCATCATCTGGTGCATAACTAACTTTCGCCAACTCCAAAGTAAAGTGATTCAGGTATGATTGCAGTGTTTCTTTTGGTACTTATCAAATGGCAGAAAGGCTGATTAAAGGAATAGTGAAGCTCTTCATAGCTTAGAATTGTCTCAAAAATATGATTTGAAATTACTGCCATGACGAGATCGAACTAGTCTGAAGTTCCTTGAACCATTTCTTCACTGCACCAATAAGAGTCACAATGAAGTACCTGCAACGTGCAAGGTCATCAACCCAGTAGAGTTCCATCAGGTTGTTGAATTGATCCATATGATCTTGAGGATTAGTCTTTCTATTGAAGGTGTTGATGATTGGAAGCTTGAATTCGGCATGAAGAGCAATAGTTTGAACATCCTCGTTAAATGGTGATTGACGATATCTGACAGTGAGCTCATCATCCTATCCAGCAAGTGCATCTAATGCGATAATGAGATTATGAACATCGATGTTAAGAGGACGTTGAGTATTATTACCTCTTGCTGGTGGTAAGGGTGGTCCTTCATCATTATTGTCACGACGTGAGCTAGGTTGATTCGACTGTATTTGCTACGGCTTTTGAGAAACATTAACAGTGACAGTACATCGCGACTGAGTTCGGTCATCAAGATGCGATCTGGATTGCTCATAATGGTTCCCCTGTCACTGCTATTCTAAATGTTGCCTTAGATCAGCAGACTCCTTTCTTGGCTTTCTACTGATTCTTTCGAAGACGCTTTCTGAGTGACGAGCACGCTCGTTGTTCTGCGAGTCGCAGTTTGATGGAGTTCTTCGAGAGGGTTGCTTGCGATCAATATCTATACTTGAACTTCCTGTACTAGACTCTTGTGGTAAATCTGTAGCCTTACCTTTTCCTTTTGAGGTGTAATCTGCACGTCATTCCTTCTGAGTTCTAGCTTGATCGTGTTCTCCTACTTTTTAGATATGAATTCCCTTCTTTGGTTGTCGAGCAGGTCAATCTCTGGGACACTCTTGTTGTGGCAGGGTTATCATCTTTCCTCAGCAAGTCGCCTCAAAGAATTATTAATCTAGTTGGTGACCTGTTGAAGGTTTACGAGTGCATTCTCCAGTCGATCTTGCCTCTGAAGTATATCCTCATCTGGTGCAGTCACAGCTGGTTGATTTTGGGCAGAATTGACCTATACAGTAGTGTTCTGAGGTTGATTTTGCTAGCTCCAGTAGTGTTTCTGGTGGTATTCCTTGTTCACCATTGTTGAAGAAATTGAATTGAGAAACTCACTGGAATAGCCCTCATTCTAGCACCAATTATTGACAGAGGTTTTATCAACAATGAATTTGGTAAATTACGAGATGTGACTTATGTATGAAATAGATCGAAAAATAAAGCAAATAAAGAGGCGGTAATTTTATAGTGGTTTAGCCTCAAAAAAGATGAGCTTACGTTCACTATTCTGAACTACTTACTGAAGAATTACAAGAGTTATTTCTAAGTCTTAAAGTGAGATCGAAGAAAAAATTATAGAGAATGAGTATATAGTAGAGTGATTATGAGATGAAAAGTAATAAGATTGAACCCCCTTTATATAGGTGAGGGTGGCTCAATATTTCCTAATTTTGAGAATGAGAAACTATATAATAGAAGATATATTTTTAGATAATAATACAACAAATTGGGTAATAACTAACAGATGGATTGATTAGTCCTAGAAGCTTGTTTCTCTTTCCTCGCAAGTTACCCGATTTCATGAAGTTTGATATAGTTTCCTTTTATTGTTGCTCTAGGTCCCATATTAATCATCCATATGATGAAGATCGCATGTGGATCATAATGTCGATGTGCGAGCTAGAAACTTAACTGAATTGAGAGTTAACTTTTCTTCTCTAGCGTTGACCATCGATATAGATTCAAGATCACATAACAAATTGTACGTCACATTAAATAGTGGATAAAACTGGCGAAATTACACCATGAACACCCCTACTTGTTTACTTAAAAAATGAAGCTTGAAACCGTATGTCAACGCGGGCACTTTAAGCCCATATTCAACTAGAGCCTTTAAATCGATACAGGGGGAAGGAATACAAGTTCTAAAAATAAATGCACCAAAGACTTTCTTATTTGGCATTTATTTGTTGGACTTGGAGGACACAACCCTTCAATGCGCGCCACCCCCACGCCACCAACCCCCCAAAAGACTTTCTTATGGCATTTATTTGTTGGACTTGGAGGACACAACCCAATTATCGAGTCGTCTACCCTTCAATGCGCGCCACCCCCACCCCCACACCATTCCCCCCCCTCTCTTTAATTATAAATTATTTTGGAAAGTGATTAAAAGTTAGCTTTTAGATGAGAAAGATAAACAGTCCCAACTGTTTCTATTTTTAAACTTTTACTGAAAAAAGGGAAATTTCTTTAATAGTTAAAAAATTCTTTTATGTTGAGAATACACATTGTAAAACAAACGGACTAAAATATTATTTATCCTTTTCAATAAAAAAAATAAAATAAAATATTAATAAAATAAAATATTATTTCATTTTCAACATTATTTAATACCTTGTGTTAAAAAACACACTTGATTATATTATATTGGATAATGCTTGAAATTCAAACAAAAATAATGTTTTACAATACTAACTTTTGTGATCTTTTTTTTTTGTGTGGAAATAGAAAAACTCGAAAATGTAGATATGATGCCTATACTCCACACAGCCTTTAATAGTATGTGTTGCTTGTAACATTACTTTTTAATATAAAATTTGATTTTGAATCAGTTCTCACCTCATTATGATAAAAATTACTCTTTCTCGCATTATTTTCTCATTGTTTCTTCTGGGAGGGAAATTGCCACATTCTCTTTAATTTATCACAGAAATGAAAAATCTTAAGGGAAAAAAAATTCCATGAATTTTTTACCATGATATTTTCATCTTTTAGATCCATAATTAGTTGCGGAGGGAAAATTTTTAGGACTCTTAAAATGGTGGGCCCCCGCAGCAAATCTTATGTATGGTATTTTTGGGTATTCAACACATGATTGGGCACTAATGAGCTGTATCAGTTGGGAACTGCACAATCGAATTGCCCCAAAAATACACCAAAATATTTTTTTGCCACTTTTTATTTAGTTTTTAATTTTTAATTTTTCTCTGTTCGTCATTTCCCAATTCAAAAAGTCAAGACGTTCAACGGAAAAAGCTTTGAAGCTTCCGCTCTCTTGAGTTTGACACACACACTCTCTCTCTAACCGCATCACATCTCCATCAATTCAAAATTCCCACCTTCTTCGTTGAGTCTCTCTCTCTATCTTAAAAATTTACAGTTAAGAAAAACAGAGCAGACCCCGGAAAAATCAAAATTTCCTCCTCAGAAACGTTTCTGACTCATCATTTTGGTGATGTTATATATATAACTCTGCGTGTTGTTCTATCTTACCTGTTAGTTGTTCTAGTTGTATCAACCTCTTCTAAACCTCACCCAACTTCTCAATCGATCTCTCTCGATTTCCATTCTTCTTGAATCTTTTCACAAAATAGCAAAAACCCAGATCCGTTTGTTCCAAGTAGGCCATACCCTGTTCACCATTTATATTACCCTCCCAGATTCGAACCTCGAATCAATCCCAAAAAGAAGAGGGAAAAAAAAAGAGGAAGCAATACTTATTTGAAAGAGACTCCTCAATAATCCCATCATGAGCTCTGACCACCCCACCTCCAATGGCGGATCACCACTCCAGATCCAGCCCACCCGGAGGTTACCCGACTTTTTACAGAGCGTTAACTTGAAGTACGTCAAGCTGGGTTACCATTACTTGATGACCCACCTCCTGACTCTCTGTTTGGTCCCTCTCATGGCGGTCATTGTCGTTCAGGCCTCCCAGATGAACCCCAGCGACATCCACCAGCTCTGGCTCCAACTCAAATACAATCTCGTCAGTGTCGTTATCTTCTCCACCGTTGTCGTTTTAGGATCCACCGTCTACATTATGACCCGACCCAGATCCGTTTATCTTGTGGACTTCTCCTGCTACCGTCCTCCGGACCATTTGCAAGTCAAATTCAAGCAGTTCATGGAGCATTCTAAGCTCACGGGCGACTTTGACGAGTCCTCCCTCGAGTTCCAGCGCAAGATCCTCGAGCGCTCCGGCCTCGGCGAGGAGACTTATGTCCCGGAAGCGATGCATTCGATCCCGCCGAGGCCGTCGATGGCGGCGGCTCGTGAAGAGGCCGAGCAGGTCATGTTTGGCGCCTTGGATAACCTCTTCGCCAATACCAATATCAAGCTTAAGGATATTGGCATCCTTGTTGTGAATTGCAGTCTGTTTAACCCGACTCCGTCGCTTTCCGCCATGATTGTCAACAAGTACAAGCTCAGAGGGAACATCAGGAGCTTCAATTTGGGAGGGATGGGGTGCAGTGCTGGTGTTATAGCCATTGATTTAGCTAAAGACATGCTCCAAGTTCATAGGAACACTTATGCTGTTGTGGTTAGTACTGAGAATATCACTCAGAATTGGTATTTTGGGAATAAGAAGTCCATGTTGATCCCCAACTGTTTGTTCCGAGTTGGTGGCTCGGCAGTTCTGCTCTCGAACAAGCCGTCGGACCGCCGCCGAGCCAAGTACAAGCTCGTCCACGTCGTCCGAACCCACCGTGGATCGGACGACAAGGCGTTTAAGTGCGTCTATCAGGAACAGGACGACAATGGGAAAACAGGGGTGTCCTTATCTAAGGATCTTATGGCCATTGCTGGTGGAGCTCTCAAGACTAACATCACCACATTAGGCCCTCTGGTCCTTCCAATCAGCGAACAACTCCTCTTTTTCGGCACTTTGGTCGCTAAGCGGCTTTTCAATGCGAAAGTGAAGCCTTACATACCCGATTTCAAGCTCGCTTTCGACCACTTCTGCATCCACGCGGGAGGCAGGGCCGTGATCGACGAGCTGGAGAAGAATTTGCAGCTCGAACCGGTGCACGTGGAGGCGTCGAGAATGACGCTGCACCGGTTTGGGAACACGTCGTCGAGCTCGATTTGGTACGAGCTCGCGTACACGGAGGCGAAAGGGAGGATGAGGAAGAGGAACCGAGTGTGGCAGATTGCCTTCGGGAGTGGTTTCAAGTGTAACAGTGCTGTCTGGGAGGCTCTGAGGAATGTTAAGCCCTCTCCTAATAGTCCTTGGGAGGACTGCATTAAAAGGTATCCGGTTGAGATAGCTGTTCAGGAGTAGAGATTGTACTAGTACTGTTCATTTGAAGGAGCTTGTGATAGATTAAGTTGATTTACCTTGTTTCTTTGGCTGTTCAGGGATTTGTTTCCTTTTTAGATTTTTCATTTTATTGGTATGTTTTATGTTATTTGCCTGAAAGTTATAGTGGTTAGTCATGTCCTATATGCATATATGTAATATAAATATATTCACTCTCTTGTAAGTTGTCTTGTTTATTGAGTTACTTGAACTTTAGTTCTTTCAGTCCCTATATTAATTTTTAGGCCTAACACGGTAACATTTTGATTACTATTGATTTCAAGATGTTTGTCATTGATGGCACGATTCTATGTTCTCTGCCTCCTGAAATCATGTCCAACCATTTATAGATTTCTTATTATTTTTGAGAAATTTCAATGCCACGAGAGGTTACTCAAGCTTAGTCTCAAGTTTCTTCCTGGCAAAACTTGAGGCTTGCAAATATTGCTTGATCCAGGAAAACTATCATGTTCCAATGGTGCAAGGAAGTGACTTAGTGCCAGTTTGGCAATGGCTCAAATAAGAAGAAGCGTGTTTTACATTATTTGTTCAAAAAAAATTTTTGATTTTTTTTTTTTCGCCAAATACGTACCTCATTTGTTATTTTGAAATAATAATAAACGGCTTTTTCAAGACACAACTTCAAAAACAGAAAACAACAACAACAGTGCTTTACTTGTGTTGATTGATTTGAAAACGACTGTTCCCTGTTTCTTCCCCTAGTAACATAAGTTTTAACAAACTTTATCTGCTTAGAATTTTTATTTTATCATAAACACAAAGTGATGTCTTTTTGGTTGCGCATGTGTGGGGCTCGGCTAACAGCCCTCGGGAAATTGAGACACTTTCTTATCATCTGTGAATAAATTCTAACGTAAAGTTTGATGCTTGCTGCTATTGGACTTGCTATTTGCTCGGTTCATTTTTTTTTTCCTCCAAAAATAAATGGAATTGTTGGGATTTTCTTAAGAAACATCTTGACCTAGCTAGACTAAAAAATAAAAGGGTAACCAAACTAACTAACTAATTTTCATGCGTTTTCATAGTTGCATTGAGCTCCCTATTACCTAAATCTACTAAATAAATATTAAAAAGTGTTTTTGTCCTCGGCCTTGTGTACGAAATTGAAACTGGGGGTCTGCAATAGGCCATCGCGGAGTGAGAGAAAAAGCTGAAAGTTGACTATAATTGTAGTCTTTGTGAAAATTCTTGTCCTTTTTCATTCATGGACAATCCGTTTTTGGGTTTTGGACTTCTTAAGGGGTCCAAATTCCGTTTCATACTCTCGTTTCAAAAAAAAAAAAAAAAAGGGAAAAGAAAAAGAAAATTCGTTTCATACTCTCATGCCCAGATTTTCTTGAAATGATAAGCAATTGCTGCTTTGTCCAACTCTAACTTCCCCGAATTAAGGCAAACGTGTTCAAGGAAAATGCATTGAACAGGTCCTAAGCCTCGTTGGGAAGATACGTGGTTATCACCGTACCATATTAACTAATATTAATAATATTTGTTAAACAAATGTTAATATCGTAATAGAATCTATCAATATTAAACAACATATACATACGATGAAATTGAGATCCAATGAAAATCTGAATTTACAAATGTTAACCATTTGTTTTTGTTTTTGTTTTTTTTTTTTTTTCAGAACTCAAATTGTAACTATTAATTGAGAATTTTTTTACTTTATGGTAATGAATATTTTCACAATTATTATATATTTGATGAGATATTGTCGGATATGAATGATGCTAGATATTCAAAGATTTATAATAAAATTTTAATAAAATTACATGTGTTATTTGAGTTGTCTTAAATCAATTGGTATATTAAAATTTGCCACGTATAAATTAAGCACATTGACATTTATCAATTGAATGATCATAAGTTTTTATTTATTTATTTTTTATTTTTTAAGGACAAACACATTTTGCTTAGAGGTGGATAGTACTCGATAGCCAGCTAGCATTCAGGCAGCGGTTGTCATGATCTGTTGGATTTATTTTGCCGCACCTGCATGTGAACTTGGGGATACAGCGTGATAAACGTGTAGAATTCAAGTTTCTGTGGGGAGGTTGTTGAGGTAATTATGTTCATGTCGACTGGAGTGTTGACTATTCTTTATTTGCTCACTTTAATTAGATTAACTGATGATCAACATGTTATTTCAGCCTTGCACCTGCATATCATATCAGCGGCGGTTATTTTCACTTTTAGTTTTTGACCGAGGAAGAAAAAAGTAAATTAGAGTTAAGAGGGAGGCGATCTGCTACACACAAGGCCGGCTCAAGGATAGTTGAGCCCCTAGGCAAATCCTCCAAATAGGACTTTTTACATTTGAGGTGGGGGAGGAGGGACAACAAATAAATTTGCAATACAGCATTAACAACATTAAAATTTTAACGTCAAAAAAAATTTGTAATAAATATAATAAATAATAACTTGGCTGAATTAATAACGTTAAATTTTAACGGATAAAAGCGTGTAGCTTGTAGTTGCAAGCCTACAAAGTTTTTTTTAAAAAAACAATAAAATATACGGTTGGTGTTCCTAGATAAATAGTTAAAGATAGCCTACAAAGTAAAAAATATAGACGTCTTTATATTTTTAAAATTTTTTATTTGATTTTTTCAAAACCAACGTTTAGTTAAATCATTTATGTAAAAAAAAAGTACCTAAAAAAATATATAATGTTAATATATATAAGAAAGTTTTGGGCCTTACTAAATAAGGGACCTTAGATAAGAACCTAGGCTGCCTATAGGTGTAGCCAGCCCTGGCTACATAGATAACTCCGGATTGACTTTGTGTATATTGTGCATTAGTGGATTACTCATATATCCCGACCTATGCCGGTGGTCCTAATTTGAACCTACAATCTCTTGCATAGAAAATGAGTGTTGAATTTATTGAATGATACTAAAGATTCTAACTATTATCCAAATTTTTAGTACCATATGTGACATCTAAATTGTCACTATTCTATTGGTAGATTAAAAGTTATCACACATAAATTTAACAACATGCATTAATTGAATAGTGATAACTCATATACCATATAAGTTGAGATTCTAACATTATTCTAATTTTTAATAGTACATTGATTTACCTATCCATTCTGACAAGCTAAAAGCATTTTTTGTTTCCAAACTTATGATGGAAATATTTGTGAAGAGACAGATACAAAAATAAAAATGTAGTAAAGGTAACAGCTCGTTAATTTAGCTGACTGTAGCATGTTAAATTCTAGTGTAAGATTCATGTGGAGTGTTACACTAATTGCATTTACATAAAATAATTACAAGTATACGAGTCGCAAATAAGTAATAAAGTGATGAATATAAAGTTGTCGATCCCACGAGGAATTAAATGTCAAATTATCGTTAAGTGTCAGAATTATCGTGACTTAACTTTATCTAGGCAACTAAACTAAATGAATATATAATTAAATAAACACAAATAGAAATATAAATACAAAAAAGAAATATGGTGAAACATCCCCCGATTCTACACATATATGTCAAGGATATTTGTATAATATTTAGTGAGATCAGGAGACGCTACTCGACTTAGAACTGATAAAATCAGGGAAAATTAAAACTTTTTAAGCTTTCTAGAATTAAAAAGAAAAACTCCACTCATAATTATACATACTCTAATGTATACATATATACATCCTCGCAAGGTGGGCCTCTCATAAAATATACATAACATACACACACTCAAAAATAGGTACAAAATCTTCTGTCAGAAAACCATAATGTCAATGCTCACATACACAAGCCGCGGTCAGAAAGTAGGCGTTCCTCCTCCGATCTCAAACATCAACAGTGCCCTCTGCAATGTAAGAATATAAATGAGTACGAAACTCAGTAAGTAACGTATGTGTTAAGATTTATGCCCTAAAAATATGTATATTTTGGATATTTGCTGAATTAATAAAATGACATTTTTCTATTTGAATTTGTGTATAATTTATATGTCTTTAAATATCAGAAAATCCCTAGTTTATTTATGTGACCATAAATTTAGTATATAAGTATTATATACATGAGGATTAAATTTATGGATAATAAACTAAATATAGTCTGTAATAATTAATTAAAGTTTGGGATCTTTAATTAAAT
>JXTC01000138.1:660711-671938 GCA_002914845.1 Trema orientale | reverse complement strand
GGAATATAACCTAGCTCCAATTATAAATTGTCTATGGAGGATTGAACTACATGTAATGATTAAATCGATGGACTGCTTGCTGTTTTCTGAATAAATTAATTCTGTAACTTCAAGAGTGCAATTCCAGATTTTTAGTAGAGTAATACTGGAATTAATAAATTAGACAAATTAATTAAAGAGTTTAATTAATTGTCATAATTTATTGGAGCTTGAATTACAGGTCCATAGGTCCCCAATTCCACCTCTTACAAACACTGTACTGGATATTACATTAAATCTATTACTGCACACTTTGTCTAGATAAATAGTTTATCTATATGTAATTTATAATTGTTATTAATTAATTAATTAATTAATTTTGAATTAATTAATTTAAATTTATGGAGAGATAAGTTTCCTAATTTATTTAAATTTTGAATTTAAAAATATCTAATTATCAATTAATTAGATAAATAGAAATTAGAAAACTGATTAAAGTTTCTTTTATTGGGATATATATATATTAATTAATTAGATTAATTAATTTAAAATATATATATATATATATATATATATATATATATATAAACTCACGTTTTTTGTTAAAAGAAGCTTACGGCCAAAGTTTCGTATATATATATGTTAATTTGATTAATATATTTATTTTATTAAATAGTTTAATAAATATATATATAAAGGAAATACTAGCAGAATACACTACGTATTATTTTTTATAGAGCCTCCATAAACTAGAGAGAAAAAAAGAGTGTCTTCCTATTCTTTGTAGAACAAACTCTTGCAATCTCATGTGTTGAGAAAATTGCAAGTGCCTAAAGTGTGAGTTTAAGAAATCATACGCAACGCCCACAAGTTCATCTAGTTGTGCTTGAGGCTTGGATTGGAAGATCATAGTTTAGAAGATAGAAAAGCTAGGATCCGCTGATAGGTTATAAGAGGTATTAGAGCTATTCTCTTTGTATGTTTCTATTTGCTATGAATTAATATTATACACTCATATAGTCAATTATTTTGAGAAAATTTTTGAATGTTCCTAGGCCAATCTTCTGCTGTGAAAATCGTTTTAAAACCAACAATTGATATCAGAGCGGTTAGATGGGTATATAATATTAATTATTTGTATACATGAGTGGGTATTGCATTATTTTTTATATGTATTTGATGATGAATGGATGAGTTATCATATGATGGATGTATGGTTGATATTTGGTCGTTAATTATATGGTTCTTTAGGTTTTTATTTTTTGTAATTTATTTTGATTAGATCAAAAGATGTAAACCCTAATTTTGGGGTATTTTTCTTTCTTTTTCCTTGTAATATACAAAGAAGATGATGGAGATGTTTTCGCTTGAAGCCGACCCGATGTCCCAAAGAACTCACACAAAAAAAAAGTTTTTTTTTTTAAAAATATAATATTTAGGTATATATATTGTAATTAATTAGATTAATTAATTTAAAATATATATATATAAACTTTACGATTTGTTAAAAAATAAGTTACGGCTTAAAAAAAAGTTTTCGTATATTATATATTATATTATATAAATTTTTTTTATTTACTTAAAACGTAACATATATTTATTATATTATATATATAACTTACGTTTACGAAAAACAAATGGGCCTAGGCTCAGGCCCAAATGATTATTTAGATAATTATACGGGCTAGGCTAGTTTTATAAAGTATTTACAGAAATATCACTTTTTACAAATTTGATTTGTAAAAATATCAGAAGAGAAGATGAGGCCCAAGAAGACCAGCAGATAGTTTTCAAGCCTGCGTGCCTTTGACTCTTTTAATTTTATTATTTTATTAAGTTGTAATTTCCTAAGGGACCTGGTCAAATATCATTATTATTTTATTTTGTTGTTATATTATATGTGGTATGTATAACATGACCATACATTATATCAAGCCATTCATTATACCCACTCATAGTCATTTATGAATGTCATGCATACATGTTATATTCATGCTAAAATAGTTTAGTTAGAATATGACTAATTTAATTAAGTTAAATAATTAAATAGGAATAAAAAAAATTGAATAATATAATTTAAATTTAATAGTTAAATTTTGGTAATATCACATTTATTTAATTTAGGCTATCTTATTAATTAGATTAATTAGCTTAGCCAAATTATTCCTATAATAATAAATTTAGATTTTTAGAAATCTAGTAATTTATTTAGGACCAATGACATTGGACTAAAAGATTAACCTAGAAAATTATATTAGATATAATAACTAGGTTAAATAAAATATTAGATGTTTATTAGTAAAAACACATAAGATTTTCAAATAATGAGTGGGAGAGGGGTATATGATAATATATCACACGGTCTCTATTATTAATTAAGTACCGTGAGATTTAATTGGCGTCTAGAGACGCTTAGATTTCGTCCTCCCTACGGAGGGTGTCCATTTAAATTAATAACAAGGCTTAATTTTCAAGAGATAGGATTTTAGAATGTATTTCAAAATTGACCTACCCTATAGTGGCAATTTTGAGTTAAGTTGCTAAAATCTGAAATAATGGGCCACACTCATGAGGATACAATTTAACTGTTAATAGTATCTTGACCATAAATCGGTAGCTAATAGATAAACGAAAATATGAAGTGGAAAAATAATATGAACATCGTGCTTGTTAGTGAAAACTTCAAGTTTGTGCTTACGGAGGAATATCCTGCACAACCCACTACTAATGCTACTCGTACTGCACAAGAAAGCTATGAAAAGTGGACTAATGCCAATAATAAAGCTCGCTGCTATATGTTAGCAGGCATGAGCGACGTGCTTAGAGCGAAACACAAAAAGATGGTGACTGCTTATGAGATAATGGAGTCTCTCCAGGCCATGTTTGGGCAACAATCTGATCAATCTCGCCATGACGCTATTAAAAGGCTATGAATGCGAAGATGAAGAGAAGAACTCTAGTGAGAGATCATATTTTGAACATGATCAATTACTTTGGAGAGGTTGAAGTTCACAGGGCTACGATTGATGACCGCACCCAAATGAGTATGATTCTGGAATCACTCTCACCTGATTTTCTTCAGTTCAAGAGCAACTATGTTATGAACAAGTTGAATTATACGATGACTCAACTGCTCAATGAACTGCAAACCTTCGAATCGATATCGAAAGATAAAGGTAAAGATGATTCAGCAACTGTTGCTAAAGCAAATATTGCAGAAGAAAATCCCTCTACCTCTAACAAAAACAAGAAGAGGAAGAGCAAGGGTGCCTCTGGGTCTAAGCCTAAAAGGAGCAAGAAGGGTAATATAAGCACCAAGAAGAACAACTCCAAGGACAAAAAACCTAAGGAAAAATGTTTTCATTGCAGAGTTGATGGGCATTGGAAGAGAAACTATAACAAGTATCTCTCCGAATTGAAAGAGAAGAAGAAAGGTAAATATGATTTACTTGTTCTAGAAGCTTATTTAGTAGAAGAAAATTTATTTGATATATCTCCCTGGATAGTTGATTCAGAGGTCACTAATCATGTTTATTCTTCTTTTCAGATGCTTAATTCTTCAAGGGAGCTTACCGACGGGAAATTCATGATGAGAGTAGGCAATGGAGCCAAAGTTTTGGCAAAAGCAGTAGGAGTCGTCCGTCTTCATTTTAGGAATAATTTTTTGTTATTGAACAATGTTTATTTTATTCTTGGTTTTCATAAGAATTTAATTTCTATTTCAAGACTATTTGAACAAATGTTTGGTATTTCTTTTTTTAGTAATAAGATTACTATTTCTAGAAATAGTTTAAATATTTGTTTTGAAAAAATAGAGAATAGACTTTACATGTTAAGACCGGACGAGAAATCACTGCTTAATACCGAAATGTTTAAAGTAGAACATCCCAAACCTAAAAAATAAAAAGTTTCTCATGACGACGATACATATCTTTGGCACCTTAGATTAGGGTATATCAATCTAGATAGAATAAATAGACTTGTAAAGGATGGTCCTATAAAAGAGTAAAAGTTGGCACTCTACCAATTTGTGAATCTTGTCTAGAAGGGAAAATGACTAAGAGACCTTTCTCAGCAAAGGGTGAAAGGGCCAAAGAACTGCTTGAGCTTGTGCATAGTGATGTATGTGGTCCATTGAATGTACAAGCAAGAGGCGATTATGAATACTTTGTCATATTTATTGACGATTATTCACGATATGCATACGTATACCTAATGCAAAGAAAATTTGAAACTTTTGAAAAGTTCAAAGAATTCACATCAGAAGCTGAAAAGCAACTAGGTAAGTCATCAAAAACTCTTCGATCAGATCAAGGAGGTGAATACCTTGATAATGAATTCAAGAATCACTTGCTGGAGAATGGCATCTTATCCCAACTCACAACACTTGGAATACCACAATAGAATGGTGTTGCAGAAAGGAGAAACTGAACATTGCTTGATATGGTTAGATCAATGATGAGCTACTCTTCCCTACCACTCTTATTCTGGGGTTATGTATTACAAACTGCTATTTACATTTTGAATGTAGTACCTTCCAAGTCTATCCAAAAGACACCTTTAGAGTTGTGGAATGGGCGTAAACCTAGTTTACGTCACATTCGAATATGTGGGTGCCCAGCACAAGTACTGAAAGGAAAGAATGGGAAGCTAGAACCACGTACAGAGGTTTGTTTATTTGTTAGTTATCCAAAAGGCACAAGAGGAGGTTTGTTTTATAGTCCTCAAGAGAAAAAAGTATTTGTATCGACAAATGCCACTTTTCTTGAAAATGACTANAGTTGTACTAGAGGAATTACTTTCTGATCAGATCAGACCACAACCAACAACAGTTGTTGAATGACAAAATTATGAGACCACTATTCTAGATCAGAATACCTTGGCAACTCGACGTACTGGGAGGGTTATTAGACCACCTGCTCGCTACAGGGAAGTTGGGGAAGCATATGTTGCTGTTTCCGATAGTAGCTAAGATGACCCATTGACATACAAGCATGCAATGGAAGATTCTGCTAAGGAAAAATGGCAAGAGACTATGAACCAAGAAATGGAATCAATGTATTCCAATTCTGTCTAGAAACTTGTAGATCTACCTGAAGATGTCAGGCCCATTGGATGTAAATGAATCTATAAAAGAAAAAGAGGTGCAGATGGAAAAGTTGAAACGTTTAAGACTAGGTTAGTGGCAAAGGGTTATACCCAAAAAGAGGGAGTTGATTATAAAGAGACTTTCTTGCCAGTAGCCATGCTTAAATCCATACATATCCTCTTATCCATTGCTGCATGTTTAGACTATGAAATATAGTAAATGGATGTCAAGACAGTTTTTTTGAATGGCTATCTTAGAGAAAGCATCTATATGGTGCAACCAGCAGGTTTTATAGCTAAAGGCCAAGAGCAGAAAGTCTGCAAGCTACTTAGATCCATTTACGGACTTAAGCAAGCTTCAAAATCATGGAATCTAAGATTTGATGAGACGATAAAGTCATATAGTTTCGATCAAAATGTTGATGAACCTTGTGTATACAAGTACATCAAAGATAAGAAAGTGGTCTTTCTAGTTCTTTATGTAGATGATATTTTACTCATTGGGAATGATGTGAAAACATTATCTAATGTAAAGAAGTGGCTAGCCGAGCAACTCCAAATGAAAGATTTGGGAGAAGCAAGTTATGTACTTAGGATCTAGATTATTCGAGATCACAATAACAGACTTTTGGCACTGTCTCAAGCATCTTATATTGATAAGGTGCTCATTCATTTTTCGATGCAAAATTCCAAGAAAGGACAATTACCTTCTCGACATGGAGTTATCCTTTCCAAAGAGAAATGTCCCAAGACACTTCAAGAGGAAGAGAATATGAGACAGGTTCCTTATACGTCTGTAGTTGGCAGCCTAATATATGCCATGTTATATACTAGGCCTGACATATGCTACGCAGTAGGGATAGTCAGTCGTTTTCAATCAAATCCAGGATTAGATCACTGGGTAGCAGTAAAGCATATTCTCAAGTATCTTAGGAGAACGAGAAATTATATGCTGGTTTATTCAAGTTAGGACTTGATTCCTACTGGTTATACTGATTTTGATTTTCAATCAGACAAAGATACTCGAAAGTCGACGTCTGGGTCAGCGTTCACTCTTGGTGGTGGAGCTATTGTCTAGAGAAGTGTTAAACAATCCAGCACTGTAGATTCTACTATGGAAGCCGAATACATAGCAGCTTGTGAAGTAGCTAAAGAAGCAGTATGGCTCAAAAAGTTCTTTACTGATTTGGAAGTTGTTCTAAATATGGATAAGCCACTGACTTTATACCGCGACAACAATGGAGTGGTGGAGAATTCAAAAGAACCAAGAAGTCATAAGAGAGGAAAGCATATAGAGAGGAAGTATAGAGAGATAGTACATTGAGGAAACGTGGCCGTTGTGAAGATAGCATCCGAAAACAACATTGCTGATCTTTTTACAGAAACGATTCCAACGAAGACTTTTGAGAGTCACTTAGAGGGTTTGGGATTAAGAGACATGTCTTACCTGCTTTAGGGCAGGTGAGAGATTGTTCGGGTTTATACCCTAAAAGCATGTATATTTTGGATATTTGCTGAATTAATAAAATGACATTTTTCTATTTGAATTTGTACATAATTTGTATGTCTTTAAATATCAGGTTAATCTCTAGTTTATTTATGTGACCATAAATTTAGTATATAAGTGTTATATACATGAGGATTAAATTTATGGATAATAAATTAAACATAGTCCGTAATAATTAATTAAAGTTTGGGATCTTTAATTAAATATTATTAGTACGGTCCTTTAATATTGAGAATATAATAGTCTTATCCAGACTATTGATGTGTTCACATCACAATGGAGGTATTTTATATAATTCGATTATATTGGACTGGACCAGACATAATTTGAATCTCACATAACTTCCATTAACTGTTGAGAGTTTAAATAATATCATTAAATGATGATATGTAGATCAATCTTAATCCTGAGTAGTTATAGACTCCTATTTATAACATTATGATCTTTAACATACCTGTTAAAAGTTTATTTTTTAAATAGATCGAAATACTTGTACCTTGGGAGCATGATGAGATGAGTAGCTGGGAATGTAACTTATAGATATTGAATCCATTCCTTCCATTAGGAAACTAGAAAGATGATTCCCTTGTGTATTTATTCAGGACTTGGACAGTTTGAGTACTCAATTTATAATAGATTTATAAATTAATTGTTCATTAGAGAATCAATAGTACACAAGGATAAAGATGTAATTGGAGAGGCAAACGGAACATGACCTAGCTCCAATTATGAATTGTCTATTGAGGATTGAACTACATGTAATGATTAAATCGATGGACTACTCGCTATTTTCTAAGTAAATTAATTCTGTAACTTCAAGAGTGTAATTCCAAATTTTTAGTGGAGTAATACTGGAATTAATAAATTAGACAAATTAATTAAAGAGTTTAATTAATTGTTATAATTTATTGGAGCTTGAATTACAAATCCATAGGTCTCCAATTCTACCTCTTACAAATACTGTACTGGATATTACATTATTTTTGTTACTGCATACTTTGTCTAGATAAATTATTTTTCTACAATAATTAATAATTATTATTAATTAATTAATTAATTAATTTTGAATTAATTAATTTAAATTTATGGAGAGATAAGTTTCCTAATTTGTTTAAATTTTNCCTAAAAGCATGTATATTTTGGATATTTGCTGAATTAATAAAATGACATTTTTCTATTTGAATTTGTACATAATTTGTATGTCTTTAAATATCAGGTTAATCTCTAGTTTATTTATGTGACCATAAATTTAGTATATAAGTGTTATATACATGAGGATTAAATTTATGGATAATAAATTAAACATAGTCCGTAATAATTAATTAAAGTTTGGGATCTTTAATTAAATATTATTAGTACGGTCCTTTAATATTGAGAATATAATAGTCTTATCCAGACTATTGATGTGTTCACATCACAATGGAGGTATTTTATATAATTCGATTATATTGGACTGGACCAGACATAATTTGAATCTCACATAACTTCCATTAACTGTTGAGAGTTTAAATAATATCATTAAATGATGATATGTAGATCAATCTTAATCCTGAGTAGTTATAGACTCCTATTTATAACATTATGATCTTTAACATACCTGTTAAAAGTTTATTTTTTAAATAGATCGAAATACTTGTACCTTGGGAGCATGATGAGATGAGTAGCTGGGAATGTAACTTATAGATATTGAATCCATTCCTTCCATTAGGAAACTAGAAAGATGATTCCCTTGTGTATTTATTCAGGACTTGGACAGTTTGAGTACTCAATTTATAATAGATTTATAAATTAATTGTTCATTAGAGAATCAATAGTACACAAGGATAAAGATGTAATTGGAGAGGCAAACGGAACATGACCTAGCTCCAATTATGAATTGTCTATTGAGGATTGAACTACATGTAATGATTAAATCGATGGACTACTCGCTATTTTCTAAGTAAATTAATTCTGTAACTTCAAGAGTGTAATTCCAAATTTTTAGTGGAGTAATACTGGAATTAATAAATTAGACAAATTAATTAAAGAGTTTAATTAATTGTTATAATTTATTGGAGCTTGAATTACAAATCCATAGGTCTCCAATTCTACCTCTTACAAATACTGTACTGGATATTACATTATTTTTGTTACTGCATACTTTGTCTAGATAAATTATTTTTCTACAATAATTAATAATTATTATTAATTAATTAATTAATTAATTTTGAATTAATTAATTTAAATTTATGGAGAGATAAGTTTCCTAATTTGTTTAAATTTTGAATTTAAAAATATCTAGTTATCAGATAATTAAATAAATAAAAATTGAGAAACTAACTAAAGTTTTTTTTATTAGGATATATATATATATATATATATTAATTAATTAGATTAATTAATTTAAGCATATATATATAAACTCACGTTTTTTGTTAAAAGAAGCTTACGGCAAAAGTTTCGTATATATATATATATGTTAATTTGATTAATATATTTATTTTATTAAATAGTTTAATATATATATGTATAAAGGAAACCCTAGCATAATACACTACGTATTATTTTCTATAGACCCTCTATAAACTAAAGAGAAGAAGCAGAGTGCCTTATTATTCTCTGTAGAACAAACTCTTGCAATCTTATGTGTTGAGAAAATTGTAAGTACCTAAAGTGTGAGTTTAAGAAATCGTACGCAACACTCACACGTTCATCCAGTTGTGCTTGAGGCTTGGATTGGAAGATCGTGGTTTAGAAGACAGAAAAGCTAGGATCTGCCGAAAGGCTACAAGAGGTATTAGATCTATTCTCTTTGTATGTTTCTATTTGCTATGAATTAATACTATATACTCATATAGTCAATTATTTTGAGAAATTTTTTGAACATTCCTGGGCCAATCATCCGCTGCGAAAATCATTTTAAAACTAATAGTATGTAGATGCAGAGTGCACATGACAGAGAACGGTAATTATATGATTGGGATCCCTGTGTATATAGTATTGCCTAACAAGATCGTGAATCGCATACTAAGCCACACAGAGAACATATAACATGTCATAAGCCATATGGAGGTCTCGAGCCCCAAAAAATCCCCTCTGTGTACAGCAGAGGTCCACCCCATACTGCAATGAAAGTGTTCCTGAAGGAACTAGGGTATCCCTGAAAGAACCATATCACATATTTAAGTACTGACCCGCCACACCCTATTCACTAACACTCGTCAGGCAATATAAGTACCTCACGTGTTCATGTCACATGCAAATCTGAATAACACATATATATGTACACACATCCACAGATTCTATATTCATAAATTCTATAGATTTACAGAAATAGAGAATTTCTTACATTGCAGGTGTGACGTTACTTACCTTGATTCTGAGCTTTTGTATATTCTTCTTGTGAAATACTCTTCGCTCTTGGTACAGTTGACGTGCTCCTATTATTATCCAAATAATATTTTTATGCATATGGTGCTACAAAATTTGTTTTAAACTCTTGAAAATAATTAGTGTCTGAAAGGGCAAAATTCTGTTGGCAACCTTCATGTTGCAACATGCCTAGTTTCACGGTCATATTACAACATGCGAGCAAATATTTGATCTGAATTAATTTTTTCAGTAATTACCGTATTGCCTTTTATATGGATATTTGATCTGAATTGATTTTGTCAGTATTGCATTAGGTCACGATTTTAATTGTTTCTAATTATAAAAATCTGATCTTCTTAAATGCATATTCGGATCTGTTTGAGATGAAATAGGTAAGTGACTCTTACCTAAATTGGTTTTGAGTATATGTCACTATTTCATTAAGGAAATTCCTTTAAATGAATATTTTATGATTAATATCTTTTATGGAAGTTTCCTTAACTTAATTGTGCTGATTCTTGTTGATTACAATTAATCTAATTCGTGCTATTAGCTGTGAATTAGGTTTGAGTAACTGATTATTTTGTTTCAGGAAAGTAATCTGAAAGTTTCCTTTTCTGTTACAACATGACCGGTTGACAGATCATGTTGCAACATGTGATCAGAATCAGTGACTAAATTCCAGATCCGTTTTCCTAAGTTTGGTAACAAACTTTTCTGATTTTGCAAGTCTTCTAATCAACATTAAATGCTTTTTATTGTCCATTGGCAGGAATTAACGTGAAGGCTTGCTCCTCTCTCTATATTAAGGCCACTCAAGAGTAGCTTTAGGTAGAGAGACCACTATTGTATTTCGGCTATTGAGTGTAAAAGAAAGATTTTTCTTTTAGCCATATTTTAGACTTAGGAGGTGTCCTAGTCGTTTGTGTGATAGTGCTTCGGGAGAGGTACTGATTGTCTTCGGGAGAAGATCGACTTCAAGTATCCGGAGGGATTTCAGAAGAACGAAGTCAACCTAAGACGAGTGGTGCTCGCTAGACACGTTGGTGAAGGAATACATCTACATTGCGACAATCAAAAGAGGGAGTCTTTTATTGTATAAGTCAAATTGGTGTTTGTATTCATTCAAACTTTACTAATAGTGTTTATTCTCTGGGCGTGGCCCCTTGGACGTAGGTTATCGGGAGATAACTGAACCAAGTAAAAATATCTTGTGTTATTTTTACAATTTCCGCACTACCACCTCACATAATTAATTGAGAATTAATTATATTTGGTAATACCTGATTAACGGACCTAACA
>JXTC01000138.1:627125-657993 GCA_002914845.1 Trema orientale | reverse complement strand
ATATATATGTACCCACACTTAACTAAAATACTAAACTTTGTCTTCAATATGCACAAAAGCCGAAAGAACAAGTACTCTATTAAATACAATTGAAAATCACCTAATTCTAACCACATATACGTGAATATAATTAACAACTTTCCTATCCACTTTATCTGGAAATTCTAACTTCTTATAATTATTTAGCAAAATGGAAAGATAGCACAAGAATATCAGTTGTGTACAAATAGAAACTTGAAAGACATATAAGTATAATGAGATCCTAAACAGAATAACCCATAGTCATGTCCGAAGAATTTATATGAAATAACTAAGCATTAGTTACAAAGGGAAAATACCTTCGGAGTTCTTGAGTTGTATGAAAGCTGGACCAACTTTTTGGTTAGAGCAAAACTCAATCACGGTTACAATTATATCCGAGATGGAATAAACTCTAGAGAAGACAAAAAAAGAAGATTTTAACTTACAGACAGTGGTGGAAAAAAAATGGCTTAAAATAGAATATTCAAGTTCATATAAACGACTCTTTGTATGTTGTCGACTTAATGAAACTTAGTTCTAGAATTATCTCATTCATTCGTTTTTTTTATAAAACACATAAATAATAATAAAGCATAATATATCAATCAATTTACTATTAAATAATATAAATACCCTTTTAGAAATTACAAACTAAAGTCAAACAAGGAAATATATTAAGCAAAGTTTGAACCAAAAATTCTCATTTGTGTACAAAATCAAAGATTTAACTAGACATTAAAAACAAATTTCATTTCGAAAATCATACCCAAACTACTGATTTGATCTAGTTAAGTATTTCTTAATATGTCCAAATAATCATGTAGAAAACGAACTTAATACACGTCAAGCTTGTACCAATGAGCGTATCTTGAGCATTTCACTACAAAATTTATTTAGTAAATGACGGTTAACAATAACAAGAAAATTATAACAAGTATTTAAAAATCTTAGCTTGGCTCCTTTTTTATTTTATTTTATTTTATTTTATTTATTTATTTTAGTCAGCTATAAATGCACATATAACTTTAATATAAATGATCTGAAGTCATGTTATTATTGACTATTTAATTTTTGTGAGGTGCTGAGTGTTAAACTAAATTTAGGATATAACAATCCTCCCTTCTTAATAAAAATTTCGTCCTCGAAATTTGCTTATCGAATAACTCTGGATATTAGTTTCTCATTTTTTCTTCTCGTTCCCATGTAGCCTCTTCCACAAGATGGTTTCGCCACAGAATTTTCACTAAAGGAATCTTTTTGTTTCTTAATTCTTTCTCTTTTCTGTCTAAAATCTGTACTGGACGTTCCTCATAGGTTAATTGTTGATCTAATTCAAGCGGCTCCTGGCTAAGAATATGAGATGGGTCTGATACATACTTTTGTTAACATAGAAACATGGAAGACATTATGCACACCTGATAAGTCTGGAGGTAATGCAAGTCTATAAGCGACATTCCTAACTTTGTCAAGAATCTCTTATAGACCTATAAATCTCGGACTTAACTTTCTTTTCTTTTCAAATCTCATAACACCCTTCATAGGAGCAACATTAAGAAATACTTTATCACCAACAGAAAAATGTAAAGGTCGACGTTCTGGATGTGCATAGAACTTCTGCCTACTTTGAGCTACTATCATACGTTTTCTAATCTTTTCAACTGCCTCTAATCTTTTCAACTGCCTTTAATCTTTTCAACTGTCTCAGCTGTATCTCTTACAATATCAAGACCCAAATAGCATCGTTCTCCAATCTCATCTAAGTGAACTAGAGATCTGCATTTTCTACCATACAACATCTCATAAGGTGCAACACCAATCGTAGCTTGAAAGCTATTATTATATGAGAACTCAATCAGTGGTAGATAATGATTTGACGACCCTTAGAAATCTATAATACAAGATCTAAGCATATCTTCCAAGATCTAAATAGTCCTCTCAGCCTGACCATCGGTTTGAGGATGGAATACAGTACTAAATTTTAGCTTAGTTCCCAAAGCTCGATGTACACTTTCCTAAAATTTTGAAGTAAATCTGGCATCTCTATCTGAGATTATGGAAACTAGATTTTCATGAAGTCTAATAATCTCCTTAATGTACAATGCCACAAGTTTATCTATGGAGTAGGTCATAGAAATTGGAATAAAATGAGCTACCTTAATATGTCTGTCGATTATAACCCATACTGCATCTTGACGAGGTATTGTCTTTGGTAACCCAACTACAAAATCCATGGCTATCTCTTCCCATTTTCACTCAGGTAACTGAAATGGTTGCAGCTCTCCTGCTAGTCTCTTGTGCTCAGTTTTAATCTACTGACAGTTTAGCAACGTTTCACAAACTGAAAAATATCCTTTTTCATTCTTACTTATCAGTAAAGAATCTTCAAATCATTATACATTTTAGTAGTACCTAGATGGACTGAATATGGAGTATTGTGTGCTTCTACTAGAATTTTTTCCTTGATATTTCTGTCATCTGGTTCACGTAGTCTACCTCGAAATCTGATAACTCCTTCAGTAGAAATAGTGAATTCTGACTTTTTTCCTGACTATACTAATTCTTTATATCCAATCAACTCAGGATCTTCCTTCTAGCCCTGTATAATCCTGTCTAATAGGGTAGACTGTAATGTCATAGCAGATAATCTACTAGTTTTCTAACTCGTGTAAAGCTGCCCAATTACCAGATGATTTTCTACTGAGTGCATCTACAACAACATTGGCTTTCCCGGGATGATAACTGATATCACAATCATAATCTTTTACCAATTCCAACCAACATCGTTGTCTCATATTTAATTCCTTCTAAGTAAACAAATATTTCAAACTTTTCTGATCAGTGAAAATTTCACAGTGAACACCATACAGATAATGTCGCCAAATCTTCAATGCAAATACCACTGCTGCCAGTTCTAAATCATGTGTAGGATATTTGTGCTCATAATCTTTTAGTTGTCTTGAAGCATAAGCAATAACTTTCCCATTTTGCATGAGGACGCATCCCAAACCTTGTTTTGAAGCATCACTATAAATAACAAATCCCTCTGTACCTAAAGGTATAGTCAGGACTGGTGTTGAAATTAATCTCTGCTTCAATTCTTGAAAACTCTTCTCATACTCATCAGTCCATACAAACTTGTTACTCTTCCTAGTCAACTGTGCTATCTTAGAGAATCCCTCAACAAACCTTTTATAATAACCGGCCAAATCCAGAAAACTTCTAACCTCTGTAACATTAGTAGGTCTAGACCAATTAATAACTATCTCAACCTTGGTTGGGTCAACAGAAATCCCATCCTAAGAAACAATGTGACCAAGGAACGACACTTTTTCTAACCAGAATTCGCATTTTCTGAATTTAGCATATATCTCATTCTCTTTTAATATGTGAAGGGTGATTCTCAAATGTTCTCTATGCTCCTCTTTAGATCGTGAGTATACTAAAATGCCATCGATGAACACAATAACAAATTTATCTAGAAATTCCTTGAATATTCTATTCATTAGGTCCATAAACACTGCTGGAGCATTGGTCAGACCAAATGGCATCACCAGAAACTCATAATGGCCATATCGAGTTCTAAAGGCAGTCTTCGGAATATCTTCTTCTCTGACTCTTAACTGATGGTAACCAGATCTCAAATCAATCTTCGAGAACATAGAGGCACCTTGCAGTTGATCAAATAAATCCTCAATGCGTGTTAAGGGATATTTATTTTTAACAGTCACTTTGTTGATCTCCCTATAGTCAATACATAATCGTATAGTGCCATCTTTCTTTTTCACAAACAGAACTGGAGCACCCTATGGTAAAAAACTAGGACGTACAAATCCTTTGTCTAGCAATTCCAGTAATTGAGTCATTAACTCCTTCAATTCTGCTGGAGCCATCTTATAGAGTGTCTTAGAAATAGGAGCAGTACCTAGTACCAAATCAATAGCAAAGTCAAATTCTCTTACAGGTGGCAAACCTTCCTCTTGAAACACATCTAGGAAATCTTGCACAATTAACACATCTTCTAGTCTTAGCTTCTGCTCAACAGATGTATCAACAATACTAGCCAAATATCCCGTACAATATTTTTCTAATAATTTCTGAGCTTTCATAGTTGATATTAAAGGAAACTTTGCTTTATTTTGAGTACCCATAAGTATGAACTGATCAACAGTAGGAGGATGAAATGTCACTATTTTCTTCTTACAGTCAATCTTAGCACAATACTTTAACAGCCAATCCATACCAAAATGATTTCATAGTCATCCATGTCAAGCACAATTAAATCTGCAAATAACTCTCTATCATCCACCATAATAGGATAAGCTCTCAAGATTTTGTCTGAATATATAACCTCTCCAGAGGGAAGTGTAGTACCCAATGGAAAAATCATTTGATCTGTAGGACGACCCAATCTCCTTACAAAATATTAATGATGCATGTGAATGTGTGGATCCGGAATCTATTAATGCATGAGCTATGATGCCAAAAATAAGTATCTCACCTGTGATAATAGATGGGTTTGCCTCAGTCTCGTCTCCAGCATCTGTCTCGGCTATAGCACACAGCCTACCACCAGGTTTCTTCTGATCGTTTTTCATTTCAGGGTAGTTCTTAATAAAATGACCACTTTTACCATATTTATAGCATAACCTGCACCCTTACGACACTCTCTGGAATGATTCTTCCCATATGATGAGTAATGTGGTATAGTAGTAGTGGTAGTCCACTGGTCAGTTCTGGGACGTTTACCCTGATCAGGTCGGGTCTGTTAAGCTAGAGCTCCTTTCCTTTTCATATCCTGAGGACGTTGAATTTGAATTTTTCCTCCTCTATTTCCCTGAAAACTAGGTCTGAAACTCCTTTGTATTTCTCTAGCCAGTCTTTCTCTCCTAATCTTTTCCTCATCCAAAACATCTTTCTCTGTTTACTCTGCATCTAATGCCCTGTCTGTAATTTGAGTAAATGGTACACCTCGAATTCCATCTGATTTCAAACCTCTGACAATAGTCTTCTCAGACCTTGCATAAATTGATCTACCTTAAGCTCGTTGGTGGTAACCATGTGAGGTGCGTATCATGATAACTCATCAAATTTGTAGATGTATTATGCAACAGTCATCTCTCCCTGTTTTAGATTGGCAAACTCTACCTTTCTACTAGCTCTCATGACGTCTGTAAAGTACTTCCCGTAAAACAACTCTCTAAACCTCTCCTATGTCATAGTAGTGACATCATGAATAGTACTTATAGTGTCCCACCAGTACTCAGCGTGATGTCTCAGCTTAAAACTAGCACATGGGACTTTATCTGCATCAGGTACCTTGGCATAAGCTAGTATATGCTCAGTGGTTCTAATCTACCGCTCTGCCTAAATTAAATCAACCCCGTCCTCAAAGGTTGGCGGCTAGAGTTTCCTGAATCTCTCCCCAACACGCTCACTAATATCCTGACTCTACTGAGGTAGCTATAGTAGAGGGTTAGCTTGATGTTCTTGTCTCATACGCTGCTCTAATATATTTTGTATCAAAGAAGCCAACTGTTCAACTTGATTACCACCCTACGAAGAAGATGCACCCCTATCGATATTATCTTGACCTCGAGTAGTTACCATACTGATATCCTGATACCCAGAATCCATAGCTCTAATTATAGCCAATAATAATTATCACCAGAATATGAATGCAATTAAAAAAAATTATAACAAATGTCAAAATGCATATCAAATATTTACAAAGGAGTGAGGTTTCCTTTCCTTTCTGACGTGTGGATAGGAGCGGTCTTTAGAATCATTTTAAAACATAAACTCTGATACCAACTAAAACATCCCCTAATTCTACACACGTACGTAAAAGATATTTGTATAATATTTAGTGAGATCGGGAGACGCTACTTGACTTAGAACTGATAAAATCGGGGAGAATTAAAACTTTTTAAACTTTCTAGAAGAAAAAGAAAAACTCCACTTATAATTATACATACTCCAATGTATACATATTTTCATCCTCGCAAAGTGGGCCTCTCATAAAATATACATATTATACACACACTCAAAAATAGGTACAAAATTTTCTGTCAGAAAACCACAGTGTGAAAATGCTCATATACATAAGCTGCAGTCAGAAAGTAGGCGCTCCTCCTCTGATCTCAAACATCAACTGTAACCTCTGCAATATAAGAATATAGATGAGTATGAAACTCAGTAAGTAACATATGCAGATGAAGAGTGCACATGACAGAGAACAGATAATTATATGATTGGGATCCCTGTGTATATTTTATTGTCTAACAAGACCGTAAATCGCATACTGAGCCACTTAGAGAACATATAACATGTCATAAGCTATGTGGAGGTCTCGAGCCCCAAAGAATCCCCTCTGTGTACAGCAGAAGTCCATCCCGTACTGCTGTCAGAGTATTCCCGAAAGAACCATAGTGTCTCCGAAGAAACTAGGGTGTCCCCGAAGAAACTATATCATATATTTAGGAACTGACCCGCCACACCCTATTCATTAATACAGTTGACGTGCTCCTATTATTATCCAAATAATATTTTTATACATGTGGTGCTACAAAATTTGTTTTCAACTCTTGAAAATAATTAGTTTCTAATATGTTTCTTAATAGAGAATAGGAAACACCAAGCAATTAACTAATTAATACACATGCTAACTCAGTATTTATAGATTATTCTCATAAAAAAATAAACATTATTCCAAATATTCGACTAAATTAACACCACACAAAGGAGTAGCAGAAAAAACTTGAGAATCAATCGAGTATAGACAGCTTTAACAATAAGATGCTAACTCTCTAAACTCGTTTTCGAGAACCGATTTAAGCATATAAATATCTATAGAGAAGAATAAAACCAACAGTTATATATATATATATATATATATATTAGTAAAATCAATAGGTCTTATGGTTTGTAGAATTTTGTATATAAATTCTACTTACATATAGTAAAACAATATTGACCTCTAATTAAATACGTGTACATATGCAAAACCATCATACAAGCAGGATAAACAATTTCAAGACCCATGAATTTACTCACATGGTTTTTTTAAAAAATAAAGTAAATAGATGCGTGTTCATAATATCTCTTTTCTTTTTTTTTTCTTTTCTTGTTTTTTTTTGGTTTTTTTTTTGAATGGCCCCACATTTACAGCATATATATACTCATAGTTATAAAAGAAAATTATAACAATTTCAGATGTTAATATATATAGGTACACACACTTAACTAAAATACTAAACTTTGTCTTCTATCTACACAAAGACAAAAGAACAAGTACTCAATTAAATACAATTGGAAATCACCTAATTCTAATCACATATACACGAATATAATTAACAACTTTCTTATCTACTTTATCTGGAAATTCTAACTTCTTATAATCATTTAGAAAAATAGAAAGATAGCACAAGAATATCAGTTGTGTACAAATAGAAACTTGAAGGACATATAAGTATAATGAGATCCTAAACAGAATAATCCATAGTCATGTCCGAAGAATTTATATGAAATAACTAAGTGTTAGTTACAAAGGAAAAATACCTTCGGAGCTCTTGAGTTGTATGAAAGCTGGACCAACTTTTTGGTTAAAGTAAAACTCAATCACGGTCACAATTATATCCGAGATGGAATAAACTCTAGAGAAGACAAATCAAGAAGGTTTTAACTTACAGGTAGTGGTGGAAAAAAAATGGCTTAAAACATAATATTCAAGTTAATATAAACGGCTCTTTATATGTTGCCAACTTAATGAAACTTAGTTCTAGAATTATCCCATTCATTCATTTTTTTTATAAGACACATAAATAATGATAAAGCATAATATATCACTCAATTTACTATTAAATAATATAAATACCCTTTTAGAAATTAAAAACTAAAGTCAAACAAGGAAATATAGTAAGCAAAGTTCGAACCAAAAATTCTCAAATGTGTACAAAATCAAAGATTTAACTAGACATCAAAAACAAATTTCATTTTGGAAATCTTTTTTTCAAACTACTGATTTGATCTAATTAAGTATTTCTTAATAATCATTATGCCCAAATAATCATGTAGAAAATTAACTTAATACACGTCAAGCTTGTACTAATGAGCGTATCTTGAGCATTTCACTATAAAATTTACTTAGTAAATGACGGTTAATAATAATAAGAAAATTATAAAAAATATTTAAAAATCTTAGCTTGGCTCCTCTTTTATTTTATTTTATTTTATTTATTTATTTTACTCAGCTATAAATGCACAAATAACTTTAATTTAAATGATCTAAAGTCATGTTATTATTGACTATTTAATTTTGGTGAGGAGCTGAGTGTCAAACGAAATTTAGGATATCACATATGGAAACTTCTATGCATAAATGTACTAGAAGATTGAATTCACCTAATTATCAACTATGTCTTTTGATCAGCAATTGCCTTCTAATTAATTATCCCTACTTTATAAGCCAAGAACCTAAATATATTTCTACTCCTTTTCTCGAGTGCCGAGTAAAATTATTCATAAATCCCAGTTCCAATATCTCTATTTTGAACCTAGAAATTAAGAATTCGTTATGTTCAATGGTTCTTTGATCATGGCTTCAAAGAAATTATAGATTCTCTCAAACTCTACAAGTCCTAGGTTATGTTATCCTTTGTTGTTTCTAAAATTCCCTTTCTCCAGTACCGAATTCTAGAAACTAAACCATCCAACTAGTAGCTAATTAGTTGAGAAGCATTAAGATGAAATAACATAAATAAATTCAAGAACAACATCAAACAATATATTGAAAATCAAGACATAAAATCAAAGTATAAGCTTCAACATACCCCAAGCATATAACAGTTAATTCAACATAGGAGAATCCAACACTAAACTCAACAAAAATTTCATATATCCAAATATGTTCAATAATTGAGCATAATATAAAATTTCAAATAAGATTAGCGTGAGAAAGATGATGAGAAAAACTCTTTTGTGGAGGTAAAATTTTAAGCCTTCAATTCTTCAAGCAACTCTCTTAAGCTTCCTTTCCAAATTTCAGCTCCAAGCTCTTTCCACTGTAAGAATTTTTGAGCTCTCTTTGTTGTATGTTCTCTCCAATTCCCTATACTTGAAATGGAAGCTTAAGGGTGTATTTAAGGAACTCCAAGATAATATAGACAGGGTAGAATATTAACCATTCGATCGGATGGCATCAAAGGATGAGATTGGCCCTAAAATCTTTCTAGAAACACGGTTCAGGACGAGGGACTGTGTCACGACACTCTTGAACTTTGTTTTCCAAACAATATTGCAGTGCTACTATTTAAGCACTACGGCGTAACTATTCAAACACCAGGGCACTACTATTCATATGAATAGTAGAAATCAGCATGGCTTCCAGGGTACATTGTTTCACTATTTTAGCTCCGTTTTACTTGATTTTTATTGTATTGCGTTCGTATTAGAATCAACTTCACTTCAAAAGGGTTAAATTACCTATATTTGGTACCAATTCATCTTAATTCTCATTTATTCATAGGAACTAAAAAACAAAGTAAAAATACATCAAACTAACAAAAATGCTTGAGATCTTACAATTATTTGAGTTGAATGGTACTTGATTTATGATGAATTAATCACTCATTAAATACCCCGGAACTCAAATATTTGCTTGTCCTCAATTAAAACAAAAGAAGAAAGAGAAAAGTAAAACACAAATCAAATACTAAAGACATATACAACAAAGTGTAAATTTCATATTGAATCAAAAAATGTGCAAGTATCACCAAAGTCACAAAATGTTCTAAGGTTAAAGGAAATGCAAACACTGAGATTATTTAGATTTTCAACTTTAAACATCAATTTAACTCCATTCAAGACTCTTAATATATAAGTGTGTGCAAAATCAATATCACTTAATAAAATGAACTTCAGATAGACTGTTGTGTTTCGGTAGACAATGAAAGATCTCTATATGATACAATTTGGAACTACCATATGCCAATTTTATGTCGCTCTCTACTAATATATGTTAGCATGTCGTCAAAGATCAAAAAGTCCTTCATTAAGCTTGTAATATCAGCTTGGACAAAGGTAAGCTAATTTTAGAAAAAATTTGAGGTTCAAATCATCCTTAAGCACATTAATCTAGGACCTTTGTAGAGTTATCCCTTGATACACCAAATAGCACTCCCACACTTCTAATCAACTAAATTTCTTTTCTATCAACACTCTGTCAAACACTTCTTTTTAATTTTTTTTTGAAACGAAAGATATAAAGTAGGACAAATGGATGAAAATCAAAAACCTCTTCCCCAAATTCAAAATCAACATTGTTCTCAATGTTAAAAAATAAAATAGATGGTAAGGATACAAAAGTTTCACCAAATTATTCACTTCTCTTTTTTTTAAAGATTTTTCTTCTTCCCAATATGAACATAACACAAAAAAACTCTTTAAAAAAATCAACATACTTAAAGGATAAGGGTTGGTGGTCATTATTTTAGTTTGGCTAAAATGTGTTAGAAAAAAAAAGGTACAAATAGGCTCAAAGCAGGTGTACTAGGATGATAGTGTGTCAAGGTCAGCTTAAAAGACTGAAATGATCAAAAGATGGCCTAAATCATTTCTCTAATGATACTTAATATAAAATTTTGCCTCAAGTTTCACTCAAATAGGTTCTAGAGTTCATGAGATATCAATACCTATCTAATGCACATAACTTTTCTCCAAAAGTTTAAAGAGTCAAGTAGTTATGATTATCGTGCTCAAATGTGTAGAATCAAGAATGAGATTCAATTAATACGAGTCAAGCACACAGATAATCTCAATGAATTATATTTCAAAAGACCCAACAGAGCATTAACTGACTATACTCATCATCAATATCAAGTCAGCTCATCTTAATAATACTCGCAATTTATTCAAACTATCAACAGAAAAGCAAGAAAAAAAATTATTTCCTAAAAGTAAACAACTCATAGAAAGAAAATCATGACAAACAACACAACAAGTAAAGCAACACTCAAAAAATAATTATCTAATAAGCATTCTCACCCCTAAACTCAAAGTTGGCAATGTTCTTAAAATTTAAATATTCAATGTAAGTACAAGAGAAAAGAACACGTACTGGAAAGGCAAGACATTCTCGCCTCCTATTACGGTTGGCAAAGGTTACCCTCCAAGCAATGTGACTCTAACTTGGGTAGTGCAGGATTCCTATACATAATTTGCATCTTCAAACTTATTCACATACAAATTGGCAAAGCACGTCAAAGAGTAGCTTCGACCATAATACGTATCATACAACACGATATAAGGGTCTTGGTTTTGAATATCCTCAAGCTTGATGATAAATAGAAGTGATCGGCTCGTACACTCAACTTGACTCGACACCAGCACATGTGATTGGTGGGCTTGAATTAACGGTGCTAGCGGTGGTAGAGGAAGTTTTGGCCACATAGGATTGTTATAGATGTGATCTTTAATGAATAATAGCAGCATAATGATTTGGAACTCAAAGGGTGAAGATTCGCAAGTGTTATATATGGTTCTTCCTTTTTGATCCACTCTTGATTCTCCTCCTTACTTGAGTAGTCATCATCAAATAAACCCCAGATCCTCCCGTTTGTACTCGGCTCCTCATAGTGGCTTTCATCAGTGTTTGAGATATGTTCATTTATCATAGCCACTGCCTTTGTCATGGCTTTAAGGGAGTCATATAAAGACTTAATTTGTAAGTTACAAATGGTCTCCCTTCTCTCCCGCTCCTTATTGCGAAGTCTTATCTCTTTTAAAAATTGTACAAAAAGATATTCAAGGTCGGGAGAAGGTTCTGCTTAGTGACATAGAGTATCATATCATGGCCCTAAAATGTTGGAGTTATCTCCCAAATCGAGGTAGCTTGGTAGATAATTCTAACTCCGATAGTCAAATTCGGCCATATCTTCCAACAACTAATAAGCTTCATTTGCGGATAATTGGTAGATAGAGGTGGTACAATTTCCTCTTTCAACCCACATTCTTGTTTTGGGTCAAAGGTTGTTGATAAAATTTTGTACTTGATACTCCGGGGAGTTTGTACTTGATACTCCGGGGAGAAACCATGACTCAAGCACATTGTGAGTAACTCTTTATATTTCCACCATGCATAATAAAATGGCTCCGAGTCTCGTTGAGCAAATCACAAGAAGACTTGTCGATCTAATATCTCCAAGCACCTCATAAAATAAACATTTAAAAATAAAAATTAAAAATAGAAATAAATGCTTAAATTAAAATCAAGTTACTTACTTCTGATATTAATAATAATCTAAAATACCAATTCTCCAACAACGGTACCAAAAACTTGTTACGCTAATTATATATACATAAAATAATCACAAGTGCACGAGTCATAAACAAGTAATAAAGTGATAAGTATAGAGTAGTCGATCCTACGAGGAATTGGATGTCAAATTATCATTAAGTGTCAGAATTATCATGACTTAACTTTATCTAGGTAACCAAATTAAATGAATATATAATTAAATAAACAAAAATAGAAATATAAATACAAAAAAGAAATATAAAAACTTCTATGCATAAATGTACTAGGGGATTGAATTCACTTAACTATCAACTATATCTTTTGATTATCAATTACATTCTAATCAATTTTTCCTAGTTTATAAGCTAAGAACCCATAGATATTTCTACTCCCTCTCTCGAGTGCTGAGTGAAATTGTTCCTAAATCCTGATTCCAATATCTTTATTTTGAACTTAGAAATTAAGAATTCATTATGTTCAATGGTTCTTTGATCATGGCTTCAAAGGAATTATAGGTTCTTTCAAACTTTAGAAGTCCTAGGTTATGCTATCCTTTGGTTGTTTCTAAAATTTCCTTTTTCAAGTGCCAAATTCTAGAAACTAAATCGTCCAACTAGTAGCTAATTAGTTGAAAAGCATTAAGCATAGAATAGCATAAATAAATTCAAGAACAACTTCAAAGAATATATTGGAAATCAATAGATAAAATTAAAGTATAAGCTTCAACATGCCCTAAGCATATAACAATTAATTCAACATAGGAGAATATAACACTAATCTCAACAAGAATTTCATATATCTAAACATATTCAATAATCAAGCATAATACAAAATTTCAAATGAGATTAGGGTGAGAAAGAGGATGAGAAAAACTCTTTTGTGGAGATAGAACTTTAAGCCTTCAATTCTTCTTGCTACTCTCTCAAGCTTCCTCTCCAAATTTCAGCTCCAAGCTCATTCCTCTCTTGGATTTTTGAGTCCTCTTTGTTGCATTTTCTCTCTAACTTTCCACACTTTAAATGAAAGCTTAATGGTGTATTTAAGTGGCTCCAAGATGGCGTAGGCTGGGTAGAATATCAACCATTCAATCAGATGGCATCAAAGGCCGAGTTGGCCCTAAAATCTCGCTAAAAATATAATTCAGGATGAGGGACAACATGGTGGCACTCTGGAACTCTGTTTTCCAGACAACGTTTCAGTGTTACTATTCAAGCACCGTGGTGCCACTATTCAAGCATCGTGGCGGTACTATTCATATGAATAGCAGAAATCAGCATGGCTTCCCAAGTGCGCTGTTTTGCTGTTTTAGCTCCGTTTTACTTGATTTTTATTGTATTGTATTCGTATCGTACTGAACTTCACTCAAAAGGGTTGAATTACCCATATTTAATACCAATTCATCTTAATTCTCATTTATTCATAAGAACTATAAAAACAAAGCAAAAATACATCAAACTAACAAAAATGCTTGAGATCTTATAATTATTTGAGTTGAATGATATTTGATTTGTGTTGAATTAATCACTCATCATGGAGCTTCAGTTAGATTAATTAAACATTTAGGAATCAAAACGGAGAGAGAAAGAACAATTATATATGGTATCTACGAAGCAAGAATAATCTAAAACATACTTCGAACTAAAAAGATTTTAGAAGAAAATAGAAATAGACTACAGAAGAGTGGAATATTTCTCTTGGAGCCATAAACGTTGAGATTTGAAAGGCATGCAGACAAATATAAATAGTTAAATACTAACAAAACATCCACGTTTCGGGTCAAAAACATTGTATTTCTTCTTTTATAATTAAGTAGTATTTGTAGAGAAAAAGACTGTTCTTACTACTTTCTAATGGCAAAGTTTGGAAAGCACAATAGTATGCACTTTTGATTATATACGCCTAAAGGTTCTTGAAGTCGAATAAGATCATATGATACACACTTTCTGTTCTATAAAATTTGTAAAACTCCAATCCGAACTTTTACGTAATAAAATTGGAGGCATCCTTTTTGTCATTGCCAATATATTTTGGTCAATCCTTTTTCAAATATACCCTTCTTCAAAATGTTAATATTTCATCTTAAATAAATGTATAGCAATCCATTAAAAAGTGTACAAGAAGATAAAAAGTACCTTTGGAGAATAAATAACATCCATGCATAAAAAAATGGGTTTTGGACACTTATACCTATTTTCAAAAAATATTATCAAATATGAGTTGTGCAGATCAAGAAATTTAGGTGGATGACCAAAATTTTAAATTTGATTAAGTAGATGTCCACTTTTAAAATTTTATAGCTAAATGTCCAGGTATATATATTTTTACACTTGGTAGATACACATATCTACCAATTTTAATTATTGTACTGAAATGCACTGGGTATATAATTTTTTATATTTGGTATATAAAATTTTACACTTGGTATATATGCAAATATACTGGACATTTTGCTATAACATTTGACAAAGGGACATTTACTGAAATTGGGTCTAAAATTTGATCATATTTCTATAAGCTCCTATATATATGAGAATATATATATATATATATAGGATAAGCCCAAATGTTATAAACAGCAGGCTGCTTCTCTCTCATATATATATATATATATACGTATTTATTTATGTAAAAATTAGTCTTTGTGCGGTATTTTTAAATAAATAATTGAAAAATACAGTGGAATGCGTTTTTTTAAAGATCCGGTACAGTTTTTATTAGAAAATACCTTTTTAAAAAAAATATTTAAAAAATGTCATTTTTAAAACTAGTAAATAGTAACCAGTAACAAGTAACCAGATTTTAGAAATTGGTAACTAGTAACGAAAAATATTTATAATTAATATAAAACCGGTAACTGGTAACCAGTAACCAGTAACCAGTTTTTAAAAACTGGTAACTAGTAACTATTTTAAAAATAGTATTTTTCTAAAAACTTTTTTAAAAGTGATATTTTTGTAATAAAAGCCATATGGAAATTGAAAAAAAAGCATGATCTCTATATTTTTTAAATTTTTTTATGGTTTTTATGGGTAAAAGTGTGTTAGAAACCCATTATTTATTTGTTATTAAATATGGCTCTGCACACTAATATCATTATACTTTGTTACTCAAAATTTTCTTTTATTTTTTTTAAAAGGAAATAATTTCATTAAAACTCAAATAAAGATTACAATAGCAAATTGATTTATGTACATAGAACCTCTTATAATGAGAATAAGGAAATCGATTCGTGAATTTAAAGACAAAAAAGCCTTCTAAGATGTCGGAGCAAAGGCAATCCCAGTTAATGATCTTGGAGAAAAACTCCCTAAAAGATATGGTAGAGCTGTTCAGTGGCTCGATTCGATTCTTCATTATCTGAATCAGCACTTTTGATTGATCCACCGGAAGAGATTCTGCCAACTCCAATCTGCGATAGTAATAACCTCTCCAGATCTAAATAAATAATGATATAGATTTATAGAATAACCACACCAGTAAAAGAAAAGATATTAAAAATAACTCAAACTACCGCAAATCTAAATCCAGGTATACTAAAAGCACCATAAATTTAGATCTAGATAGATAATTGTGTCACAACCCGAGGCCAGGGTCAGTGGCAGAATGAATATTTCTTAAAATAGAAATACTAAAAAGTATTTTAAAAATAATTCAAAAATGCCCTGATGACTCTAATTTTTCAAACTGGCTTCGATAAAATATTTAATTGAAAATAAAACCTCATAATTATGCATCACTCATTAAACATAGACCTTAAATAAAAATAGATATTTAATAGACATGCTTCGCGAATCATTTCACACCTAAATGTAGACTTAAGAAATACAAACCATGTCCAAATCCCACAATTTATCTCACTAAGTTATAATGAAGCCCAAATTCCTACTCGTGTCTAAATATTTCACAAGTCTCGTGAGAATTTACCAAAATATAAACAAATTATTAAGTCTGTAATACCTCGATCTAGTTCTCCTGGTCCAGATCACACTGAGTGTAACCTGAAAGAAAGAAGAGGGTGAGCTAATGCCCAATAGAGGGTCGATTATAAGTTTTTAGTAGTCCATTCAAAACAATTTATAAAACCCAAAATGGAAATTACAGTCCGATAGTTCAAACATTTCAAACCATTGTAAAACATCCATCAAAACCAGTACATATCTATTCAAGCCAACATATAACTATGTATGCAATCATGATGTCCGAGGTGTCCTAATGAATCATCCGTAAGTCCGAACCACCTAAATAGGCCACTGTAAGTCTGAACACCCAATGTGGGGCACCGTAAGTCTGGCGGCTGCGTAAGTGTATAAATGCATGCAAGTGCTATATGAATGACTGAATAAGGATATGCCCCATTTTCACAAAATCACAGAATAACCATGCAGTATTCTTTAATCAAATAATATTTAGTCCTCAAAACTGATTTCTTAAATAATTTTGGATTTTCTAAAAATTTCGGCATTATAACGACCATTTTTGATCGAAACCCAAAAATCTAATTTCTTGCAGAAAATAGTTCAAAATAGTATATATGATATGCCAACCAGTTTGATATGTCTCCCAGGCGGTTTATATCTCAAATCAGGTCAAAAACAGATATAAACACAATTTTTAGAAATTAAATCATGAAATTCCATATTTATTGAAAATATGTAAATTTATAAATTAAATTATAGAATCGAGTAATCGAATCCCTACCTCAATCGAGTGTCTAATTAGCGTTACAGGGCTATAGAGAAAGTTTGGCGTCATTTGGGTGTCGTTTGGAGGGTCGGGCGTTGTTTTCGAACCTTTGATTGACAGGTTTGAAAATTCGATTCTCAATCAGGGCTTCAGATCGTGAAACGGACCTCACCACTGAATTCAAAGCACCCAAAATAGCTAGGTTAGACATATAATTTGTCCAATTTAGGTTTGGGCCCATGACACGCGAATCGAGGCAAATCTGAGCTGTCCGCTTTTATTTTTCGTGCCCGTTTCGAAACATAGTCAATATACATATCATTTTCACCATTTTCAATGTAGATTCTAAAAATGATATTAGTTTCACAATCTAACGGTCCGATAAAAAAGTCAACTCTGAAATTATTTATACATAAAAATGTCCGACGAAATTGAAATCAAACGGAGTAAAATCGAGCTACGAAATACTTACCACGAGATTGCCTGTGAGGAGACGAATTCATGGCGATCAATTTCACTGCGAACGGCTGCCGGAATAATCGACGCCGGCGAGCGTTTAGATCCACGGCGTTTTTCACCATTTTTCGGCAATTGCAGGCTCTGACGGGGCTGGGACCGGTGGCGGGCGGCTCATCCGGCGGTGGGGCATCGATGACAGTTGGTGGCGTGGCTCAACGGTGGCGGGAGGTAGCTTAACGGAGCTTCGCCAGATTTCGGCGTTCGTTGGGCTCTCGGGGCTTGGAAAAAGATGAAAGAAACGCGGGAATTTAAGAGCAATTTCCAAAATTGTAGGACCATGTGTCAATTTCTGGTTAATTTAGCACTATTTTGCTTATTTATACTTGCATCCAACTTTTGAAATTTCTTTTCAAATTCACCCTTAAATAATTATATTTTAGCCCCATTTTCAATCTTTCTTCACATTTTTACCCGAATGAATCTAGGCTAAAATTCTGTGCAAATTCATTTATTTTTTTTGAAAAGTTTGGGTCAAAAGACCACAATACTCTTACTAAAATTAAGGGAGTTTACAAATTGCCTTCACAAATGAAAGGATTATTTGAAGATAAAAGTAAAAATAAGAAAAAGAAACTAGAAAAATCGATACTGAGAGGGATTCTCCCACTCTCTGGTAGGGGTGGTAGTCTGTAAGAGAGGAAGAGAAGAAGCGGAAGCTAGCACAGAGAGAGAAAGAGAGAGAAGTGTGCTATAACGTGATCAAATTTTTTTTTTCTACCTCTATAAAATAATAATTTTAAAAAATATTGTGCAGATAATAATGTAAGTTGATAAGGGGCACGTGCCTTAGGCACATACGACTATAGCACTATATGGTATATATATCTAAATTTATTTTCTTCTTTCCTTGGGATAATGATAAACACATTATGCTTAGATGTCGATATATATGGAATTAATTGATTGGTTAATTTATTCGTACATACATTAAATTACCTCTCCATTAGGACAACTAATAAGTTTTCTTTTAATAAAAAAATGATTGATATTTTTTGAGGAGCAATTAAGTTTCAAACTTACACGGATGGGAAATATTTGTGGAGACATGCACGGATACAAAAATGTAGTAGTGGTAATTAATAGAGCTTGTAAGTTTACTGCAGCGTGTTATATTTTAGCGTTAGATTCGCAGTTATGCATGGTGGTACATGAGTTGCACATGCCAAACTAACAAACTCCGTCAGGTTCATTGACCATAATAGTCAAAACGAAGAGAGAATAACAAACTTATATCGTGAAGCATGTGGTCTCAAAGTGAATATGCCAAGTCAGCAATCAGTTAGTTGAACTATTAATTAATTAGCGTTTTTTATCGGCCTAGTACATTCACAATCCTCACACCACTAGTTCTACTAGTAAATTTGCCAACTCATATTGACAATGATCAGGGGAGGAGGGGGCGGGGTACGTTGCCACCTCTCAATTTTTTAGGTTTCATATTCTTATGAATTTTTAAGAATTGAAGTTATGCTCCTTACCACTTGCCTCCTCTCAATTTTTTAGGTTTTAGATTTCACATATGAATTTTTCAAAAATTCAAGTTATGCCCCCATTTAATTTTTTCCAACTTAAGTTTTTAATTTTTGATTTTTACATATGGATTTTTTGAAAGTTCAAGTGATATACCCCTTTTTGTTAATTAGAATTTCAATTATGTCCTTATTTTGTATTAAAAAAATCTAATTAACTATTGAATGACTACACTAATTTTATGTTTTATTTTTTTACAAAGATAGAACTGGGAAAAAAGGACTCAAAGATTTTTTTTTTTATAGTCTTAATAGTGCGCCTTTCTAGCTCCATCTCCATTGACAACTAGACAAACGAGACAAATTTTTTTTTTCCCTTAAAAAGAAAAAGGAAGAGAAACGAGACTGTACGACGAGTATAATAACCCACCGAAAATATGGGCCAGATCGAGACTGGTGTTCGCTTCCTGAAAGGTTAAATTAGGGACGCGTACGACAGTAGACCGACTATTCTTGCCAAAAAAAAAAAGACACGTTGTTTATTTAGCTTAAATGGACGCGGATCGTCTGTCCGAAATTCTCTGTCCGGTCCTCTGTCTAACCAATAAAAACATTACACGTCATTAATCATTTTGTTTCTCGTGAAATTGAAATCTGCCGTTAGTAAACGGGATAATGAAAACGTTTATGAGTGAAAAAATAACAGCTGTACGTACTTCAATGCTTGTCGTTCTCTCTTCTTCGTGTTTGACTTCTTCCCCGAACAGACGCCCAAGTTCTCAACCTCCATTGATGAGCAACCGCCCCACACTCGAATGAAAAAACTCTACAGCCATGAACAAATAAAAATTTAAAAAAAAAAAAAATCAATGAGCAAGTCTCGTGAATTTTACTCCCTTGAATGTGTATTAACATTAATTATTCAACCATTTTTTTTTTGTTAAATGTAAAGGGAAAAAAAAAAAGCAAAAAAATAGGCTACAAGCACGAAGACACCATTGGAGACCTGAAGAAGCTTGTGGCCGCTCAAATCTGTACCCGACCAGATTATGTTCGGATCTATAAATGTTCTCCATTTATCTGATCTAATGGATCCTTGATGCCGTGGGCTTGGGGCTCTGCTACAATTGACGAAACTTCCTTATTCCTCTTAGGCTCTCATTTTTTATTTATTTATTTCTGTTGTCCTCAGATTTCTGAATTTGAGACGGAAAAAAAATTAAAAGGGAGTGATTTTTAATGCGGTTCTCTTTTCTGTTTTAGCAAATAGATTAGAACTAAATCTTTTTTTCCTTTATGGTTCTTGGGGTCTCTAATGGCGTCGTCCTTTTGAGTTATTATTTTATTCTCTTTCTTTTCCATATATATTTTTAAACGAATTTATTTATATACCTTAAATGGTTTCACGTGACTTTTTTTTTTCTTTTATTTTTTTAAAAGATTAATAAGGCATTAGACGGTGTTCCCGCCGTTAGAATACGTGAAAAAGAGAGATGTGAGAGTAAAGTTTTAATACGTGTCGCTATCTTATTCGTTGGACAGAGGATGAGACAGGGATTTGGGACAGACGATCTGAGTCCAGCTTAAATTCCTACCAAAGCAGGATCACAGGTTAAAAAGGTTTCTGTTATTATCCTTATCCTACACACAAAGATCGAGTACATGCATTATTTAGTAACGTACAAAAATTAACTCAATATATACCTTGTCGACATTTGAAGAAACCAAGTCAATTATCTATTACCAGCTCTTCTCTCTTAATCTATAACTTTATAAGCAACGACTTTCACTAGTTATTAAAACCGAAAATTAAAGAAGCAGCTAGCAAAATGGTGAACCTTCTAACAGTTCTCAGTCCAGTTCTCCGAGCCCTATTACATTTCTACGGATTGAGATCTCAAACCATAGAAATCGAACCAGGGACCGTGGTTCACTTCTGGGGACCTTCCCAGATCGTCGAAAATTACAGGAGTCAAAACAATCAGGCCAAATCTGCGAACCACCTCGAAAAGCCTGCTCTTGTATTACTACATGGCTTTGCCGCAACTGGGGTCCTGACATGGCTGCTCCAAATTATGGCCTTTTCCGGCACCCATGCGGTTTTCGTGCCGGACCTTATCTTCTTCGGTGATTCCACCACTGACAGTACTAATCGGTCCCCGGAATATCAGGCCGAGTGCTTGGCGAAGGGCCTTAAACGGCTGGGGGTGGAGCGGTGCACGGTTGTCGGCTGCAGTTACGGTGGGATCATCGGGTCGAAGATGGCGGTGTTGGAGCCGGATTTGGTGAGATGTTTGGTGCTGTCCAATTCCAACGTGGCCATCACAGATTTACAGAGCGAAGAAGCTTTCGAGAGGATAGGGAGTAGGTCGTGGACGGAGTTGATGCTTCCCGAAACCGTCGAGGGTTTGAGAAAGCTCCTCGGTGCTGTCGTTTTCAAGCGACCCTGGCTCCCGGATTGGGCTTACAAGCACTTTTTGGAGGTATGCTTTTTTATATGTTGTATGCTTCTTGCTTGTCCATAAATTTTTAGAATTTTAAGAGCCTAACATTTGATACAAACTAAAAAGCTTAATTACTTTAATAAAGGGATTTTTTAAGAAAATAACTAGATGATTATTTTCTTTTAAGTGTAATTCTATAATTGTATGTGCTACGCCTACATAATATCATTGTCGTGTATTACATGATGTAAGAGCATGTTTTTGATTTTTTTTAATCTTTAACATAATGGAAAGTTTGTCTTTTTTTTTTTTTTTATGTGAAAGGTTAATTAAATGTCTAATATTGTTATGAAATAAGAAAAATAAAATAGTTATTTAATATAGAGGTCAAGTTTTTATACATGTTTAACTTATGTAGCATTAGAAATGTCTTGAGAAAATTAATATAACTGAACTAAAAAAACTACAAAAAGACTAACTTTTAGTTATAACAAAAATTGTGACAGAAAATAAAACATTCATGACTAAAAAATGTTATTATTTTTATGTAATTGTGACTAAAAAGTTGGTGATTAAAAAGTTTTGTTACAAAAGTTATAATTTGTTATAACTAAATGTACTTTTATTTATAACAAATTTTGTTATTATAAACAAAAAATTGTGAATAAAAATAAATTAGTGATTATTTGGGACTAGATATTATCTTTTACTCACAAGAAAGTTTTAATTGTGACCAAACGTCACTTTTAGCCAATAAAAAAAATTCTATTGTGACGAAAATTTTTTTCTAGTGATCAACAAAAATTAGACAACTCTATTACTAATAGTCTAATCATTATGCTGTGAATATGACATTGTTAAGTTTTGTGGTGTACATATATATACATTTACACACACGCATAAATATATACCTCAAGAATTTAACATAATATCAGTTAATATTTATGATCATTTTATCATACTTCTATGAAGCAAAATAGATATAAATTTGGTNGGATCATGTTGGGTTTCCATAAGCCAATAATACTCACTCAAGAATTTTTGTATTTAGGTTTATTCCTCTACACACGTCCCCTACCTTTAAAACCTCTTTCCAAAAGGAAAAATGTTTTAGCTATATAAGAAATCGGATTGACGATTGAGTAATAATAGTATCGTACTTCAAATTCGATAGGATAATTATTATTTTTCTCCGAAATTGTTACGTCATGTGTGGAAAGATCAGTCGTATGAGACTAAGGTCGATTTTGATATTTATGAGATGGCAAAAGCTTTTTGTTTAGAATTAATTTATAGCAAACTACTTTAATTCGAAAGGGATAGTTAGATGTAGTTTGCTACTTGCACGGTTGCTAGGGAAGTGTTTCTTTGTGAGCCACACACTCAAGACATGTAGTACACCCATTACGTGATTTTGACCACTCAACTCTCAAGTGGTACCCAAAAATAATTATCCCAAGTCCCATCCGTATAGGATAGCCCGATCTCAACTTACAGATTAGGGTGACATAACTTCTTAGTTAATTAATTTCCTGCATGTTGTTCGTATTATTATTATAACGCCCCAAGTCTCATATTGAGTATACTTTAGGAAGATCATAGCTATTTAAATGATGGTCTATGAGTCCAAAAGTATCTTCAAACTAATACTTTTGGGTGAGGCCTAGTGGTGTAACATTTGGTGTCAAAACTGACCCAGTCCATACCTATGTGAGCCTTTGAAGGCTACTACGAGCCGGAATCGTGGTAAATATGGATCCCACCCATATGGATTATATGTGGACTATTGAACGTGAATCCCTTGGCGAGGATGCTAAGCCTTTAACAGGGGAGATTATAACGCCCTAAGTTCTACATTAAGTATGTTCTATGAAGATCATGGGTATTTAAGTGATGGCCTATGAGCCCAAAAGTATCTTCAAACTAACACTTTTGGGTGAAGTCCAGTGATGTTACAATTGGACACTAAATGGAGATGATCAGTACTTAATTTTGTGCATTATAACATATATCTATATATATATTTGACTAATGATTATTACAAAAATGTTCTTAATGCAGCAATACTAATTGATGACAGGTCATGTTCGATAGTAGACACGAGAGAGCTGAGCTTTTAAAGGCCCTTGTTATAAAGGACAAGAACTTCGCCATCCCAAAATTTTCACAGGTTTGTCATCTCTGATAGTTTGTTCTATATGTCTAAGTCATGGTAACTTACGAGCAAATTATATCTGTCTTATATTATTTTATATCGTTTATCTATGAAGAGGGCCTCGACTATAAATTGAAAAATATACCAAATCATGTGATCCATTGTTTACATTTAATATCTGCCTATTTGTACATAATTACTTTTCGGTGCCTAATAATGTTGTTGTAGAAAATTTGTATAATGGCTGGCGAAGAAGATAATATTTTCACCCCCGAAATCGTCCAGAAAACAAAGGCGTAAGCAATATTTTGTCCCTGTAAATACTAATTGCCATCAATAATCAATACAATTTATTATGTCAAATATTTGGCCATTGTTGTTGAATTTTGTGTGCATTTGGTCTCTACCAATATAATTTTTCTATTTAACTTATTTTACCAAATTATCACAGGCAACTAGGTGATAAAGCCACTATACATGTAATAAAGAAGGCAGGCCACCTAGTCCACCTCGAGCGACCATTTGTCTACAACCGTCTTCTCAAGAAAATTCTCACCAATCTATGAAAAGAAAATTATAAAAAGAAAATTACACTATTTTAATTTTGTTATGTTAATCAGTTAATGGACGAAAAAAAACTTTTTTTATTATTGTAATTAATAATTGTCCACCTGTAACATTCAAAAGAAATAATGTATAATTATCTACTTAAATAAAAAAGTTGTATTATTATGTTATACTTTTTTTATTCAAAGACGGGGGCCGACCGTTATTTACTTTTATAAAGAAATATATGCTTCTTTGTTTTTGTTTTGTTTTCATATTTCCATTTTAAAAAAAATGAATATATCGTGCAGTAAATTTTTCTGAAGAGAAATTAGGAAATTAAAGCACCAACTTTGTTGATATGTAAATATATATTTTGATATAACTTATAGATGTTGGTATCAATACTGAGATTTATTAAAGTACCCAAAATATTGAAAATACTCTTTAGGAACCTAAAACACCCAAAATATTGAAAATACCCTTTGAACACTAAAATGCCCAACTTAAGTCGTTTCTTGGCAGGTATTTCCTATTAGATTGTACCAGTAGCTATCTATTAGGAAAACAGTTACCAGGGAACTACTTCCCTTTTTGGTATTTTTGTGTTTCTTATAATTTTGGCATTGTCATAATATGTAATGACAATTTTTTATTTGTAGTCACAATGTGTACATTTGTACATATTGTGACTTTAATACATGCTTGCATTATTTTATTCAAGAAAAGAATTATCTTAAACTCGTTTAGGAGTTAGCGAGATATTATATATCTCGATATCGACTATTGAATTGTCTCGTTTGGACAATTTAGGATTATATGTTATGTGTTGTTGTTCACTTATAAATATTATTCTTTGGTCGAGTTTCGGTAGTATCTCCCTGCTCTTTGGGTATGTATATATATGTAGCATACTTAGGAGAACTGTGGAGAGATGCTGCCGAAATTTTGGCGTAGACGAAATAATATTTGAGTGAATGATGGATCACATAACAAAGTAATCTTGAATGGGATAGGATCTTACCCTTTAGAAATTGAGTGATAAGGTGGATTTAGGACACATGCATATGGAAGCACTTGTATACATGCATTGTACTCTCTCTCACATTTCGATATTTTTGCTATATACGTATAAGAGAAGATGGATACCGACAAAGATCAGATGAGTATCAGAAGCAGCTTGTCAGCTAAATTTTGAAGAGATGCTAAGACGTTTGCCGAAAGAGTGAAAGAGTATGTCAACTCTGAAGGTAAAATAAGATGTCACTGTATGGTATGCTTAAAAGGGAAATTTCAAGATCCGATAATAACAGTGGAACATCATTTAATTGAAAAGACCATACAACAATCTTAATACTATATGGTCGTATCTCGGAGAGTCACTCTCTACAACCCATGCTCCTAATGAGGATGAAAGTAACGGGCAAGGGGATGAGATGCAAGATCTTCTGACTGATATTACTGGAATCGCTGGAACAAGTCATGAAATTGACTAGGAATTCGATGACGTTCCTGAAATTAATGGCGATCAACAATCATACAAGTTTAGTGATTTATTTGTAGAGATGAAGAAAGAGTAGTGTCTTGGGTGTACGAAGTTCTCAGGCCTTAAATTTTTACTGAAGTTGACGCAATTAAAGGTGCTCAACAAGTGCAGAGTGGCAAGATGTTATTGAACTTGCTTGCCAAGTATATTCAAGACACGATACTAGCGTCGACTCTCGCTTGGAAGGACGTCAAGAAGGAGGACTTAAATATCATTTTTCAATGACTAGATGTAAGTATTCTAAAATTAATTTATGTATCCTATTTATAATTTATTTAACACTGCATATATTAATTGTTAATGTATGAGGTTCATATGAAGTTTGAGTACGTCACCTTCATGGACTCCATCGAGCAGTTGATGATGCATTACTTGAGAGATTAGAGGAACACCATGAAGGTACATTTCATGGCAGTCAGCGGGAAGGACGATTTAGCTACAGCCAAGGCCAATATATACAAGAATGTTCCCTTGGAAGAATGGAATATTCTTGGCAATCATTTCGCCTCTCAAGAGTTTGAGCTAATGTATTTTCCAAAAAGCCTCAATTAATAGTAATTATGTTGCTATTATTTAAATAACTAACATTTTATTGAATTCCTCGTCAGAAAGTTTCTGTCCAAAATTTTGAGAACAAGTTGAGCAGTTATACACTCCTGGTTAAGGGTCGTTGACTATTATGGATCACGTACATAAGGGGGTAAAATAACTTACTAAATTTTAATTTTTTAGCATATTGACTGTTAATTACATATTTTTTAACAATCATATATTTTTTCAGGGCTACTCAGAGGCCGAAGAGCTTGTGAGTCCAATTGACTGCTTCAAGGATAGATTCCACAGGGTGAGCAGCTAGAGGAATGAGTACACTTAACAAAAATATGTAAGTATTTCTTCCTATTTATTATTTCGTAATTTATTTAAAAAAATAATATAATTTTAATTTTTGTAATAGGCAAAGATAATTGCATCGAGAGAGGAGGCACTGACTCTGGTCCAGATTCAAGCTCATGAGACAGCAGACCCATCATCATCTGTTGAGTCTATTATGGGTCCTTGTTGGGCTATTTCTAATATACAACTGTAAGTATACGGGTCGCAACATATAGAAAGTAAGAGAGTATCGTTCTTACAGAGAATACTTGATTCACAATTGCTAACTACTAATTGAAACTAGTTTCTAATTTATCCAAACGACAATAAATGATTATTTTAAGAAAGAATTGAAAAATAAATAACAATGTAAAAAGCAAGGATTGGAATCGAAACTAAGCAACTAAATTTTGTTCTTAATCAATGATAAGGAACCTAGCAATGGAATCTACCCTCTTACTCCTCCAACTACTAGTTTTTCTCTTAATTCAATTATCCATTTAGAGATGACAACCGAGAATTCAATATATTCACAACTCTCTCTCAAGACGAAGTAAAAATATCTAGACAAGAAAATATGTTACTCCTAACATAAATTGACTAAGTTTATTAGGTTTTGTTATTCTCAAGAGGTTGCACAAGTCATATAGATATATTCTTATTATATGCAAACTCACTCCACATTAGGCAATCTTATGTTGTTCTATCTATGTCCAAACTTAAATTCTCCTTCCCAAGTTCATATAGATTTCACAACACAACTCTATTTAATAGCCAAGTAAATAGATGCATTATGGTCAAGATAAAACAATCAACTCAACAATAGATATCATGAACAATTGAGGAAAATAAAATAATTAGATTACATTAGAGGTTCAATTGCCTCCATAGAAATTGAGTTTAGTTCATGTTTATATAAGAAGAAACACAACAGAAATCATAAGATTGATACACATTCATTGCAGAAAAATAAAAGAGAAACAAGAGTAAGAGGAAAGAAAAACTCTTTGAAGCCCAATCTGGTTTCTTGCTTTTGAATCCCCTTGTTGGTGTTCTTTTCTTTCTTGGAATAGCACTAGGAACCCTTAGCTACTAGGATTTTCGACCTACCATCTGATGAGTTAAAGAGGAGTTAAATAGAGGAGGTTCACTAATCAAACCTGAGTTTTCTGCGAACTGTTCTGTATTTTTTGGCGTTGCGGTGCCAAACTGGCACTACAGCGCCAAACCTGGCAGAAAGACAGCGCTGCAGCTCTAAATAGTGGCGCTGTGGCATCAATTTTTCCTGTGCTGTGGCACCGAACTGGTTGGCTTCTAATCTTCACTTTGAGAGGTCTTTCGTCGGTCTCCTCTCATTTACAAGTTTGTAACCTAAACGTCTTGATTTACCTCCAATTTCACTCCAAAAAGCAATATTCTACTCCCAATGGTGTCTCACCTGAAATATGCATAATAACAACAAAACAAGTAAAAAGAGCTCAAAGATGAGCAATTCTTAAGCTCGAAAAGAGGTTAAAGATAAGTGTAAAATATACTTATTAGTCCTGCTTCTATTAACTAGTATGCTACCATGACTCAGTCCATCGATACTCGTTCCAGGTGGCAGAAAGGACTAGGCTTGTTCCCTTAGTTGAAGAGTGTTAGGGGTCTGAGGGCTACTTGCATGAGTCGTGTTGTCGTTGTGCAACAGGAGCAGGCTGAGACGATTGCCAACTTGAAGCAACACTTGACCGAGAAGAACGCAGAGAACCAATGCGAGCTGGACGAAACTTATCGCTGCCTCGATGAGCAACAACAGATGCTTCAGGCGCTATAGCCTAACTCGGCAATAACGACATGAACATCCAGCTGCCGCCTTCATTCTAGCCACCTCCTCTGTCCAACCACCGCCGCCTCCGCCTCTGTCCTGGTAGCTTTTCTTTTTTTTTTTTTAATTTTATTTTGTAAATTATGTAATTTTTATAAATATTATTGTATTAGTATTTATTTAGTGAAATTATTTTTTTATTTATTGATATATATTTAATTTCTTTTATTACTTAATTTGTAAATATTTAATTAATACTAAAATAAATTTTAATTTTAATTTTTTTTCTTAGACTTTTGCCGACATATTACAAATTCTTTAGCAAAAGTCTCCAACAAGCTGAGTTTTGCCGACGTGGTTGTGCGCAGGGAAAGGCCCATTTTTTATTTATATTTTTTTCATTTAACAATGCAAAAAGATGTCGGCAAAGGTCCAAATACGTCGACATTTGCCGACACACCACGTGAATGCCATTGGAAAAAAGTTGATCGAATTCAAATTTTGATCCCTTTTTTTTTTTCCTTTTTTTCCTGGAATCACGTCTTTTCTGATAATTATAGGGCCTAGCATAGGCCTTTCTTGCTGACGCTTGTTAGTATCGCATCGGCGATTGACCTTTGCCAGCAAAATTTTACCGACCTCTATTGCCAAAGCCTTTTTGCATCCGGAGGTCTTTGGACCTTTATTTATGCATTTCGTTGACTTTTACTAACATGTTGACGCGTCGGCAAAGGTCATATTTATTGTAGTGTATATTGAGTAATTTTTCAGAAATAATTATCAAAGAGTTTTCATCGAATTGCATCGAATAGGCTTTGAATCAATGTCAAAATTCAACAAAACTTTTGATGTTCGTCGGAAAAGATTGTCCAAATTTTTAGAAATTCGTATTAATTGACCTAAATTTAATTTTTTTTAATGCATAATCTATCATAAAATGTCTCAAACTCAAATACAGACTATTTTTAATTATACTCTATGATATTTAAACATAGAAATTTCTTAATCGTGCACAACAGAGATGAGAGCGAGAGAGAAAGTTGAGAGATTTTAGGACTGTGAGAGATGGTATAAGAGAAATTACAGAGAGAGCGAGAGAGAGAGAGAGAGAGAGAGAGAGAGAGAGAGGACATGAGCAGAGCAAGAGTAGACGTTTAAGTTTCTCTTTTTTTTTTTTTTTTTTTTTTTTTTTTTTNTTTCCTTTTTGTGAGTTTTTGAGTGTTCTTTTTTTTTTTAACATCAATAAAACTATACTTTTAGGGGTATTTTTGTTTCGTAGTCTTATATTTTGAACATTTATTGGGGGAGGCATATGGTTATAACTAGGGCACCTATGAAGCATATTTATTAAAATTTCTCTCTTATGGAGTAATGATAGTGACACACAAAATTTACACCCACTGATAAGACATAGTTTATAAATGTGAGCTCACAACAATTTTACACAATTGATAGCTTGTCACATAAATTTTATAGAAAAAGAAAACTCATACCACATTGAATCATTGATCATTAAGCATAAATTTTGTCTATCTGAAGCATTATTTTTTACTTGCATTACTAAATATTTAATTTCCTTCAATATATAAATATGGTGATAAAAAAAACCATGGCAGTAAAAGCTTGTGAGTAAATTATGTAGGTGTAAGACCGAAATTTCTTTCCATAAAATTATCGTTTCAGAAAATTAGTGATCATAAACTTATACACTTCTTAGATTCAGAATATCTAATATTTTAATGTAAAATTATTGTTAGAGAATTGGTAGCTAATGCTAGAAATTCTGAAAAATTTTTTTTTTTTGAAAAACGATTTTACCGAAAACGATTTCCGCAGTTTTGTAAATGAATCAAGAACGCAGCGGAATTGGTCTTTTAAAATTTTCTTGAAATTTTACAAAACAAAATAAACAGGATCGTTGATCTAACAAATCAATTCATGGATCTTGGTTTAGATAAAACCTAGAAGTGCTTCACAACCATTGAGCCTTCCCATCTATTCTCTAGAGCTCGTTGAATGATCCGGTGTGTGGGCACCTTCTTGATTCCCAATGAGAGATGAGGGGATGATCCGGAAGACGCTCTTCCTTCTCCTTTGATTGCACATTCACAGCCATAGGTATCTCTCCCTCAGCTGTCATGAACGAGCTCGGGATTTCTCCCGCGGTAGCTCGTCTCTCTCACTCTCTCTTTTTCTCTCTGTTTCATGCCAAGCACAGTTTCTGTACATGTAGTAGGCGTGTAGCTCTTGTGTGCAGGCTTAGGAGAACTTTTCTCTTAAGTACTAGAGAGATGTAAACCCTAATGAGCTTATTGGGCTCAACTGACCATCCAATTAGTATTGGGATATGTGTGAGCTAGACAGGGAACCTTATGGATCCAAATAGTCTAAGCTCTAATGGGCCAACTGCCTACAGACATAATTAACTCTTAATTATGACTGGACCTTGTCCATTAATATTGGGGCACTCCACTATAGGCCCAATATTGCACTCTTAGACTAAATGTCATATA
>JXTC01000138.1:612534-626684 GCA_002914845.1 Trema orientale | reverse complement strand
AAATCCAATAAACATTGTTTAAAATGCCAAACAAAGAAACTGCTTTCTAGGGCATATTCCCAACAATCTCCCACTTGCCTTTTAAAGCAGATGTGATATATCACGCAGTCCTATTCCTTCTAGGTGATCCTCCAAAACTTTGATTGCTAAAGATTTGGTAAACGGATCAGTAAGGTTCTTCTGCTAAGGCTATCTTACTCACTATAACGTCTCCCTATTAGGATTAACACATAATAAAAGGTTGATCCTCTGGAGTATATTTTCAGATCGAGCATCCGAATTAATATATCTTACATAAGTCAGATTTTTCTCCAGAATAGACAAGTACATAGTTCCTATTTCTCTGAAGATACTTAAGGATACACTTGACTATAATTCTATGTTCAAGTTCTGGATTAGATTAGTATCAACTTACTATCCCAACAGCATAATAAATATCATGCTATTGTGCTAACTAAATTCTTATTGATGATTGTTATCCTATATCATTCCTAATGTTTAGTATATCATCAATATATATAAACCAGAAAAATCACTTTGCTGCCCTGAATCTTTTATAAATACAAGATTCGTGTATGTATCGATCAAATCGATAAATTATAGACAAATATTTAAGTCTATAAATTAGATCTCTAAAGTTTCACAAACTTTACTTTCTTGGCCTTTTTTAATGAACCCCTCTGGCTGTATCTTTTAGATACAGTCGTCAAGATTGCCATTCAGGAAAGCTATCTTGATGCTTTTTTGCTATATCTCATAATCAAGAGATACAACTATGGAAAAGAGTATATTAATAGACTTGATCATAACAACAGAATAGACATTTTTTCTGTATATAATCCTTTTTGCAACCAACTTGCCTTAAAAGTCTTTACTTTCCCGTCTATTCCTCTTTTTCTCTTATAGACTAATTTTACACCTAAAAAGTTTTAACCCTTCAGGTGGATCTATAAGATCCCAGATTTTATTAGAGTACATAGACTCTAATATGGATTCTATTGCCTTTTGCTAAAAATCTATATCAACATCATCTATTTCCTCTTAGTAGATAAAGTAATCAGATTCTAGGTTATAGGACTCTCCTATTTCCAAATATCTACCAGATTGTCTCATAATCGTCTCACTACAATGAGGATCCGATATATATTGATCTTTTAGTGATTTATCCTTCCTTAGTGCTTACTCTATTCTATCTTTTATAGATAGGCTGATTACATCATCAGTTATTTTCTTAAGAAATAACTTACTTTGGGTCGTAATAATGAACAATTGAACAACAACTTAATCATAGCCAAAAGTTTTCATTGTCTGTGAGATATTCCTAAGAATTCTCTATAGAGGTATTCAACGCTTCGATCCAATCGAAGAGTCTTTATGTTTTTCCTAATTGCTTTTTGGTTTCCGCTTTCAATTCTTTGAACCTTTCGAAAGAATTCAATTAGCAGTAACATTAGGTAAACATAATACAATTTTGAATAATCATTCATAATGATATATTCAAAACCTCACTGGGCTTGATTGCTCAATGACCCGCAGATAACAATACGTACTATTTTTAAAACATTCTTTTACTCTTAGGTCTTTTCTAATAAAGGACCTATTTGTCATTTTACCTTCCAGATAGGATTCACAGATTAGTGATTGTTTGGCTTCTAACAAGTTCAGATGCCTATCCTTAACCAATCTTTAGATCATATTTAGGTTAATATGACTGAAATGCAACTATGTTTTATTGTTAGTACTTACTTACTTTCTTATGATTAGATTTATCATGTTTAATCTCATCATTATTAGTATCATACAATGAGAATAATATAGACTAAAAAATGTCATTTTGTGCAATTAAGAATATTATTCTTTCACATAGAAACTTTGTCATTAAGACAAATAGAATAATATCGTTTCATCAAATATGAACAAAAATCAAATTACTCCTAATTACTTGACAATTTTTAAGTCCTAATTCATAAATTTATCAAATATGAATTTAAATATTTCTCATTTTATGTAATGACACTATACCCATTGTAGTCCTTACTCTTAGTGAACTTGCCTTCACTAAACCCTTTGGTTTCCATAGAATCCTTTGCAACAGACATGCAAACATGGTTAATGATTCTTGAATCTTATCCAAGATTCATTAAGTTATCCATTAAAATAAATTAATGAATAATAAATTGTTATTACCTTCCAATCAAGTATTGTATAGGTATTCCTAATAATTTTCTTTCAATATCCTTTAGTACTATATACGAAATATTTTTCTTTTTAGCTAGGGATTAGAAAATTCATCTTTAGCTACTTTAGCTTAGTGAAGATGTTCATTAAATATCTCATTGAGATTTAGCATAACGTTGTAGTGGTTTGAATTCCTTGAATTTTATGTAGTAACATATTGGACATCTCATGTCAACATGTATCAATGAATTATCAAGGAATTCTCCCACTAAATATATACTTTATTTTTCTTCACTAGTCTCACCAGTGAATGTGGATGAATATATAAGAGTAAGAACTTAGTAACGTATCAGCTATAAGCACTAAATCTAGGTTGTATTAATCTAGACAATATAGTCTAACTATAAAAGTTATGTATGTGTGAGTACAGCAGGTAAAGGAATTAAGGACATATCTACTTGAACGAAAATAAATAATACATATAATAGCAAACATCATGTAATAAATATTTTGAATAATTAACATAATGTAAAGTAAATCTACAATATGCAAGTGAAGTATCCCTAAGACTATCACTAATATTTATGGTAATTCAACTTACCATTAATTACAAGCCTCCTACGGGAAGTCATGCAATTAACAAGTCAAACTGAAACAATTTCATTTAGAAAATAAGACAAATATCACATATTCCATATTTCTAACTACCATTTAATTTAGTCCTCTACTCTACTAACAAGAACTCCTACGGGAGGATATTAGTATTTCAAGTTGAGTGTGTAACCATTATTTCAGTAATTAAGCTTTCTATATAAGACCGTCTCCTACGGGAGATCAGCCTCATATAGTCCACTTAATACCTTATCCTAAGAAATTCATTTCCAGTACTACCCGGACGAAAACCCTTTTATGGGAGCTCAGCAAGATTCTGAGGCGAGGCTCATCCTAGTACATAATGAATCAACAATGGAGACAGTAGGTATCTCGTACCTTCTCCCACTCAATATTTTATAATTAGGGATTTAATGATTTTACCCAGTTATCTAACTTACTTAGTAACCTAAAATCAATTATGTAAGCATGTTTATATTTTACATGTGAGTAGCTCTACTATCCCATATGACATATTACTAAGATCATGTAATTAAATACTCTATATAGAATATGCATGCAACATTATTCATATAATAATCAAGTATTAGTAGAATTTAATAAAACGGAAAAGTTAATGATTATCAATCATTCCATTTATTATTATTTAATAATTGAACAACCTTTTCACAAAAGATATTATTAAATAATAACTGTGAGATATAATATTCAAGTTTAAATAATTAAGATTTTCACAAAATCTAATTTATTTAATTAAAAGATTTAATCCAAATTAAATCTCCTTGAATATTTCAAAATTCGAATTCAACTTTGAATTTAAATTTTGAATTAAAATTTAATTATCTCATAATTAAAATATCTCCCACTGATTGGATTTTCAAATTTGAAATTATCTCATAATTTTCAAATCATTATTTTAATCTCATCAAAATAAAATGTAAACTTTCTATTTAAATTTAAATTGGATAATGTGGATATTTACTAATTAAAATCTTCATAAGATTTAAATTAGATATGTAGATGATTTAATCAAATTAAATCTCTACAAATATCTATTAATTTGAATTTAACTTTTAAATTCAAATCTCAAATTAATTATCACATAATTAATATTAATTATCTAAAAGATTTAATCACATTAATCTATTAGAATATTTCTAGATTTAAATTCAACATTTGAATTTCAAATTTTTAAATTAATTATTGAAAAATTAATATAGATAATCTTTTGAAAATTTAATCTTATTAAATCTTCTAGATTATGTCTAGATTTGAATTCAATATTTGAATTTCAAATCCTTAATTAATTATTGAATAATTAATATAGATAATCTTTTGAAAAGTTAATCTTATTAAATCTTCTAGATTATCTCTAGATTTGAATTCAACATTTAAATTTCAAATCATTAATTAATTATTGAATAATTAATATAGATAATCTTTAGAAAATTTAATCTTATTAAATCTTTTAGATTATCTCTAGATTTGAATTCAACATTTGAATTTCAAATCACTAATTAATTATTGAATAATTAATATAGTAATATTATCCAATCACATAAATTTAATTTTAGATTTATCTCATAATATCTAGTCATCATTTAAAATAAATAGAAAGTTCAAAATTTAGCCAAATCTGAAATTATCTCATAATTTCTAACTATCCATTTTAATCTCATTAAAATTAGCTCCCATCTTTAAATTCAAAATCAAACAGATTTGGATAGATAAGATATTCTTTCTAATTTTAATTTGAAATTTTCATAAGTTTCAAATTTAAATTACAAAAGATTTAACTATTTAAATCTCCTAGAATATTTCTAAATTTGAATTCAAATCAAATTCAAATTCAAATTTAAATTAACAACTAACTATCACATAAATAGTTTAATAAATATCTATCCAAATATTTGAATTTAAAAGTTTAAATATTATCACATAATATCTAATTAATAATCTCAAATTTATTTAAATTAATTATCTCATATTTAATTTAAATAATCATTATCTCATAATGATAACTGACATGATTTGATTTCCTTAAATAGTGGGATCTCATCCGTATTTAAATTTAAAATCAAATCTATTTAAATATATGATCCTCTCTATATTTAAATAATCATTTAAATTTCCTAAAATCAAGTGATCTTATCCTTGATTTGAATTTATTTAAATTGAGGATCTTATCCTTAATTTAAATCTATCAGTAACTAAGGATCTTAATCCTTAATTTAAATCTTCCATAGATTAAGGATCTTATCCTTAATTTAAATTTAAATATTTAAATTTCAAAATTAGAGAATTTAGGATTTTCTGATAGTATCTCATCCTATCAGATTAATTACCAAAATTTGAATTTCAAAAATCAGATAAGGTAACTAATTCAAATTTCCTAAATTATCTCTAATTCAAAATTCAAATAAGGAAATTTAAAATAGAAAATTATCTAAAATGGATAATCTGATGTCAACGGCATCGGGATGCCGATCGGAATGCCGCCGCATAGTTCGAAACAAGCTGAAGGTCCGAACGAAAAACCATAACGAGGATGATTCTCGGGATGCCATGCGGCCATGCTCGGGACAATCTCGAGCGCCAACGGGTACATAACGCTACGTGGCCTCGCTCGGGACTAATACCAAGCGACAACGGGCTCGCGTAGATTTTGACGACAAGCGTACGAGATGGTATCTGCATGGCCACGCATGGGACAAGTCTCATGCGTCCATGTATTTGCGAAACGTGCATGCAGCCATCACGTAAGACGGCACTTACATGGCCATACATGGGACAAATACCATGCGTCTACGTGGTTGCGAAGTGCCCATGCAAGACGGCAGGTACGCGGCTCACCGAAGTGGGGTGAAGCCCGCATGGCCACGGGAGCGGGACGAAGCAACCATAAGAGCAGGACAAAGCCCACGCGGCCGCAGGAGCGGGATGACACCCGTGCGGCTAGCGCACNCGCGGGTTGCCACCCGCGCGGCCAGCGAGCGGGTTTCCCCACCGCGGCACACACGGGCGGCGCGCATGACTCTTAGCCATGCACCGCCTTGTAGCTTTTCCGAATCCAAAAAATCGATAACCTAATTGTTAATAGTTTTTCTCAAAAATTATAGCACAATTAAAGATCAAACGACTTTCTATGTACACTTTTATTAAGAACATAAAAGAATATTCATAGAAAAATTAAGAACATGCTAGAACGAAAAATCAAAAACACTTCACATGATCATGAACATAGCGACGTCTAATTGATTATCATTTAAACTCATTAAATCAATCAATCATCATATATAATAGAGCATACTCATAAACATGAACAAGATCAAACATAATCAAAGAGATCAACATGGAAATCATAGATCATTAAACTTTAAGAGAATAAACATGAACAAGATATGCTAGATCATCGAAAACCTTTGCCTTGGTACCAATTGCTAGAAATTCCGAAATTTTTTTTTTCTGAAAAACGATTTTACCGAAAATAATTTCCGTAATTTTGTAAATAAATCAAGAACGCAGCAGAATTGGTCTTTTAAAATTTTCTTCAAATTTTACAAAATAAAATAAATAGGATCGTTGATCTAATATAAATCAATTCATGGATCTTGCTTTAGATAAAACCTAGAAGCGCTTCACAACCATTGAGCCTTCCCGTCTATTCTCTAGAGCCCGTTGAATGATTCGGTGTGTGGACACCTTCTTGATTCCCAACGAGAGATGAGTGGATGATCCGGAAGACGTTCTTTCTTCTCCTTTGATTGCACGTTTACAGCCATGGGTATCTCTCCCTCAGCAGCCATGAACGAGCTCGGGATTTCTCCCGCGGTAGCTCATCTCTCTCACTCTCTCTTTTTCTCTCTATTTCACGCCAAGCACAGTTTTTGTGCATGTAGTAGGCGTGTAGCTCTTGTCTGCAGGCTTAGGAGAATTTTTCTCTTAAGTACTAGAGAGATGTAAACCCTAATGGGCTTATTGGGCTCAATTGACCATCCAATTAGTATTGGGCTATGTGTGAGCTAGACAGGGGACCTTATGGATCTAAATAGTCTAAGCTCCAATGGGCTAACTGTCCACAGGAATAATTAACTCTTAATTATGACTAGGCCTTGTCCATTAATATTAGGGCACTCCACTATAGGCCCAATATTGCACTCTTAGACTAAATGTCATATATTTTCTGTGAAGCTAATTAATACTTTAATTAACTTGATCTATTTAGCATATACTATACCTGCAGATATACCCCTGATGCAATGCCGTACTAGTGAGGTGAAATTACCGTATTACCTATCTAGTACATATTTACCTTTGAGTTACTATTTTTCATATAATGGATAATAATTGACTACGGCGTTTGTAACTGCCCATACAAACACAGTCAAATTCACAAAGTGAATACCTGGCGCTTGGTTTTTTATTATCCAAGTCCTTGAAAAAACTCAAAGTGACATTATACGTATGGTGTCCAAATCATAAATGGCGTTCTCATCAATTCACAAGTCTTATCTTCCAAGATACCGGAGTTCGAACCATATAATCGAAACTAGTCCTTTAGTAAGTCAAAAAGATAAAACTCATGAAAGCAAGTCCGACAATCACTAGGATTAAGGTAATCTTGCAATAGTGCTAGATTAGTGAAAGATAGAATATTGAGTTATGGCACTTAACCTCAAATTTTATTTTCACTTGGTGCAGTTCAATGCACTTATAACTTTCTTATAACGCACTAGTGTTTCTATCCGAAGTCAGATACTTCGATGATTGGAGACTTCATCAATCCCGTTGAAATAGACAACACTACATTTTATGGCAAAATAAAGTATTCCATCTTTATTTACAGAATATGAACTTTTAATTTAGACATAATGAAATAGAGAATCTAGTCTCCCACATATGAATACTTCACATGATCAATTCCTTATTACTTATTATTAGTTATGGAAACTTTTAGACATTTGCATAATAGAAAACATAAACATCACATGTATATAATTGGGACATAATATGGAATTTATTGACAATAAATAGATAACACTTAAATCCAATAAACATTGTTTAAAATGCCAAACAAAGAAACTGCTTTCTAGGGCATATTCCCAACAGCTATATCTCCCATAAATAGGTTCTTGAGATTCGTGTTGATAGGCAACCCATTGTTGAAAATAAACTTATTTTCAAGCCCGTGAGAAAATGCTATGAGCCCATCAACATGTAGTCTAATAATTTGGAGCATCCCTTGGCTAAAGTTCGTCAAAAATCATAAAAGAAAAGTCCAATTGGTAAAATTACTCAATTCCTAGAAAGTTCTACTTATGAGTCATATGATTTGTGTTAGGTTAAGTATGTAGTATTTGTAATTTTTGTATTTGTTTAATTAGACCACTTTGTGTAGTTGAGAATTGTTTGTGCTATCTATAAATAGCCCTCCCTATTTGAGTTCTAAGCATCAAGTAAGAAGCAAAGCTTGAAAGAGTGAAGCGAGGAAGAAAAAAAACATAGCTTCTAGTGAGTGAGTGAGCTTGAAGAGCGAAATTGAGAGTTTTCTCTTATAATAATATTTGAGTGATTAATAAAGTTTATTTTATTTCTAACAAAGTGGTATCAGAGTAAGGTTATAAGAGATCTCTTGAAATTCTAAGTATGCTGTATGGATGCAGCTTTGAGTGATCTTTCATATCAGAAAAGAATTCTTAAGATTGAAAGTGTGGGTAATTTGTTCATAACCTACTACTATTGTATATCCAATCGAAAAGCTCTACGATATGAAAATACTGCCACAAAAATCAGCCCAATCGGAATCAGAACGAGCCTATATAAGTCACCAGAAGTTTGCTGCTAGAAACTTAGTCAACTTACCAAGTTGAGCCGAGTCTGAGCCGAGTCAAAGCCAAGCCACCAAGCCGTTTGACCAAGCTGTTACAGCTGTTTGACCTAGTCATTGATCGAGCCATATAAGCTAGTGACCGAGCCGTTAATGGGCATTGACTTTTGACCAAGAAGGTTGACTTTGACCAAGTCGAATGAACAGTTAATCCTAAGGTTTTTTGACATTCTGGATCTATCCGTGTAGTCGAAATTCCCAAAATCTCACTCTATTAAGAGCTATGGCTACCAGTAGTTTAGCATCTCTTCTAATTCCACCACTTAAGGGCAGCAACTTTGATAACTAGACTATCAAATGAAGGTACTTCTTGGAGCATATGATGTTTGAGAAGTAGTAGAAAAAGGCTACGAAGAGACAAGAAGTGAGGCGATGCTATCCTCAACATAAAAGGATAGCTTAAAGGATTCAAGAAAGAGAAAAAAAAAAGCTTTCAATCTCATCTACCAAGCTTTAGATGACGACGAGTTTGAGAGAATCTGAAGTGCAATCTCCACTAAGGAAGCATGAAGGAAACTTCAAGTCTTTCCTAAGGGGAAAGAAAAAGTTAAAAAGATTCACCTTTAAACTCTAAGAAGAGATATTGATTTACAACATATGATGGAGATTGAGTCAGTTTCTGACTACTTTTTTAGAGTTTTAGTCATTTCCAATCAAATGAAAAGAAATGGTGAGAAACTAGAAAATATTGCAATCATAGAAAAGATTCTCCGATCATTAGATCCGAAGTTTGAGAATATTGTTACTGTCATCGAGGAAACCAAATATTTAGGAGCCATGACAGTAGAACAACTCTTAAGTTCCTTGCAAGCTCACCAAGAAAAGAAAAGAAGAAGCCTAACTTCAATGAGCAACTTCTCAAGTCACAACTCACAGAGAAAGGAGATAACCAATGTAATGATAGAAGTCAACATAGTCGTAGAGGATAAGACCGAGGACAAGAATATGATACAAGTCGTGGTCGTGTACAAGGTTGGAATTCTAATAACAACACTAATTATCATAACAACAATTTCGAAAAAGGAAAAAGTCCTTCAAGAGGTCGTGATAGTCGATTAAACTCGAGGCATGAGAAGTCTCAAGTTGAATGTTATAAGTTTTATAAGTTTGGCCATTATGCTAGAGAATATAGAACACCCAATAACAGAATTGAAGTAAAAGTCTATTACGTTGAAGAGAAGAGAGAAGAGAATGACACAGTGCTACTAGCATATAATAGTAATAACGAAGGTCAAGAAAACACATAGTATCTTGACACCAGTACTAGCAATCATATGTGTGGGCATCGATCAATGTTCATATATCTTGATGAATTAATAGGTGGGAATGTTTTTTTCAGTGATGATTCCGAAGTAGTGGTAAAAGGAACAGATAAAATTCTTATCTGCTTAAAAAATGGGAGACATCAATTCATTTCAAATCTTTATTATGTATCTACCATGAAAACAAACATTTTGAGTTTGTGACTGCTCTTTGAGAAAGGCTATGATATTCACTTAAAAGATTACAGTTTTTCTATAAGAGATAACAACATGAACTTGATTGCCAAAGTGCCTATATCAGGAAATAGAATGTTTTTGTTAAACATTCAAAGTGATGTGGCAAAATGTCTCAAAGAATATTACAAGGATTTATCATGGCTAAGGCATTTGAGATTCGGGTATATCAACTTCGGAGGACTAGAGTTACTATCCAAGAAAGAGATAGTGAAAGGCTTGCCAAGCATCAATAACCCTAATCCGCTTTGTGAAGGATGCTTACTTGGGAAGCAATTCAGGAAAAGCTTTCCAAAGAAGTCAAATTCAAGAGCTCAAAAGTCACTTGAACTCATACATAGAGATGTTTGCGATCCCATCAAGGCAAGTTCTTTTGGTAAAAACAATTATTTCCTGCTCTTTATTGATGATTTTTCAAGAAAGACTTAGGGTTTTTTCTTGAAGCAAAAATCAGAAGCCTTTGAGCTTTCAAGAAGTTCAAAGTTGCAGTTGAAAAAGAAAATGGTCTTCAGATCAAAGCCATGAGATTCGACAGAGGAGCAGAATTCACTTCTAAGGAGTTCCAAGAATTTTGCGAAGCCAATAGAATTCGATGACCACTAACTGTTCCAAGACCCCCACAGCAGAATGGCGTGGCAGAAAGAAAGAACTGGACCATCCTCAACATGGCACGAAATATGCTCAAGAGTAAGATAATGACAAAAGAATTTTGGGCAGAAGCTGTGGCATACGCAGTGTATCTATCAAATCGTTCTCCAACAAGAACTGTATAGGAAAAGATACTACAAGAAGCATGGAGTGGATGAAAGCCCGGAATCTCTCATATTAGAGTCTTCGGTAGCATAGCCCATGTACATGTACCGGATGAAAGAAGAACCAAACTAAGTGAAACCTTCATCTTCATTAGATATGACACAAACTCGAAGGGTTATAAGTTGTACAATCTAAACAATGGAAAAGTAATCAGCATCCTAGATGTAATATTCAATGAAGAAGGTGAATGAGACTTTGGTTCTCAAACAAATGATTACAATTTATTTCCACAATTTGAAGATGAAGAAACACTAGTAGAGCAAGCAAGAAAAGTCATTTTTATTATTATTAAAAAAATAGTAATAATAAAAATGAAGCATAGCTAGGAGAAGCTATAATACAAGCAATTGAACTTTAAGAAGAAGTGGACTGAGCGAATTGTAAATTTCACTGATATTGAGTTGTTCAATTACTTTTTCAGGGTATTTGGTCTTATAGACGCCAATTTTGCTTGAGTGCCATGCGGCTGCTTCTTTTTCTGTTAGATTATTCATATATATATATATAAAGAATTGTTGAGTTATTTATTGTTCAGAATTCTTTACAAAATGCATATAGTAATATACTATATTACATAGAGTAACAAAAAAAACGAAGTACTCTATAGCTCCTGACTTTCACTAAAAGTAATCGTTTGCTTTCTTACATTTGAAATTTAGTATGTGCACCCAATTGTTTTGCAAATGTAATGTCAGTTTACCCATTTTTATAAATACAGAATTGTTTTGCCCAGTTCTTTACAAATCTATTGGTAGTTTTCCCCATTGAAGGCCTATTCGTATGGATGAGGAAAGCTTTTGATTTTTCATTGAAAATAATACTCATTTAAACTAGACGCCATTTCATACAAATGAGATTATGGAAAATTTCTCATCATTCTAGATTTTAATTGTAAAAGTTTTCCGAAAATCTGTGCAAATTTGAAAATATAGCGATTTTTTTTTTTTATTCCTTTTTATTTAGTGGATCTCTATATTTGGTGGATAAAATGACAATTTGTTTTAATATCATCTGCTAATCGGGCAAAATGACACAATATTTGTAAAAATTAGGGCAAAATAATGCTATAAATGTAAAAATTAGAGCATATAGGTAAACTTCCAAATATGAGAGAATAAAAAACTACTCTTAAGTTCTTAACAAAAGTGAAAAAGCTAGCTGAAGGGTATTTTGTCCGAATAAAAGTCCATCCATGAAGTTCCTACTCTAATGGAATTTGTCTATATTCACAAAGTCAACAGGTCAGAGGATGAGAGAATGTGCGGAATTCTTCTTAGCACGCAAGCGATGAGTTGGGAGGAAAGAAGTTGATTCAGGTAAGGAAGCTACAGGTGGCGCATAGCTTTTGACTCTTCAACACTCCACGTGCATATATAGTAAATTTTTTATCAACCGAAGTGGAGTAGTTGCTTACCGACTTCCTTTTCTTACCATTCTTAAATAAGAAATAGATTCTATATTATTGATGATGATATTTTTAAATTCCGACAAAGCATAAGGCATCACTCTATGATGGTGAGGTTTTCTTTTATTGTCTTCTGATTAACTATTATTCTTATAATTTATGATCTAACTACGATCGAGCTACCTATTATTGGCAATATTGTAAAATAGAAGCACATGTAAATATTTAGCATGTGATATTATTATTTGGTGCTATATTTGGTTTTTTAAAAAAAAAATACATGTTGACGAAGTGAGTTGGCTCAAATGGTAAGAGCACCCACTACCTAGGATCTCGGTCCTAGGTTCGAGTCACACCGGGGGTAGGCGTGAAAACCTATTATCCCTAATAGGGTGGGGTGGGAATTGGGTAGTATTAGGTATTTTTCTTTAATTTGTAGTAAGTGGAGGTCATTAGTTAAGCCCCACTTTTATTAAAAAAAAAAAAAAAAACATGTTAAATTTAGCATAAGATTGAAGAGGTCATTTTTGCACAAATACTAAAATTTAATAGTATTCTATAACTTATGCTTTGAAGATGCTCTTATATTCATTTACGTACTCTATAAACGTGTGTGGACGAATACTTTTGTTCATCTTTTTTGCCCTTGAGAATTTAACATAAAACTTGAACAACTTTGTTTTTATTTTCTTTCTTTTTTAATTTTTTTATTCTAATAATGGGTTTAGGTCTAGATTGCATAATTGATCTCCCACATCACATGCATAGTGGATAAAGTGACTACTATTAATGGTTAATGATCACCCTAGCTACTACAATTTTCCTAAGAGTGTGTATGGTAGGAGGGAGAAGTGGAAGGAATAAAAGCCAAATAACGTATTTGGTAAGAGAGAGAAGTGGAAGGAAGAAGAGGGGGTGAGAGAACTATTAGATACATTTGGGGTATACTGGTTTGGTAGGAATGATTGTAGGAGAGAAGAGATTGGACAAGGAATTTCAAACCTTCAGTTTTAATTAAATTCCTATTCTTCCAAAATTAGAGAGATTTTAGGAGAGATATGCCCACTCAAGTGGTGAAGTTCTTATTCTAACTTGAATCTTCCCCTTCCTTCCATTTCTCTCTCTTACCAAACAAAGAAGAAGATTTTGGTCTTCTCTCCTTCCTCTCATACCAAACACAATAAGGTACACAGTAAGGGATGAGTGCTCCCTTCCTCTCTTACTTCGTTTCCTTAGGTAATATAGGTCTCATTCATTCCTATCTTCCCTCACTCCTACCAAATATTAAGAGTATAAATGGATAGAGTGGAGGGTTTTGCCAATACCCGTTATGCATATATCCTAGTTTTGTCCTCCTCAATAGGGGAGTGGGGATGAGGGTGGTTTATTTTGAAAGAGCAAATATCTGTTGGCAACCTTTATATTGCAACATGACTGGTTTCACAGTTATGTTACAACATGCGACTAAATATTTGATCTGATTAGGTTTTTCAGTATAGTCCGTATTTTTCTTTTATATGCTTTAGGTCACGATTTGTATAGTTGTCAATCATAAAAATCTGATCTTATTAATGCATACACGAATTTAATTGATAGGGAATAGGTAAATGACTTTTACCTAAATTGGTTTTGAGTATATGTCACTATTTCATTAAGGAAATTCTTTTAAATGAATATTTTATGTTAATATCTTTTATGGAAGTTTCCTTAACTCATTTGTGCTGATTCTCACTGATTAAAGTTACTCTAATTCGTACTA
>JXTC01000138.1:552422-611657 GCA_002914845.1 Trema orientale | reverse complement strand
AGAGCAAGAATCTTGATCTAATGAAAGTTGAGGAATTGATGGGATCACTTCAGACGTATGAGATGAATCTCAAGCAGAGAGAAAAAGCCTCAAAATCGGTGTCTAAATACGCTAAAGAAGATGAAAAAAATCTTGCCTTGTTGACGAAAAATATGGGTAAGATGACAAAATCAGGCAGCACCAATAAAGGAATTCAATGTAGGGAATGCGAGGGGTATGGCCACGTGCAAGCTGAGTGTGCCAATACCTTGAAGAAAAAGGCAAAGGCTATGAGCTCTATATGGAGTGATGAGGAATCTGAAAGTAGTCGAGAAGAAGATGACAATCATGTAAGTAATCACATAGCCTTTGGTGTTTCTTTAGTTTCGGATGATGTTTGTTCTTTGCAGAAATCTGCAGGTCGTGTTGCAACACAGTCTACGTGGAAAAGTTCTGTTACAACATCCGAGACAGAAAAAGATTATGATACAGATTCTGATAGTGATAAATCTGAACTGAATGAAGAATCAATTCGAGCATCATATGAGAATATGTATTCTCAATGGGTTAGAGTAGTTGATCAGAACAGATCGCTTGAAAGAAGGATTTCTGCCCTTATTCAGTACAGGGAGAACTCCGAGATCAAAGTGCAGAAACTGGAGACCTTGTTGGCTGAAAAGGAAGCAAAACTGAAAGAGGTCTCAGCTGATTTTGAAAGGACTCAAAAGTCCTTAAAGATGTTAAATTCTGGTACTGACATGTTTGATCATATTTTGTCCATTGGTAAATGCAGTTCTAATCATAAAGGACTCGGATTTAAAGGTGAGCACTCTAACTCCAAAACTGTTTTTGTTAAGAGTTCTGTTTCTAACTCTGGTGCAGGAACAAGTATCGATGTTGCAACACAGAAACCTTATGTTGCAACACAAAATAAAATTACTTCACCAGTAATAGGTAATCGTGTTAATGTTGCAACACACGTTGCAACACACCAGAAATCAGCAGCATCTGGTTCGACAGGTAAGTATGGTAAGTTTATTCCAACTTGTCACTTTTGCAGTGTTAAAGGTCATATCAGACCTCCGTGTTTTACATTGATGAATTTTTTGGAAAATAAATATTTTTCACACATGATTCCTTTCCAAAGAAAAATACTTAGGAAAAAGATAGATCTTTCAAATAAAACAAGAAAAGTTTGGATAAAGAAATCAGATTTGAATTGCTCTACTTATTTAACTTGTTTTAGAATATGTGCTACTAATGATATTGGGTGTTCTAAGCACATGACAGGTGACAAAACTATACTGGTGGATCACATAAAGAATGAGATCAATAGCTTTACTGATAAAGCTGTAGAGGATTATGGTTCAAAAATGTATGTTACAGCACAGCCTGATGCTGATGCAGAGCCAGACAGTCATGTTTCAACGCCAAATTCTGATGTTGCTACATCAACTAAACAGAGAGACATTGTATCTGCTGAACCCCCATCTAAGGTGAAGAAAAATCATTCGTCTAACCTAATGATAGGTAGTGTTGATGATTTCATGGTTACAAGGAAAAGGTATATGAATTTGATCAAATATGTGTGCTTTTCTTCTTTGATTGAGCCTAAAATAAAATCATTAATTTTGGAAAAGTTGAAACAGAGATACAACTTGCAGATATTTCCACAAAATCTTTTGACTTTACTCATTTTTTATTTCTTAAGGAAAACCTTAGGGATATGTTCCATGTGATTTGTTACTTTTAATTTTGTGCTAAGTTTTGCCTTTTAAAGTTGGGATATTTTTGTCTGGAAAGCTTAAAGAAAATCTGGAAAAAGATGAATTTTTGTCAATTATGAATTGATTTTCTAATATACAGTTTTTGTTGTTTTTATCTTTTAAAATCTTTGAATATTTCAGGAAAAATTGAAAATCTTAAATTGGATTTTGACTGACTAACTTTTGATTATTTGATCTCAGAAAAGAATTTTTGTGAAAACAGGCTCCATAGTCAGAAAAAGCTACCTACACTGATGTGTGAAAGCCATCCATGAGTAATCCGGTGCTATGTATCACAAATACAGTAGAAGACGATCTACCATGTGAAAAGGGCTACCTCAGTGATAGAGTGAAAGCTACTAACTGTGGGTACTTCATTTTTGTGCTGTTATATAAAAAAAAAATATAAAAATGCAGTAGTAATAAACAAAGTTGTACTGCTCAAGAAATCACAGTACACACAAAAGCCTGTAATAAATGTGAATTTTTGTGGAGATCAGCAAAATAAAGTATGTCAGTTATTTTTTAATTTTTGGTGATTGATTTGACCTAAAATTTTTTGAAAATTTTGGAGGATAAAAATGGTAAGATCTGTCTATTTTAAAATCATTTTATGATTAATAAAAATTCATTAATTTCTATTTTTCATTCTAGCTTTCCATATGAAAAGTTCTGACTTTGTGGTAAAATGAGGCATATTACAACATGGGAATAAAATGATTTTTTTTTAATGGTTAATGGAAAATCTGCTTGTTGATGTCATATGTTGAAACATATTCCAAAAGCTAGTTATTTGATTTCTCAAAATTTTTTTGGCTCTAATTCATTTTCTTTTTCAGTTACGGGTAACGAAAGGGTTGTCTTTGCATATTTCTTTTATCATTGTTCACTTTCTTTTCTCCTACTTCTTTTGATGCTTTTTCTAGTTTTGCAGAAGCTTTTGGTTGTGATGAATCCTCAAAATTAATGGAAGACATGCTTCTTTCCTTCCTTTTTGATGATCATGTCATTTAGTGAGGGGGAGTTTTTCTGAGGGGGAGCCATGAAAGAGAAAACTGTGATCAGATGTTTTGTACTTGACAGTTTTTATCACTTGTTTTAGTGTTTGTGTTCTTTGCCTTTGGATCTTTTATCCAAAAGGGGGAGAAAGCATATATGGATTTTTGGCTATATACTGACCTTGTTTTGCAGGAATATCAAATATTTGTCTAAAAGATGCCAAAGGGGGAGATTGAAAGAGCAAATATCTGTTGGCAACCTTTATGTTGTAACATGACTGGTTTCACGGTTATGTTACAACATGCGACTAAATATTTGATCTGATTAGGTTTTTCAGTATAGTCCGTATTTTCCTTTTATATGCTTTAGGTCACGATTTGTATAGTTGTCAATCATAAAAATCTGATCTTATTAATGCATACACGGATTTAATTGATAGGGAATAGGTAAATGACTCTTACCTAAATTGGTTTTGAGTATATGTCACTATTTCATTAAGGAAATTCCTTTAAATGAATATTTTATGTTAATATCTTTTATGGAAGTTTCCTTAACTCATTTGTGCTGATTCTCACTGATTAAAGTTACTCTAATTCGTGCTATTAGCTGTCAAATAGGTTTGAGTAACTGATTATTTTGTTCTAGGAAAGTAATCTGAAAGTTTCCTTTTCTGTTACAACATGACTGGTTGACAGATCATGTTGCAACATGTGGACAGAATCAGTAACTATTTTCCAGATCCGTTTTTCTAAGTTTGGTAACAAACTTTTCTGATTTTGCAAGTCTTCTAATCAACATTAAATGCTTTTTATTGTCCATTGGCAGGAATTAACGTGAAGGCTTGCTCCTCTCTCTATATTAAGGCCGCTCAAGAGTAGCTTTAGTGAGAGAGACCACTATTGTATTTTGGCTATTGAGTGTAAAAGAAAGGTTTTTCTTTTAGCCATATTTTAGACTTAGGAGGTGTCCTAGTCGTGTGTGTGATAGCACTTCGGGAGAGGTGCTGATTGTCGACTTCAAGTATCTGGAGGGATTTCAGAAGAACGAAGTCAACCTAAGACGAGTGGTGCTCGCTAGACACGTTGGTGAAGGAATACATCCACATTGCGACAATCAAAAGAGGGAGTCTTTTATTGTATAAGTCAAATTGGTGTTTGTATTCATTCATACTTTACTAATAGTGTTTATTCTCTGGGCGTGGCCCCTTGGACGTAGGTTATCGGGAGATAACTGAACCAAGTAAAAATATCTTATGTTATTTTTATAATTTCCGTATTATCACCTCACGTAATTAATTTTCTAAAGCTCTTTTTTATTTTGAGTAACCTAATACAAAAATGTACCAATAACCTTATACAATTGTACATTAGGTTCATAATCCTAATAAAGTGAATGAGAGTAAGGACAAAGAATAGAATGGCAGAAGGGAGAGAAAGTTGAGACGGAGAAGTATGAAAGGTAGAGAAAATAATAAGATACATGCTAGGCCAATTGGAATTGTTGTGCTATCTATAGAATTTTTTGTAGGAAATTACCTTGTTATACCTTACATTTTTATCTTAAATTTTAGTTGTTATCAACATTATTTTTATCACATTTCAAAATTATTGTCAATTTATAGGGATGTCAACAAGGTGAAGTGGAACTAGTTTTGTGTTTACCATCCCCATTCTCGTTATTATTTTATTATATTATCCTCGCGTCATTCACCGTTCAATTTGGTATGGGGTGGTTTTGGGGAATGGTTTCCCTACTGATATATCAGGGTTCCTCATTTGGAACCGTCATTTGAATCATTTAAAAAGTCCTATATTGGTCCGAGTCTTTTAAAAGTCTAAATACCTTAAGGAAAAAACCAAACCTAAATTGAAGTTAAACTCATTGAAAACTTTAATTTTAGCTCAAATTTATTGAATTTATAGTTTAATAAAATATATAAATAACTAAAAAATATTTAAATAAAACTTTTAACATACTAGAATTGTTCTAATATAAAGTATTCAACCCCAAAATCATATAAAAAGATAACATAATCCCAAATACTTAGAATCAAACAATATTAGCATATGACTATATATTATTAGGTTTTTTTTTTAAACAATTCTAGTTAAATTATTATTAAACAAAAAAATATATATATATTTGACTTATATATAAATGGGGTGGATCGGTGCAAGACACTCACTCCCAAACCGGTCTTGCTCCGCTAAGTATTAAACGGGAAATCCTTACTCTATGCCCTGCATAATTTTTAATGGTGAAAACCCACTCTATTTAGGCTGGTGGCGGGCACCATCCCATTCAGTGAAATTAATATATCTATAAATTTATGAGTATTTATAAGAAATAGCTTTTTTTTTTAAGATCAATTTAAAAAATGGCCGTTTTTTACACCTATTTAATAAATAACTGTTTTATGATTTTATTTTGATAAATAACCATTTTCAGTTGATCTATTTTTTTATAAAGTAAATCAATATTTGAAAAAATAAATCAATTTTTGAAATAGGAAATCAATTTTTTAAAAAATAAATAAATCTTCACAAATAAATCAATATATTTTTATTTATTAAATGAAATAAATCAATTTTTGAAAAGTAAAACATTTTTTGAAAAATAGATTAATTTATTTTTTTAAAAAAAAATTAATTTTCAAAAATAAATCAATATATTTTGATATACTAAATATAAAAAATGACTATTTTCAAAATAATTTTTAAAATTCGGACACTTTTTAACAGTGTTTGAAAAACGATTATTTTGCAAACTATGATCTAAAATTTGGCCATAAATTTATACCCACCTTAAATTAGATCCCAAACCTTAAATTAGATCCCAAATTTAAGAAGTTAGTTTACTAAAATAACCTTATTTTAAAAATGTTGAAAGACATAATAATATGACCTAAAAGGGAAAAAAAAAAAAAGAAGTATTAAAACTTCTATCAATGAATCAGATATGAATAAAGGCGTGTAAGAGTAATTTTCACTAGAAAAAGAGAAAAGCAAATGTAGACCCCAACCAAAACCCACAGATTGATCGCGAGATCTTTTCGTTTGGTCAAATTACTTCTCCAAATTTCTTCGCCAAAAACGACCGCGCGCGCTTCACTGTATACTCACACTTTTGCATGTTTTGGCTTATACCTTGATTTCTTTTTCTCATCCACTTTTACGAATCAACATTCCGCGGGCATCCAGATCACGCAACCTGCTTTATATAATATGAAAAAATATACTATGTCATAGACAATAATAATGCAATGGTCACATACGTGACATAATATATATATATAGTTTTTAAATCCACCTAGTCCCACCTGCTATCAGATAATATCATATATATATATATATACGTTATTTATTTATATATCTTCATCTTTGTTTCAATCACAAATTAAAGAGGCTAGGAAGAGAGACAGACAGCAGAGAGATATGGTGAACATTTTCACAGTACACACAACTTTATTGAGTGTAGCTTTGAAGATGGTAGGGATGAGACCCCAGAGAGTTGAAATCCAGCCAGGGACGTTGATGAACTTCTGGGTACCTACCGAAAAGACCAAAGGATCATCCAGTACTACCGTACAAGCAAACGACAAGAGGCCCAAGAAAGCCGTGGTATTCCTTCACGGTTTCGCCGCCGACGGAATATTCAATTGGCAATTCCAAGTCCTGTCATTGGCCAACAAGTACGCGGTTTACGTGCCGGACTTCCTATTCTTCGGCGACTCGATCACCGACAGCACGGACCGGTCTCCGTCGTTCCAGGCGGCGTGCGTGGCTAAGGGCCTAGGCAAGCTTGGAGTGGAGAAATGCACCTTGGTTGGGCTTAGCTATGGAGGCATGGTTGGTTTCAAGATGGCTCAGTTGTTCCCTGACTTGGTCGAGTCCATGGTCGTTAGCTGTTCCGTTATGGCTCTGACGGCGTCCGTTAGTTCGGACTCGCTCCGGCGGATCGGGTTCAAAAGTTGGTCGGATTGTTTGCTTCCGGAGACGGTTGAAGGTGTGAAAGCGATGTTTGACGTTGGGACATACAAGCTTCCAAATGTTCCCGATTGGATCTACAGACAGTTTTTGGAGGTAATAATAATAAGAGTAATTACTATAACCCTAATACATTAATTTTACGTCATTTGGTCAAATTCTATGATTTATAGTTGCATTAAACCTAGACATCCGACTTGAATTACGGTTTTGTTATAAATATCTGACAACCGTATAAAAGTATTGTAGTTAATACATTTTTGGAGGTGGACTTGAAAAAGCTTATACAATATGCTAGATTTGAAAGTCGTCAATCACGACTAGTGATATGAAGACCAATTCCTGGTTTGAAATTTTTGTTTTCTTGTCTTCATTTCTAGTATTCTAAGGCTTCGTTTGGTATGCAGGATAAGATAGGATAGGATTGGACTATTTTAAAAGATTGGATTGGATTGGATAGGATAGGATAAGATGGAATTATAGTCCAATCCTATCCCATGTTTGGTGTGCTACTTTTTGTTAGGATAAGTGTATTTCATAGTTTCAGGTAAATTACAAATTTTGAGGTTTGATTATTTAGAAAAATACCACTTTTGAAAATTAATTTAGAAAATATCATTTTTAGAAATCAATTTTGTAAAAATATCATTTTTAAAAACTTATTTACAAAAATACCATTTTAAAAAAACTATTTTGAAAAGTACCACTTAAAAAGCATTTTGAAAAATATCACTTTTAAAAAAATATTTTGAAAAAACCACTTTTATAGCTTATTTTTTGGAAAATGACAATTTTTTGTAAAATTATTTGCAAAAATACCATTTATAAAAATATTTTGAAAATTACCATTTATGGTTTTACCACTTTTAAAAGTTAATTTCGAAAGTATCATTTATTACTACTTCAAAAACATTCTATTTTTTTAATCAAATTCATAATCCCTTCCAATCCTAAATTCTCAAGAGGATAAAGATTATCCCCTTTTAAGGGGATTATTTTTGGAGTGGATTATTTTAATCCAATCCAATCCATCTCATATGCATGCACCAAACATGGGATTAATTTAATCCAATCTAATCCTATCCTTATCCTGCATTCCAAACGTGGCCTAAAGAAATGACATTGGCTTGGAAAATTATAAGCCAAAGTTCGTGAATTCTTCAATTAGTACTGTTTAGTACTTGAACTAAATAAATATTCAAAAATCTCACTAAACCAGCATATTGGTGATAATAAAATCCATTTAGTTAACAATTGTAAATACCGTTGAAAATTGGATGGCAGAAAAGGTGTGTGATGTGCCGTTTAAGAAAAACAAAAAAAAAAAAAAAAAAAAAAACTCATTTCAGATTTGCAAGCAAACTTTTAGGATTTGAGAAGGCGTTTTATTTATCTCTAAAAATCATCAATTATAATAAAAAAAATTATTTTCACTAATTGGTAAATTCAAGGACATTTTTTAACAGTTATTTAGTTCATGAACTAAATAATCAGTACACAAAATATCTTTACTGGCACAAACCAAAGAATTAATATCGACAACATTGCAGTACAGTTTTATGATTTTCTTTTTGAATAAAATTAATTTTGTATTTTGGGTGACCGCTAAAACTTTACACAAAATTTTTTATTAGGGTTTTTTTCGTTTGGCTAAATAAAAGTTCCTTTATAGTTAATTTAGTGAGTGGTGGCAGGTAATGTTTGACAACCGAAAGGAGAAGAAAGAACTTCTGGAGGCCTTGGTCGTATCTGACAATGACTTCATTGTTCCTCATTACCCGCAGGTTTGGTATTATGTTTAATATTTTGCAAAACCAGTCTGAAGTAATTTTGCTTTTTCTATGAATAAACTATTCCTTCTTTTTTTTTTCAAGATTATCTTACGTTTTGATATTAGCTGTCTGTTTTATTTTTAATTCGTTTACTTATTAACATTGGAACAAAGTCAACGCAGATTACCAGATTTATTATTTGTCTTTAAGGTATTAAGTTATTAATTTCTGTATTGATAGTGCCAAGCAGCAAGCATAACGTACTAATAGAAAAATTGGCCGGGTTAATGTGTAAAGTTTGTAGATGCTCGTGCTCATAGCATGTTTTCTTCAAAGTAACAGCTTTTCATTTTTATTTTTATTTTTTATTTTTTTAGGTTTAAGTTCCTTTCGATATAAAAAGTAGTTTTCTTCATTTCAGCCAAGAATGATCTTGCAAGATCAATAGCCAGCATTATTTTATCATATTCGTCATTGTTCATATGACTGTCATATATGTCTTATGTCAATGTTTTTTATATTTTTTCGGAACACCTATTTTTTATCTCAATGAATATAGCAATTAATAGGCGTTCTTCACAAGGGCATATAAGCATTTAGTGGAAAGTAAAAGTAAAATGTGGACTGAGCAGTAGTACACATCTACAATCGCCAAAAGTTTCTCTGTTCAAATTATTAGCTTTTATGAGTAGATTGCTCTAAGTTCAAGTTGCATTACTTTATATTGTTACATTTAATGTATTAATTAAGACTTCCGAAAGGAGGACCACCCATAGCGATTGACTTCTTGTATTAATGATCTCCACCTGCAAGTATTATATAGACTGAAAGAAAGGATCCACATATTAAATATCTTGATTAATTTCATCAAATTTTTTTAATATATGAGTTCGATTCCATTTGATATCAAGCTTTATAAATAGAATTGACTAATTACAAAGTACCGTCTAATTGATGCATTCATGCAGAGGGTTGCTCTTTTGTGGGGGCAAAATGACAAGATATTCAACATGGAAACTGCTAGCAACTTGAAGACGTATGTTCTTAATTATATATTTCTATATAGATATAACAGTAAATTAGCATTATAGAAAATGAATTTGATTATAGTGAGTGTGTATATACAACTCTTATATAATTTGTCACAATTGAAGGCATTTGCGTATTAATTACACTGATTATTTACATAATTAAAGTCAATGACTTGATCCAAACTGGTGATATCCAGGCAACTAGGAGAGAGAGCGACACTGGAAAGCATAGAGAAGGCAGGTCACCTTGTTCCATTGGAGAGACCATGTGTCTATAATAACAACCTCAAGAAAATTCTTGCCTCCTTGTTGGAGGAATGAGCACTACCACGCCGCATCATATACACTCAACAAACTTGGCGTGCTTCTTCACCGCGAGTAGTCTCCTAAAAATTTTCCATTCAATGTTCCTGATATTTTGGGTGCATATTTTATCATTTGAATTAATGTTAGTGTAATTAAGCTAGCTGCACCTGCATTATTTGATGTCTACATGTAATTAATTTCTTTTATCGCAATTGTTATTAATGTATTGAAAGTTGTCTTTAATTTATATATAATTAAATCTCTCTGATGATCTTGAGAGTTGACAAAATCATACAAGCTTAATAAATTAAATTGATTACGGGAAGAATTAGATATGAATAGTTCATAGCAGGATCGACCACTATAGGTGGCACAATCAACTCTAAAATATTACTTGTCTCTTCTTTTTATTTATTATTATTATTATCATCATTTTTAATCTAGATCCTACAAGAAAACTTTCGTTGACAATTATAAAAAATATTAGTTTATTTTTAAAAAAGATAACGTGACCGGAACAATCCAGGTCCTGAATCTCCTGCTAGAATAAAAAACGATGAAACTCTATAATTTGGACTCCGAAGGTAGCCCACCAACTAAATTATGATCGTAACATTTAAGTCTTTGTTTGACAGAATAATAGGTATCCATTCAAGTTTTTGGATAATTTTCTTTTAAATAATAGTTTCACTAGCTATAAGTGTCACGACCCAAACCCCAGAATTTCATTTGAATTAGAAATTCCTTAATTTGTTATAAAAATATGTAAAAAGTTTCAATTTTATAAAACAGTCTATTTTTGAAAGGTATTTAGAATTTCAGCTAGTGAATATTTTACATAGTTCGTACATACCACTAAACATAGCTTGATTAGTAATTAGAAAATACAAGTACTCAAGTCCAAGTCTATGCATCATCATTTACACTTTAAGTATCAAGTACTAATATGGCATATAAAGTTTACAAACATAATCAAAAGTAGTAATCTAAGTTCTATGCTAACTCAATCTACATAATCCAAATACAACTAAAACCAAAGCTTAACCCAGTATCAAGAAAACGGACTACTGTCGAAAGATGGCCTCCTAATCCTCCTGGTCACTAAAGTCATATTGGACACTACTTGATCCTCCTAATCACCAAGTATCTTGGCTCCTTCAGCCTAGCTATCAGACCACGAGCGTCGTGGCACACGGGCTTCAGCGCCAAGTAGAGATGTAAAGTGGGTTGCACCGGTTCGGGCCATATTTGATAAGCCTATACGGACTTTGTACCATGTCTAAGGCCGGCCCATCCCATATTCTTATTAAGGAACCCGGCATGACTCACAGGTCTAACCCACATTTTGTACGAACCTAAATAGGCCCTATCTAAGTGGTTGTGCTTATGCGGGCCGAATATGGGATACAATGTGGGCCTAATTTTGTTGTTGTTCTGTACTTTAAAATATTAAATATGGGCCTAAAACTCATTCATATTTTTTTAAAGTGGCACTGAGGTTTTTTTTTTTTCTGATTTCCGTTTTTTTTTTTCCTCTTTTTTCTCTTTCATCTTCTACCAAGACTTCCGGAAGCTTGAGACAGTGGCTCCAACGGACCAATGCCGCAGCACTAGACTCCTAGTACTACCGATTTGCATGTTTCTTCTATCTTTGCTCCGTTTTTACTTGTTCTAGCTCTATTTTACTTATTTTCCTCAAAATTTACCTAATATACAAAAGTGAAGATAAGTAACATGAAAATATCAAGAAACCCAACAAAATGAAGTGGAGAAATGATATAAAACATGGATAAAATTCACACCTATCAAATTCTACCACACTTGAACTAACTAGTCCTCGAGCAAACAATCAAGCTTATCTTAACTTGACTATACCCAACTAACTTCTAGCTTTTTATCTCAGAGAACAGTAAATATACATAACTCCTCCATCAGACAATCATCACATTAATTCCTTAATCATTTCAAAACTAAAATACTCTTTAAACAACTATATTTATTTGTATGATAACTATTTACTAGCAGTTATTAACTCTAAATATGTTTTGAAAAGTAGTTTTGTCAGATTTCAAAAAGAATTCCACCAGATACCTAATCAAAATACTAAATCATAGGCTTCTCTATCGGTACCATCTCCACTACACCTAAAGACATTTCCTGAGATCAAAAGGTCTTTATACATATTGTAATGGGGCTAGTAAATGTTGGTTTAAGAAAGAAAGAATAAGTTAAAAACAAATGATCCTAAGCCTTTCATAGTACTCCTTTCCCTCAAAATTCACTTAAAATACAAAAATGAAGATAAGTAACATAAAAATATCAAGAAACTTAACAAAATTATATGGAAAAATGATATAAAATATAGATAAAATTGACACCTATCAACACTTTTATCCGAAGTTTGTATATGCTTAATTAAATTTTATACATATTCATTCATTTAAAGGCACTCTGATATTGCCTAAGGAGGGCCTAGCAATGAAAATGGTCAATCTTTACATTTATATTCGAGATAACTACTCATCTGAATTATTCATCTAACACTTGCTTATTCATATATTTATATCTAAATCTCATATGCTAAATCCCGTTTTATGCTAGCACATTTTGTGTAATTCAACAGAACTCTAAGCAACACCATCATTATTTTTATCTTATTTACTCACATTCAATTGTGCACTTATCACTTACACGTGTTGAATCTCGTCTTATACTAGCATTTCTAGTCTAACTCAGTAAAACTTATTCAACAAATATATCTGACTGCATGTCACTGTAGAGCTGAATGCTTACCTTATCTTATAATCTTGTTTTTATCTTAATTAGCTATATCCCTACACTCCATATGCAATCTTTGTTAAGGTTTAGGGTCCGAGCATATTTTACCATCTACAGAAATAAATTTTGTATAAATAAATGTCAACTATAATAAGTAAAATCATGTTCCATGCAAATATAGATGTACCTAGAAACTAAAAATATTCGATGGTAATCTAAACTTGAATTATGATAAGGAGATCATACCATGTCCTAGCCAAATTGGGACCCTCCCAATCACTAATAATAACTAAATATCTTATATTTAGTATTAACTAAAAATTATTTTTGGGTCCTTAAATATTACTAATAAGTAATCGTTCGAAGCATATTAGCAATCCAAAGTTGGGTGGACGACAATTATTTACACTTAGAGATAGTTTCTTAATGTAATATGTCTCCAAAAACGTTATAAATAATATGTTACAGGTCTTATACGGCAGAAATGCACTCAATAAGAAAACAATCCCAAAATGTTAGGTTATCTCTATTAGGGAGTAAAATGTTGAAACCCAACTCATGAATTTAAAGTAAGATCAAAGATCTTATTACATAAACCTTTTCCCACGATTATTTTTAAAATACTGAGATTTATTGTATGATTTAATATGTTTTCAGAACGTATTTAAATTACTCATATTATAAGGCCTGGCCATATGAAACATTTTGAGTGGTACTTGTTATTCAACAAGACATATTATAACAAATATGGTATTGCAATCATAACAGTGAAATATAACAATAACATATGAAAAATAACAATTAACATTTTACGCAATAGATAATAATAAATCATACTGTCCAGGATTATCCTATAATTTATATCAATTACAAAAATGAAATAAACATTAATCTTTAGGTCTCGTCTCTATCATGAAATGATTGCCTTTTAATTTCCCTATTTTTCTAAAGACTTAATGCCAACCACAAATTGTAATATGTTAGCCAATTCAAAATTAGTTTCCTACAAAATCGGATATTCATATATTTTATTTATATAATTAATGCTAAAAAATACCATATAGTATTTAACACAATATGATGTGCTAGTTTATTACAAGTTGATTATAATTAAAATTTAAGTATAACCCATATAGGACATTGTTTATTGATTAAACTCAAAAGCGGAGATACACTGATCAAGACTGTGCAATTGCCCCTCGAAAATTTTTTTATTTATTAATTTGTATATAAGATTTAATAAAAATTAACATTATTTCTCCTAAGATTTAAATTCACACACATAGCCCTGTGATATTTTAATGCTTGATAGGCTTCAAACTTGGATTGGCCAGCAGTCTAAGACTAATGGATTATGAGCCATCTTCGGCCTTACTCTGAGGGCCCTTTAGAGAAACCAAAAGGCTAAACATAAAACCCCTTTTATACTTATACTTTCACCTTCCCAAATTTCTCGTTCTTCTCTCTCCCAGACCACCGTTGTTATATGCTGCCATCCCCCCGAATAATAATCCAAGCTCCGCTTATACTTCATATGATGTTGGGCACTAATAGTGGCTCATAGAATTACTCTATTTATATATATATATATATACACATAATTGACACATACTATGTCAAAAATTAAATTTGAATTCTAAAATTTTCGTAGTGGTATGCAAAGAAAGAATTATTCTTGAATTTACTAATAGCACTTCTTAAGTCTTGTACATTCTGCTTAATTGAGTTTTTGAGTTTATGATATGTGCATTATAGTTTTTTTTTTGGTTTTTTTCCTTATACAACCCATTAATCATGCCATTAAAGGATAGCCGAAAACAAATTGAAAAATCTCAGATTTTTAGTTTTTTTGAAAAATCCTGAATTTATTTAGAAAAATACCATTTTTAAAAATGTTTAGAAAAATACAATCTTTTATAAATTAATAAGGTACTTAAGGTAACCGAACCAGTTACTTTAGATGACTTGTTAACTCAAGTAATTCGTTCGTTATCTTAACTAACCCGATTAGTTACATCGAATACTTTTGAAAAGTAATAATATTGAAGAAAAAGTGGCATCTTTCTAACTATTTTTGAAAGTGTTATTTTTCCAAATAAACTCTTAAAAAATGATATAGTTCCAAATAAGTTCAGGATTTTTCGAAAAGTCTAAGGTCATTCAACATTTTTCAAGTGAGTTGGACACTTATACCTAAGTTTTCAAAAATAATATAAAAATATGGCCTTCCCAAAATAACTATATTTCTATACGACATTTGATAATATTTTTCTAAATATTTTAGTTACTGAAAACCGATAAACCAATTTAGTTTCTAGTAACCAAATTATTTTCTAGTTTCTAGCAAATCAAATTAGTTTCATGTAATATTTTTCTCTAGTTTGCAATAACCTTTATTTGACTTTGTATGGACATTTTACAATCACTAATTTTTATTGGAAATGCATAATATATGCAGCATATGGAAGTACGGATAAGCAAGTGTATTTCTACCTACTTGTTTTGTTTTGTTTTATTTTTTTCAGCTTTGTATCCGGTTATTTGTTACAAGAAACTAAACTGGTTTTTAGTAACCAAATTATTTTCTCGATTTCTAGTAACTAAATTAGTTTCTTATATTCCCAATAGCCAAAATATTTAGAAAAATACCACTGAATATCGTAAGGAAAAATAATTATTTTAGAAATATCATATTTTTAGCATTATTTTTTGAAAATCCGTACATAGTGTTATTTTTGTTTTTCAATTTTTCGGATTTTGGCCTGATTTTTTGTAGGAAGCACTAGATTTTATCAGTTCGTTCCATCTCTACTCAACTATTCTAGTAATTATGGTCAATTTCGAAGAGGGAAAAAAAGAAAAAAACATTGTGTTGATCCAATGATTCATATATATATATATATATATATATATATATATATATATATATTTTTAAAAAGTGGGGCTTAACTAATGACCATCACTTATTATAAATTTAATTAAAAATATCACACATACACACACTATCAAGACTTGAACCCATGACCCTCTAAAACTTACACATACATTTTTAAAGCCTTGGACCAACTGAGTTAGCCCCTAATTGGCTGATCGAATGATTCATAATACATTAGCAGATCTCGTTTTCTATAGAAAACGATATATCTTAGCTATCGTTGGGTCCATCACAATAAAGATAAAGATGTGTTTTACAATTTGCTATCTTTTCGTACGCAAAGTTGAGGGTCATAGATTGTTTACCGTACTGGTAAAAGAAAACGGCTGGTTTCATGAGAATATAGTGACGAATAATAATAATAACGGCGACCATATAAGAATGGAATATAGAGATGACGTCAGCTACACAAAAGAAAAATACATGAGAGAGAGATACAGAGAGAGAGATTCATATTTAAAGGCGTGCATCATGATGTCATTTGCAGAAGTGAGATCTGCAATTGACGACATGGTATATAGAAGGCGCTGTCTTGGACTCTACTGCAGCTTAAGATATTTTAGAAGCCTGAGAAACAAGAAAGAGATAGAGAAATATTAGCATATAAGGAAGAAAATACATGCAGTCAACTGAGATTAGTTCAGTTGGTCCAAAGCTTAAAGAATGTGTGTGTGAGTTTGGAGAGATTAAGAGTTCAACCCTTGGTAGTGTATATTATTTTCCTTTAAATTTGTAGTCAGTGGTAATCATTAGTTAAAAATACATGCATCGAATTCTCTATTAATGGGAAAGAAATAAACCATTTCTATTTGTAGGTTGTTTGTATGTTAATTATTTTATTGAGGACTAAAATTGGAAATGAAAAGTTCTATAAATTTAGGAAAAATTGATAAATATCCATTTTACAACCCTATTTTTATAAATATCTGTTTTTTATTTTTATTTCATTTTTACCTGTTTTTATATTTGTTTTATTAGAAATGTAGACTACCAGTATTTTGCAAATAAAATGTATGTACCCTGGTATACATCTCACACATCAAATATATATGGTGGTACATATTTCATGAATAAAAATTACACAAAAAATTGAGATACAAAATGTATACCATAGGTCAAATTTATAATGAAAAATGAAAACTATAGTAAACATTTATATTGTAAATGTATACCGTTCAAATTTTACACATGGAATGTATACTATATGGGTAAAAATTTACATTGAAAATGTATACCACTCATATTTTGCATACAAAATGTGTACCACAAAAACAGGTACTTTTGAAAGAAACATTAAAAACAATTATTTATGAAATTAAGTTATAAAACCGGGTACTAAGTGTAATTTTTGCATAAATTAAACCTTTGAATTGCTCGGGAAACTTTTATAAATAGCATATCTAAATGAAGTATATAGCACCTTTTTTTCCAATAATTAAATTGTTGTGGTTTTAAATCTCAGATCAATAAACAAACTCGATCTCAGTAAATAAAACTCAACTAATCAGGAGTGTAATCTCAACTTGTCATGAAAAGTTTAAGGACAAATTTAGAATTTTACAATAAAAACTACCATAAAACAAAAAGACTAATTAAAATGATATTGTCAAGCATAAACACTTAGCCCCATGAAATGCTATGGGGCTTAGTTTACTCAAATTGGTTTTTATTTAAAACTCTTCCTTGATAAAGGAGTGTAACCTCGACATAAAAAACATGAGCTTCGGCTTTAAAATCCAATAGAAAACTATACCAAATCGTGTTAGTAGTGTTAAGAATATATCATTATTCCAGGAGGAATACTAATCTTTTTCACTATAGTAAGTGAGACTAGGAGAATGTATAAAAAAATACAATTAGCATCCCTCTTATTCCAAATATTGACATAGCTAATGCCATATAACACTTGTCCTATTCAACAACTTGGTTCACTATTTTGGTACTCTTCTCTCTTTCTTTATTGGAAAGGTACTTATCAAAAATATCACATTGACCGTATAGTACATGTCATGCATGTGCATTTTCTTTAAAATTAAGGACATCATAAGAAGGAATATATATATATATATATTGTACAATCATAGATCATTCTCTAAAGGCTTGAAGGAATCATTATTTTGTAAGGCTTTGTCAAACTATGAGAAGAAAAGAGACGACACTCGAACAACTGAAGAGCATGATAACAAAAGAACGGTTACATTATTTATTTGTTTGGAACTTTTCAACCAAACCATGTAATATTTTACATAATATTTGATTACAATGTTTTTTTTTTTTTTTTTTTTCAGTAAAAAGATAGGACCAACCAAAAACCGTTTAAGGGCCGGTGATGACGAAGCCCATAAATATTTATACACTAGGAAAGAAAAGGACAAATTGTCTCCAACCTTTTTTCTTTTTCTTTTTTTTTTTTTTGGTAATTTCCATCTCTAAGTCTACGAATCACACATAAATGTCGGTGGCTCTCCACAGTACCTTCTAAACACATATACAGCCAAATTTCAAAGCAGTACTACTGAAACGACTCTCTTCTTTTCACTTGTAACAAAAACCACTAATCACCCGAGGAGTTATTCGATTTGATTTTTTTCATAATAATTAAACGAGCTTAAATCAACAAAAAACTGAAAATACCAAGAAAACTGCATGCATGAAATGGCTCAGCCAGTATTAGTAAAGAGCTAATCTTTTGTTTCTTTTTAACAAATAGTAATTATACATGATATTAACTTTAAAAAACAGGGCGCGTCTACAGTAAAAGCGTCCCTATGTAAGGTCCTGTTTATATACCGTTTGATGGGAATCTGTGTATAAACAGATTCTCCACAGATTACCATCAAACGGTGTATAAACAGGAGCCTTACGTAGGGGCGCTCCTACTATAGCCGCCTCCTAAAAAATAACAACAACAAATAATAATAATAATAATAATAATACCTACCTCTGCTCTTCATCGAGGTTGGTGGACTTGTAGTCGGGAATAGGAACACGGCCACACTCGATTTGCCTGAGATCTTCCAAAAGGACTTGGTAGTGTCTCTTGACTTCTTCGGCAGTTTTGCCTGAACCTACAGCCTTGGCCACATTTTGCCACCTGTCTGGGGTGTCCTTATCGTACAAGGCCAGTGCCCTTTCGAAGGACTTGTTCTGTTTTGGTGTCCAAGATGAGCTGTTGTAGCTTTGCTTACTTAGAGAGCTTGAAGCCATATTAATCAATTAGAAAAGAACTAGCAATTTAAGAAAAGGAAAAACAAAATTCTTCAAGGTAATTTAGTATATAGTTTGTTTAAATTAAGGAAAACAATGGTGAGGCTGCAATGTATTTATAATGGGTTGATATCATGTATATGGGCCTTGAAGCTTAAGAATAAAGCGATGGAGTTGATAATTGGAGAATCCAGGTCGGGTATATATGGCCCAAAAAGGGCGATGATCAAGTGAGGTTGTGACAACTTCTCTTTGGAACCACAAAATTAAGCAACTAGCTGGACCAGAGGGATCAGATGGAACCAGATACTTTTGCAGAGGGTTTCAGATTTTTTTTTTCTTTTTTATTTTTTCTTTCTAAAAGTCCATTTTAAGATATGCTTCTTTGATTTCATTAAAATTAAAAATGTGCAGCAAGAAATAATATTTCCTAGCTACAAATTATGCTCAAGCTAGCTGGTTTGACTAAGAAGTACTAGTACTACTATCCTGGGAAATAAGAAAGTAGTAAATTACAGGCCAGCGTGAACCCCCCCGGAATTAGCACATAATTTTAGTCTGATTAGTTATATTTTTATTATTTACTGTAATTTTTTATATCTTCCAATTGAACTTGTATTTTAAGGAATGACAAACTCATACCATTAGAGTTATAAATACGTAAAAAAAAAAATTGTATTTATTGGGATTGCTGGGTAGTAATTGAGTCAGAATTAGTAAATTGAAGTACAATAACTCCCTTAAAAAGAACATTAACTTTGTTTTGTAATAAAGGAGAAATCCGAGCATCAAACTAGGATAGCTATATTCCAACTAGTCTCTGATAATGTACTGTATAAAGCATGTAAACAAAACTGTGCTATGCTATTCTAAGTATCAAGAATCCCCTCAAATTAATTAATTAATTAATTAATTGAAGGTTAAAAAAGTAAAAAAAAAAAAAATAAATAAATAAAAACGAAAACAAACAAACAAAAACTAGCTATTTAAGAAACCTGCAAAGAATTTAGAGAGATCATAACAATAACACTTATCTTTGCCCTAATTCCCCTGCATATCATGAATTGCTTTTCCACTTGCATAAATAAAACTTGTATTATCTGTCAATTTCAGTCACACGATCGATTAGGGTGCATATATTTCTATAACCTATGTTTTAACGTAATTTTTTTTATCTCTTTCTTAAACTATATATATATAGATAAATTCATCAAGAAATAATTAATTTACTTAGGCATCGACATTCATAGAATTAGCTAGTGGTGATCACTGTACACTGACAGAATCGTTTGGATGGATAGAGAAGGAAAGGCCAAGAAAGGTAGCGTACGTACAAGGGTTTCATGAAGAGTGAATTGGTTTTATTCGATTTTCAGATCTTTGGAATTGGGTTTTCGGATCTATCTCTCTGAACAACAATCCAAAAAGCTTCTAGCTGGCTAAGCTGGATCCATTATTTACACCTGAACTTAAAGCCGTACCATGATATCTATTTAACAAGTTTTTTGTTTCTTTCTGAATCTCATTGGTCGAGTCCAAACGAGTTTCCCTATTTCAATTTTTAAATGTTATAACATTTTATACATATACCCACATATAAATATCTATGATTTTTTCAACTGGATAGGATAAAGATTTTGCGTCAGTTATTGGTGAAATGGGTAAACCTATAGCTAGCTGATGCTCCATCGAGATCACTCTAGCAGTGACTCATTTAAAATTTTCTTTTTTTTTTTCAGCCAAAAGAAAATACAAAAAAAACAAAAAAGTTATAAGGTCTATTCTTTTTTCTCCCTTTTTGTTTTCTTCCTCCACAACTTTAAATACTATTCTATTTGACCCCCTTATCTGCTTTCACTCCGGTCTGAAAGGGACCTGACTAGGTTTAGTTATGAGTATGGTTGTGTTTATATTAAAGTATTTTATTTTACGTTCTGTGAGTGAAAATCACAAGCAAAAGTTAGTACTTGAAAGTTTTTTAGCTTTTCAAAATTATTGTGAAAAAGTGCGCTGAATATATTTTGTCAAGTGACCTTTATATATATATATATTTGAGTTGACGATATTAATAACCGTGAATTATATCTGTTGTACCATTTTGTCTTATAAATTTTAAACTTACATATTAATGGTACCAGAATCATGTAATCGTTGCAACAATGATCCTATTATCACAAATTATTAAATTTTTGGCAGAAATAAGTCGTTATCGAACACACAGTTTAGTAACTGTGGTCAAAAATGAGATTTTGAATTTTTAACTTACATAGTAGATTACTAAGATTTTTGCAATTATTGCAGCAATGACCATTTTTTTTAACAAACTATTAAATTTTTAACAGAAATGAGTCATATGTAAAACGCACAGTTTAGTAATTATGGCTAAAAATGATATTCTGACTCATAAAAATAAATAATACCTAATTATATATATATTTTGTTCATGATTATTTTCTGTTAAAATACTAAGAGTTTATGACAAATGGGGCCTTATTGTATCAATTGCATAATTAAGGGGCCATTACTATGTAAGTTGAAAATTTGGAAGATAAAGTGATACAATGAATATAATTTAAGGATTATTATTATATTTAACCCTATATATTTTACCAAAGAGATTAATAGAAATTGATTTTATTTCTGCCAGTAGTATCGCGGTGTAAGCCCATTTGTTCCATATGTAGAAGAAGTCATAAATTCGAAGTGGGATTGTCACAGTCATCAAGATACATGAACGAATTATTTTGATAGGAATCTGTATACGACATGAGTTATATGCAAGACTATTGTGAAGTCATTTGAATACCACCTTCCATCTCTATAACTATTTTTTATGGAGGAAAAAAAAGTTGTTTTAATCAAAATCAATACAAACTCTGTGTTCTCTTTTTCGTTTTCAGTTTACATATTTTAATTCTTATTACGTGCGCACGTGTTGTAATATCTTCTTTGAATCGAGATCATCATACATGAGTATATGAAGTCCTTCTACTGACAATCAAATATGCCACAAAGATTCAGCGGTCCAACCGTCATCTTGATATATATCATCATGATAAAAGTAATGAAAATTAGTTGAGATTACAAGAAGATTCAAAGGGCAAAATTCAGCAGCTACCCAGCGGGTGACCGGTCCCAAATTTTTCGGGTCTTTTGTGTCTGTCAATATTATTTTCATATTTTAATGGTTATAATTTTCACTTGTAATAACATTTTAGTATCACAATTCCATTATAACGATGGAATTGTTATTCTTCTCTACCTCTTAAGGAATAATTATCCTCTTAATTCAAATTTACAAATACCAATTTTTCTGTTTTGTCCTATCAAAACATCTAATTAAATGTAAGGGCTTTTTTGTAAGCACATTTTTTTCTTTACATCATTCTATGCTATTTTTAAGTTTCAAGCCAAACAGTGTAATATTGTTCATGTTCATATTCGTTTTATAATTCTATTCTAATATATAAATAGTATTATTATTCTGATTTTCATTCTATAAACCAAACACTACATTAGTATTTTCTTGCCGTGCTAGTAGAAACATTATGGAGTACATACTTATCAGTACGAATTCGTTGCATAAATCCTTCCATTATTTATGCCAATTAATTGGAAAGTTCCCTTTGGCCAACAAAGGTTGCTTTCATAAAATCAATAATCACATGCACATGCCTATTTGCCCTGAGTTGCAGGACATTGTGTTTTCTGTAAATTTATAATCTTCATCCATATATATAGCACACAATTTATTCAGTGGGGTCCCTCTTTTTTCTGGTGATCTTATTATGCTTCAAAACATTTTGTTTTTGTGCCTTTACAATAAGGTTTAAAAACTGATAATTTTCTGTTTAATCATTTGTATTCCTCTTTTTTATTTTTCTTAATAAATTCGACATGTTTTGGTGTGTGATGAAAGGCTCGATCAAGTTGATACAACCTAACCGGTTAAGATGTGTTTTTGTTTGCTTCTTTCTTATGCTTGGGGTTGTGCATTAAATATCCTAATTCTTTATTACTGAGAACAAGTTAAAACATCTAACAAAACAAGTGCGCACAAGATTTATAGTGGTTCATCTTTGATGTAAATTATGTCCACTGGTTTTCGCTGCTGTAAGTTTTTACTATAATAAAGAATAAGAATTATAACAAAATATAACGTCGATCTGCGAATGCGTTTACTGATAATATGATGATCTACATATAATTAGGTTCCACACATTCAATATGCATTTTTTATTTGCTTAATTTAAAAATAATATGGGTTATATTAAGTTTCTTTCCATCGAATTTTCACTCTGGTTATGCTTTTCATAGACAACAATTTGTAGAACTCTAACGAGTGAGGCACTGATGAATTGTCATATTGGACTGTGTTCAATGACTAACATTTTTCTTCCGAAAAATTTCGAAGTATATCTAAATAAGTAGCTAGTTAGTAAAGGTCCCCCCTGAAACAAGTTGAAAATTCCAAAGGCTTATATTATCTTTTGTCGATGAATGAAAAAAGGTGTGGTGTTTGATCATTAGAGAGAATATGGAACAGTCGCTTTTGTTGAGAAAAACGTGGTCCTCTTATAAAGGATGCTTAATTTGATACTTACATTCATGACCGTCGTCGATCAATATCATAGTAAACACTAAATTTATTCCTTTCAATACGGCTAACTTCCCTCTTCACATATACCGTTTTCATACATTAAATAGCACCTTACAATTTTTGCTTCAATATGATTCTGAACATTGTGCACATATATTTATATCATTTATATAGTATATATGGCTTCTCAAGAGCTCAAAGGAATATCCTCACCACCCATATCTCTGGTCCATGCATTAATCATCACGAAAAGAATAAGATCCTAGAGATATACTAAGAATCTTGATTCAAAAGTGATAAACATACCAAAGTAATAGTTTCTTTTCATTTTTTTTTTCTTTTTCAAATTATCTTTTACTGATCCTACACAAGCCAGTTAGTTGATGAAGAGTCAACAGTCATCAATGTGGAAAAGGTCAAAGCACTAAAAGAATAGTGCTCGCAAAACAAATCGTGTCATCACAATAGAGATTGTCGTATTATACCAAAAATCCTCAAAAAAAAAAAAAATAATAAAAACTCTATGACGACCACATTTGTTGTTGCAACAAGCCCTATTGTGACGACATGTAAATATTATCGCAATAGTGTCCTCAGAGTTTTTTGCAAGGATATATGGTGTCAAGCTATTGCTTGTCAGTAAACAAGGGAGCGAAGTTTTTGTGCCCATTTTTGGTTCAAGGAAACATCTCGAAACCTATTGCTGTGATATATTCACTTAAAACTTAAATAATGTAATTGCATCTATTCCAACGACATGCAAGAGGATTGATGAACGCCTAATTGTATATATTTATTAAGAAATTATATTATCATTATATACTTAGAATTTCATTAAATTTTCTAATTTAAAGCACTTTTATAGGCATAGGCATAAAAGTAAGAGTTACCCTTAATTTGTGCTAAATGTTTGTTTTTGCACAAGTTTCGTAAAATAGGCACAGATTCTAAACCACATGAGAGATTGATCTAATTCTTAAACCTATGGATTCTAGATTCAATGTCAACTAAACTCAATTTACAAGATTTGTCCAGATTATTTCGAAGTGAGTATCAAATAGACAAAATTATAAATTAGACTGCGTTCACGTTCACCCCGATACACTTCAATATTTAGCCTATTCTAGCCTCAATACAATCCCAAATTGAGTCATTCTTGATACTATGGATACGTACACAAAACGACCTAGATATTTTTTCTTTAAAAAAGATTAGCTAAAATCTGGGTGAAAATATCAGATCTTTTCAAATGATCAGCAACTATTTTTGACTCAGCAGAACCTATCTTCACCATGTTTGCTCCAAATCAAGAAATATGGTCATGATTGATACAATTTTAGTAGCATAAGACTTATGAGAGATAGGGCTTCATTTTCTCTTCTTTAATCAAGACCTACTTCGTCAAAATTCATTCTCCAAGTATATCTTTGGGAGGGAATGAATCTGCCAAAATAAAGTATCACCTTGCACACTTATCCTTAGTATACAAATTTTGACTTTATATCTCCAAGTTTTCTTATAAATTGATACTTAAACTAGGCTTAGGAGGCATCTTGATTCGAGATAAAGATCATGCATCTTGATTTGAGATAAAGATCACTCTCTTTGTTCTCCTCTTATTATTCATGTTGTTATAATATTGCTTTGCCTTCAAAATAGTAAGAATTTTTTGTTCAAAGCTATGTTCATATTGTATTCATACTACTTGTTCTTCTATATTATGTTTACTTAATCTTGTATTTTTCTAAAGTGAAAAGGTGAATCTCTTAAGGGAAAAATAGGTATAATCTAAATTCTATGTGGACCTCACTATTTATATCCTTTAATCACTATTATACATGTGTTACTTAATTTTCTTAAACAATCCTAATACCCTCCTTGTTAAGTAGTGGCTCTTGATTCATTGTAGCCAACCCTTGGTACAACAAAAACTTAATTTGCAAAACCCCATATTTTTTAATTATTATTTTTAAATAAATAGTGGGACCCACATTTATTTTAATCAAAACCTACACACTCTCTCTCACTCCCCCTCCTTCTCTCGTGCTCTTCAACCAAAAAAAAGTATATATGTAAATGATGTTCAAACAGCAGCAACCGCTATAGCTCGTCAATAGAGCTCCTCCGGCCTCTGTTGAGCCTTGTGACCCAGCCAGACCGAAGCGCCACTGTGAGATGGGTCACCTGCTAGGATTTTGTCGCCATCGGAGCAACATGCCGCCACCGGAGAAGGAAAGAAGCCGCAATAGAGCTCCTCCGGCCGTTGTTGAGCCTCATCACCCAGCCAGACTGAAGTGCAACAGTGAGATAGTTCACCTGCCAGGATTTTACGGCCATCTGAGCAACATGTCGTCGCCAGAGTAGGAAAGAAGCCGCGGATAGATTTGGTCGTCAGCGCTGATTCTTGTGACGGTAGACCCGAAATTAGGCTTATTCATTTTAATTTAAAATTTACATTATGACTATTTCGTAAAAAATCGTGAATAAAACGATAGTTTGATAAACTGTTGGAAAATCTTGGATTATTCTAAAATTGGACTATGTGACTTCTATACATATTTATAAAATCGTGATTATAGGGTGATTTAGCAGATTTGCTGCCCATGGTACAGTAAATTCTAAAATAATATCAAATGGAGTTTTACAGCATTGTTTGGTTATATTTTGTATGGTTATTATATATCTTATTATATATTGTACATACCATAGGATCACACATGAGATACATCTTAGGTATCGCAGTGTTTAGTGGGTAGCCAGTATCTCTGCCCTTGGTGAGAGCCCATAAACCCACGCAGGGTCTTCTGATTATTCCTCACACTCGGTAGGAATAGATACATGGTTGTCCTTCTAATTTTCTGGGATAGATATCAAGCAGAGAATACTTAGTACACGTAGTACGAGTTACTCTAGTTTGTAATGAGAGGATGTGAACTCATGGAATGGGTTGATTTATGATATGTATAAACTTGCAATTTCTGATTTTAGTTTTGAATATATGATTATTCTGGAGAACAATTATTTTATAAACTTGGTTTATAAATGAATTTTGGAAAAGATATTAACCATGCAGGTTTTTGGTAAAATTGCATCCATTCAAAAAGGTGATTGAGTTTCTACTGAGCATGTAAATGCTCACCCCCTACTTCCTCCTATTTTCAGGTATTGAATTATTTGTGATAATTGTCATGGTGGCTAGGCAAGCTATTTGACTTGTGCCTATAATCATGTTTCTATTCCCTGATGAGTGTTTATATCCTATTTTGGTTTTCTTTCCTCGTTTATATATTTAGCCTAATTTATTATTCTTACTAAGTGGATGTATGAGGATAACAACACTATAGATTTGAGTACTTAGAGTCATAAATAATTTTATGTATATTATTTTGGATTTTTGGGCCTAAAGTTTAAGACTGAACTCTCTTTATCAAACTTTAAGATTTATCAAAAAGTTTCTAAATAAATTAATTGGAATTCCTCTAAACTTGAGTTAAGTATTTTCTTGAAAAATCCTTATTAATGAGAGGTTTCCTTAATTTGAATTTTACTTATTTTTTAGGAGTAAAATTTTAAACCTCAAGTACTCAATTTTCTGGAATTCTTGAAAAATCACTGTTTATCATTATTTTCGCATAAAATTACTAAAGGTTACTGCCATGGATTTCCGGTCGTAACACACTGTTTGTGCTAGAAAGGGATTTTGATTTGTTATAGACATAAGGTCGCACCATGAATACTTGACCATATTTGCGAATACTGGCGTTATCAAAGAAGGTCATTAAGAAAACTAATATAATCACATAAATAACCAATAATAGACCTTTAATGATAAATCCTCCAATTAGAACCTCCGTTATGAGTAGATTCCAATTGAGTGATAAAAGAGCTTAGATTATACTTATTTGATATATCTAAGATTAGACCCTCTAATCTTAGCCTGTGTTTAATTTTATAACTTCATATCGTTATATTTTTGTCACTTTGTTTCATATGGTTATAATCATCCTACAATATACTTTCTCCCATTCTTTTTATTCTTGTAGTATATATTTTATAGTTTTGTATTATTTACCAATCTTCCTTTAGATCGACCTCGGTCTTGTCAAGTAATTTATTTTTTTGAGACTTCTACACTTGGGAGAGGACTTCATTAATTTGAACCAGTCAAGAATATATATACATATGTCGTCGTAATAAGTTTTGGACTTTAAGGAGGGCCGAAGTCCTTCTTCCCCACTCTTTCTCTTTTCCCTATCTATCTCTCTCTCTCATGGCTGCTCCTCTCTTCTCTTTGCCTTTCTTTCTTTCTTGAACCTTCTCTCTCTTCCTCTCTTCTCTCTAACCCTCTCAATCTTTTCCTTTCGCCCTTCTTTCCACCCCTCTATAGTCTCTTCCCTCTCCCCACCTAAACCTTATTGTGCGTCTCCGAATTTACCGTCGTGCACCATAGCTCTACCCTCGATCCCTTACCTCTTTTGTTGGTAAGCTATCTATTTTCCTTTGTTTTATATATAGTTAATTTATTTTTAACAACTATTGTTATTATTTTAGAGTTTGCCCTCTCTTCAATTTTTGATGCAGATAAAGAATAAATAAATTAGAAAATTATAATTAATATTATTATTTATAGATTTTATTTAATTATTTTGTTTATTTTAATTTTGAGTAAGTAGTTTTATGTTTCCCAGTTTTATCGGTTCATTGAATTTATCTACTTTCCTAGTTGTGTCTAATTGCCTATCTATAAATAGGCTTAATTTCTTTTCAGATTATGAATGAATAGCTAATTTTTAACCTAAGCTTTATAAGCCTTAAATACGTCTAGTGATTATGACTTCTCATAAATTAAGGATATGTACCCATAGCGAGAATAATCATCTATGAACGTGGTAAAGTACTGTCATTCCAAGAAGCCATAGGGAATGGACCACAAATGTTCATATGTATTAGTTCTAAGATGCCAGAGCTCCTATTGGCACCTAACTTCCTAATGTTTGTCTGTTTCTCCTTTATATACTCAACGCAGTCTTGAAAGTCTGCCAAATCAAGGAGACCAAGGATCCTATCAAACGCAAAATGTTAAATTCTTTGTTTAGAAATGTGTCCTAAGCGTCTATGCCGTAGCATCGATGAGTCTTCATTAGTTAATTTTCGTTTTGTATCTCTTGAATTAATATGCAAAGTTTCATTAACGGAGGGTTGGGTATTTAACATATATAAGTTTTCATTAAGAAAACTGATACCAACAATAATTGAATCATGCATAAGACTGAATAAATTATTTCTGAAAGAACAAGAATAACCGAATTTATCAAATACAGAAACTGAAACAAAATTCCATCTTAAAGACAGTACCACAAAAGTCTCATACAAATCCAAATATTTTCCATTATTCAAAAACAACTTAAAATGCCCTATGGCCTCCACTTCAACTGTTTGGCTATCGTCTACATAGATGACTCTTTCAATATCACTTGGCTTCTGGCTTCAAAGACAACCCTGTATGGAAACACTTATGTGAGTAGTAGTACTCGAATCCACCCACTAAGTGTCCTTAGTACAAAAGTTAAATTAACTTCAGAACAAACATAAATGAGAAGCTTACCCTTCTTAAAATGCCAAGTTTTGTATTTAGTGCATTCATTCTTCACAAAAGAAGCCACCTTGCTCATCTTGCTTCTTTTGTGCCTCAGTAGGTAGAGCCACTGCAGCTTCTTTACCCTTGTCCATTTTCCTCTTCTTTACCATAGGGGCAGTGGTCAAGTTAGCACTTTTAGGTCTTTCGGCTTTAATTTTCTCTTCCTCCTAAACACAAATAGCCACTAACTCAGTAATATTCCATTTCTCCTTATGGGCGTAGTATATAGTCTTTAAGTTCCGATACTGATTAGGAAGAGAAAATAAAACCAAGGCTACAAACAAATCCTCAGAATTTCTAACTTAAGTTCCTTAAGCTTGTCAGCGAAATGAGACATCTGCATGATATACTCCCTTATATTTCCTTTGTCATTGTACCTCATTGAGATGAGTTTTCCTGAGATAGTATTCATCTCATCCTTTTCATTCTTGAGATATAATTTCTCAAGAGTAGCAAGAAAAGGAAAAGCTTTACCATTTTCCTCTTTCGACAGAGAGCCCTGTATGATTCTGGAATAGAACGTTTCATGACCATGATGCTCATACGATTAGACTTTTCTCACGACTCAAAATTTTTTTTATCCTCAATGGAACTTTTTTCCGTAAGAGCAGCGGGTTGGTCCTTTCTAAGCACCAGGTCAATATCCATACAATCCAGTATGATCATGATATTCTGTTCCAGACTTTAAAGTTTTTGTTCATAAGTACAGGAATTGTACTCGAATTTGCAGAAATATTAGCAGCATAAACTGAATAGAGAGCAAAATAAAACTATAAATTAAAACATGCTTACAACTTAAATGTCACATATGTAGCATATAATTTAATATAAAATATGAAAATATGATATATATAAAAATAATCACATAAAGTGGGATACCATCACAAGATACCTAACACAACATTAATAGATCTTTGTTTAGGCCGATGTATTAACTTGAAAATAGTACTCTTAGGTGTAATAAGGCGGTAAATCCTGTCAAGTAATAAACCTTCCTTTGGGCTGATTTATTATCCATATGGAAACCAAACAACCGCCATATACTCATTATCACAGTTGCATTTATTGTCGCGTAAAATAACCAACTTCCTTTGGTTATCCGCATTAACAACAAACCCACAACATTTTTGTATTTTAGACTAAACAAAACTACGCAATAGAAGTTACTTTGGCAACATACTACTTTATCATATTTAATCTAACATACAAGACAAATAGTGCAAAAAAAATTGACCGAAATACCCGAAAAACGACTAAAATTAGGCAAAAAACTGAAATTTTCTTTGCTGGAATTTTAGGTAGACTTGTTGAAAATACCGGTAGACCGGTACTGTTCATCAGGTCTACCATCTGAGGCTACCGATTCTAGTAGGTCTACTGCCTGAGGCTACTGATTTCAGTAGAGACAAAATGCTTATTTTGGCAGCTTTTTCAGTAGACCGCCCATTAATGGCCGGTAGACTAATTCTGACAGTAGCTGAATTGTCAGATTCGATCATCTTTAATTTGACTAAATACTTTATCAATTCTAGAACCAAATAGAATTTTTAACGGATAAAGTCGTTTTAGGCTTTAATTGGTCGAAAATGGGTCAGAACTCCATGATTTAATAAAAAATGACCAAAATCTTCCCCAAAAATCAACCTGAAAAATCCGAAATTAGGTCAAAATTGACCTTGTTGATGGTGACCGGTAGGCCGCTCTTTAAGGGGCGGTAGACTGATCCCCTGAAAACCTCAAAAATCTGGGTTTTTTCATATTCGACAAATCGGCATAAAACATCAAAAAATACTGAAAATTGATATTTTAAGCCCCAAATCTAAAACATAAACGACCCAAAGTCAAAACCTAACCCTCAAAGCAATAATGTGATATAACTCTTTATATAAAAGATTCATACTTTCCATATCTTTAAATATAAGTTTTTCATAACCATAAGAGTAATATAGATTATGGCTTATTACCTCTGTTTTACATTTCGATGTTTGGGTTTCGCAAAGTTTTTTTTTTTTTGTCATTTTTATATTAGGATTTTTTTGAAAAAATATTGTAGCTTTGATGTTAAACTTAGATTTAGAACCTGGATGTACGTTCGATAGTGCTTTTTGAAATTATTTTCTTTTCGTATTTAATGTACTTATAAATTGTGAAAATTATCAGAAGAAATAAGGACATATGTTTTCACAGATCTAAAGTAAGTAGGATTCACATTTTTAAGCTTGTATAATTGTGATTTGTTGATCTAGTGTGATATACACAAACATATGTATAAGTGTATATATATATATGATGAGAGAAATTAAATTATTATAGGTGTTGTTCTCTTCTATGAATGTTGTTTTTTCTTTTAACAAAAAAAAAAAAAATTATAAAAATAATTGTTATCATAATTTGAATAGTTCGAAAAAAATATTAATAAAAATAAATGCTTATTATTTGATGATTATTTCCTTCCATCTTTTACTATACGTGCGTGATAAATTTTTATTAGGTAAAACAATATATATGACAGATAAAAAAAAAAATACATGCTGGATTGGTGCCATGTATATGGATACTTTAAATAGCCTATAATAGTTTTTCCACAGTCACGAATTTGTCCTAGATATGAGTGCTATTTTGGACATATGAGTGCTATTTCGGACCCATGAGCAGGAGACCAAATACGAGAAACTCTACATTGTATTGTATCTTTGACTAACATGAGTGTTAATAACACTACAGGAAACAAAAGCTATAATGGTAACATACATTGTCATAATAGAATATGTAGTCATTGTAATAGGTCCAATACGGCAGCAATATTGTCATACTATTTCATCGTGATTATCTGTTCCTACAAGTATCTATTCTGACAATAATCCCTGTTATGTTATGAAAATGCCTGATGATGATGTGTCCTAGTACTCTATTATGACAACATTTCCATATTTGTTGTCGCAATGGATTATTGCTTTTTTTCTTGAATAATTTTTTATAGAAAAGAGAAAAATATCACGTATATTGCAATGGCGTTTACGTAAATTACATTTTTAATAATTAAGATTTTCTATCTAAATTGAATTGTAATTACTTTTAATATATTATCTAATTTTAATTAGTTAAATATAATATTACTAATTACTAATTTTCCCCTATTTAGATTAATGAAATTTAATTGAAATTATTTTAATTTTCATCTAATTGTAATTAATGAAATATATTTACAAAAATGCCCTAACTAACTCTAAAAAGATTCTAAATTAAACTAATTTAAACTAATAAACATTACATATATTTATTATTAATAATAAAATTAAAAACATCAGACATGTTTCAACACAGCATATTTCCAATCAACATAAACAATAACTACAAAAATAAGATAAATGATAGCAGTAAACCTAATCCAATATTTCCAAAAACATTTAAGAAATTAAAGAAACTAACGTTTTAAATTTAAACTAATAAATCTAAACCATCTTCTAAACTAACCTAAACAAAGTTACATATCCAAAATCCAAACTAATAATCTAATAGAACTAACATTAACAATCTCATAACCTAATAAACTAATCACAAATATAATGCTCCAAGCTCAATAAAATACTCAAATCAAAATCCAACCAACAAAATCAACACCCCAAATCCAAATGATCTAACCCACAACTTTTATACAAATTTTATACTCAATATAATACCCAAAGCTAGTATATGCACTATCCAACACCCAAATCCAATACTTACATATCCAACAAATTTTATGAAACATAAACCCATGTATGCATGTCCAAAATGTCAAACACACAAAACCATAAAACATTAAAAAAAAATCAATGAAATATTAACAAATACTAACCTCCAAATCATGGATGTAGAAAAAGTGATGTAGGATAAGAAGAGAATTTAGAAAGAAAATAGGTAGAAGATCAATGGGTGATAGAGTTTAAGGAAAAATAGATGAATTAGTAGAAAAGTAATAGAGAATCAAGATAAAAACTCAGAGAAAAGAAGAACTATAAAGAGGGAGAAAAATCAATAATTACAGGCCAAATAAAAAGAAACTGGACTTAAGGACTGTAAGCTGCTACTTTATAAGGTATTATAAAAGATCCAGAGGATATAGGTTTTACGATCCCACGGTAAAATCTTTCTTTGAGATGGAAAATGCCAAATTTCTTGAGGATATTCAGTTTAGGAGGGAAGATAGGGTTAGGAACATTGTTTTTGAAGAGGTTTTTCGTTCCTCTTCCTATGGTTGCTATTGACAATGATCAGAACACTCATGATCCTGTTCCTGATAATATAATTGTTCAAGATGCAATTGCTCCAGTTCAGGAGGCTCCTGTTCCAGTTGATGTAAATGCTCTTACAGAGTAAACTCAACAACCTCAAGAATAAGTGCCTTTAAGGAAGTCTACTAGAGAAAAGAGAAGTGCGATTCCAGATGATTATGTCGTATATATCCAGAAACATGAGTTTGACATTGAGATAGTGGAAGATGATCCAATCAACTTCACACATGTCAAACAAAGTTCTAATTCTCTAAAGTAGATTGATGCCATGAATGAGAAGATGAAGTCTATGAGAGACAATGATGTTTGAAATCTTGCCAAATTACCTGAAGGCACGAAGCTCATTAGTTGCAAATAGATATTTAAGACCAAGCAAGATTCAAAAGGTAATATGGAGAGATATAAGGCATGTCTTATCGCTAAAGGCTTAACTCAGAAGGAAGGCATTGACTTTAAAGAGATATTCTCTCCGGTTGCTTCGAAGGACTCTTTTAGAGTTATTATGTCACTTGTGGCTCATTATGACCTTGAACTTTATCAGATGGACATTAAGACAATATTTCTCAATAGTGACATTGATGAGACAATTTATATGGTGCAGCCAGAAAACTTTGTATCGGGAGATCCAAAGTCTATGGTCAGCAAAACTCAAGAAGTCTATCTATGGTCTCAAGCAGATTTCCCGTCAACGGTATCATAAATTTCATAAGGTAATTCTCTCATTTGGCTTTGAGGTGATTCCTGTTGATGAATGTGTATACTACAAATTCAGTGGGAGTAAGTTTATCTTCTTGGTGCTTTATGTTGATGATATACTACTGACAAGTAGTGATATAGGCTTACTGCACGACACCAAGAGATTTCTTGCGAAGAATTTCGAAATAAAAGATCTTGGAGTTGCCTCTTTTGTACTTGGTATACAGATATACCGAGATCGCTCTCGGAGTATCCTTAGATTGTCATAAAAAAGCTATATCTAGAGGGTGCTCAGTAGGTTTGGTATAAATAAATATGCACCAACAGACACTCCGGTGTCTAAAGGAGATAAATTTAGCCTCAGTCAAAGTCCCAAGAATGATGTTGATAAAGAAGCCATGCAACAGTTTTCGTTATACTTCGGTTGTAGGAAGTCTGATGTATGCTCAGGTACGTACGCGTCTGGATCATGCGTTCATACTTGGCATATTAGGCAGATATACGAATGACCCTGGAGTAGATCATTAGAAGGCAACAAAGAGAATTATGAGGTATTTACAAAAAATAAAGAAGTACATGCTCACTTATCAAAGATCAGATATTTTAGAGATCATTGGGTACTCCGACTCTGATTTTGCGAGATTCCTAGACAGCAAAAGATCCACATCAGGCTATATCTATCTTTTAGCTGGAGGAGCTATTTCCTAGAAAAGTACCAAGCAGGCACTCATAGCTACTTCAACTATGGATGCAGAATTCATAGCTTATTATGAGGCATCCAATAATATGATATGGCTGCGAAATTTTGTCACTGGGCTGCACGTAGTAAATTGTATTGAAAGGCCATTAAAGCTTTATTGGGATAATAACTCGGTAATCTTACATTCCAACAGTAACATAAGCTCATCGAAGTCAAAACATATTGACATTAAATTCTTAGTTATCAAAGAAAGAGTTCAGAGTCGTTTAGTGTTAATTGAGCACATTGGTACAAACTCTATAATAGTGAATCCGCTCACCAAATGTTTATCACATAAAGTCTTTCACAAGCAAACTGCTCGTATGGGTGTTGTATTTTTGGATGGTGTGCAGTTTTAGTGGAAGTTTGTAATTTGGTTTAGATACTTATTGTGTGACACTTGTTTATGTTTTGTATACTGCAGTATTTTAGTTGATGATGCTTTTCATTATAGACTCTGTTCATTATATATTATATGATGTATTTTATATTTTCATACTTTTTTATTGTGGTTTAACAATAAAGTTTGCAGTAAAATACTAAAGAGGAAAGACTAAGGTCAATGTCAATAAAGTTTTGGGAGGACGAGTTAGAAATAGGCACAGTTAATCATATTATATGTAATTTCCTTGCCATATTCTATACTCGATTTGTGTCATTCGGGTGTACTAGTATGGTGATCATTGAGGGTTCTAGTTGCTATCCAAATAAGTGCAACGACGAGCACTTTGGTTTCCTACTGATATATCTGATGGACGGGATTGTAGCTTCGGGGATATTCAGGAATAATATGGCATATTCATGACTATACTTCAGTTTTGCAATACAATTGTATTTGGTACATATGTGACCAAAATGGGAGATTGTTAGGAAATTCTATTTACTATATTAGGCCATATATTTTAAACAATTGTATTGGGCCATATTATTCTTAAGCAGACCTAATTAGTAATTTAATTAAAGATGAGTCAGGATATCCAACTGGGTATGTATACCAATGTAGATACCCTGTTAGTTACCCAGTTGTATGTGATGGATACCCAACAGGGGACTAAATATTAGGGTTATGGTCCCTACCACCTTTTTACGTATGCTCATTCTCTCCGTGGCCTGTCATCAGTTACAGAGAGTTCTATCAGAGTGTTTTAGGGATTATGTTATATGGAAGACCAAACCTTTAGGCAATTATGGACTTATGTATACTTAATAAATCCCAACCTATCAGTATTGCAAGAATGATCTAGGGTTTATATTTGGTTATTTGCAATCCCATATTCATTTTATTAGTTTCTATTATGTTGGAGACATTATAGTCAATACCAAAGGAGTAGTTTGTGCATATATATATATGTTGCTCAGTATACTGTAACCAATTTTTTTACATGTGTGCACTTACTTATCATTAAAAGTTATGAGTTATTCATTTTTTTTTTTTTATATTCTCTACTGCTACAATTAGGAAAATGGAAATGAAATCTTTTATGTAGTCCCACCTAAATAACATGCTAATTAAATATAGAAGATCTTTAGTGTTAGACTCTAAGAATGTTGTAGGAATGTAAGTGTGATATCCTAAAATTTTATATGACACCCAACTCCTCACCTAGTTAAAAGAACCAATAATAAGTTAATTGCATATCATTTTATATTGTGCCTAGGTGCATATGATTCTTAGTACCTATCTTATCAATTTATTTTAATTATTAATCTTTGCTTACTAAATAATTTCATAGTGAAATACCCCAGAAATGCTCTTTGGTATAAGTATGACGTATTTTTAGTTGACCGGTTATAATTATAGTACCATAATGATAATCTACCATAATTATTGGGTTTATACTCTTTGGTTATCATTTTAGTGTGGACTTGGCAATGTATTAATATATTTTTTTTAGACCAAAAGTTTTGCGTTTGGCTTGAAATTCACTACTTATATTTCTTTCTTTAATAGTTGATAATTTATATAAGGGTTTTGTTTTTCTTTGGTTCAGCCTATTAAAAAAATAAATAAATAATAAATAAAAAAAAATTTGAGCCGACTAACTTTAAGTCGGCAAACTCGAGAATCTATATGATTCTAGCTTTTACTTTATAAATTCAACCTTGGCCTTAGCTATAGTATCTTCTAGTGATATAGTGCTTTTTACTTTTATTCCTTGCTTTCCGCTAAGTTATGGTGAAACTTAGATCTGGTTCTGCTTGAGTTTTGGGAAGGGATCATTTATTATCTTATAAACAATATCTAGTGCACCACTTATAAGGTAGTGACTTCTGGTCATTATTACTCTATTAATCAATCATTTTATTAATTGCTCAATTACTTTTTGATAAGTTCAATGTCTTTAAGCACGTGGAATTCAGCTTTAAGTGTTAGATTAGGAAATTTTGTCGATATATATGTGTTTGTGCATTGCCCTTATCACTATTTTATTCTTAACTTATGGAACTTAGATTTTTAATATTGTTAATCTGATTTTTTTTTTTTTCTTTTCCTCTATAGATATATATATACATAATAGGAGAAAAGAAAGACTGATGGATTAAAGTAGATATTTTTGTTCCTGGTTAATTTCATAAATGAATTCCTTTATGAGTATTGTTTAACTTTACTCGTGAAGTGGAAACTATGTAATTCCAAAGAAAGTGTCGTATATGTATAAAATTGTGTCTTTCGAGTTTGTATTCTTTGCCATTATACCTTTGAAAATTTTACTTTCGTTCATCTCATAGGTTGCATTTTAATGAATCATAGGATAACTAAAAGCGTGTTTTCTATCTTGTCTCTGATTTATAACTTAGACTTCTTAGTTTTCTTGTTTAGACGATGCAAGAAAGAAATGTGTTCTTACATTAAATCTAGATAGCAATTGTGTAGCACCATATGGTTAATAATCAAATAAACTTGTTATTGGAAAATATTAGGAACACGTCAGCTGTACCAAGAGCGAGGAGCATTTCATAAGGAATAAAACAAAAAACAAAAAACAAAAAAAAAAACAAACAAACAGGGTTAGCTCATAATCGAGGTAAGTAACGTCATACCTGCAATGTAAGAAATTCTTTGTTTCTGTAAATCTGTGAAATATGTGGTTATGGAATTTGTGAATATATGTACATATGCATCTGTTATTCAGTTTTGCATGAGACATGAACACGTGGTGTATTTATATTGCCTGACGAGTATTGGGAAATAGAGTGTGGCGGACCAGCGCCCAAATATGTGATATGGTTCCTTCAGGGACACTCTCTGGTTCCTTCGGGGACACTCTAGTTCCTTCGGGGACAATATGGTTCCTTTGGGAACACTCTGATGGCGGTATGAGGTAGACCTCTGCTGTACATAGAGGGGATTCTCTAGGGCTCAAGACCTCCATATTGCTTATGATATATTATATGTTCTCTGAGTGGCTCAGTATGCGATTCATGGTCTTGTCAGGTAATACGATATACACAGGGATCCCAATCATATGATTATTTGTTCTCTGTCATGTGCACTCTGCGTTTACATACGTTACTTACTGAGTTTTATACTAACAAATATTCTTACATTGCAGAGGGTACTGATGCTATGTGAGTTAGAGGAGGAGCGCCTACTTTCTGACCGTGGCTTGTGTATAATGAGCATTTTGATGCTGTGGTTTTCTGACGGAAAATTTTTTATATGATTTGAGGGTGTGTATATTATGTATATTTTATGAGAGGCCCATTTTGCGAGGGTGTATATATGTATATATTGGAGTATCCTTTTTCTTCCAGGATGTTTTTAATTTTCCCCGATTTTATTAGTTCTAAGTCGAGTAGCATCTCCCGATCTCACTAAATATTTATAAAAATATCCCCACGTACGTGTGTGGAATCGGGGGATGTCACAGTAAGTATTAATTATTTTAGCTAGTAAATATTTCTCAGTATTTTAGCATATTTTATATGAGATGTTATCTTTAGTTTCATTATTTAATAGTATGTTTGAACTACAAAAATTAAGTACGGCAATTATGTTTTCGAGAAGTTTTATATATCATATTTACTACTCTTTTTTATATTTTGTTTCTATTGTTACAATCAACACATACAACATGGACTATCAACGTGATACAAAATAAATGGATGGATCGTTTAAGCAAGTTTTTGTCTCTCGAGTATTAAGATCATAGAAATCTCAATCTACACATATATATATATGCATATAAATATAATGTATCATGTTTGTGAATTTACTAGACTAGATAGACTTAACTATTTTGTATGTTTTGATTATTATTTATGTGACTTAGTTAAGGTTATATAGTTTAGTAGTAACATTTGTATAATTAGACTATTTGTTATTAAAATGTGCTGAAATATTGTGTAATGTGGAATTAGTGCTGTAAACAACGAATATTCAATGTAGGAATAGTTTGGTTTCTATTCCAGGGGAAAATAATCTCCAATTTTGGCATATGATAACACTTTTGAAGGAAGTGTTCACGTGTTTCATATTAAAAAATTAGAAACGGCAACACTATTCGTACAAATGTTGTTGTTTTTAATTTTAAAATATAATAATAGCAATGCTTCTTTTATAAGTGTTGTCGTAGGCTCTGTTAAGTTATTAATGCCTTACCCAACAGCAATATTTGTTCAAGTGTTGTCGTATTCAAGTATTGATGTGCCTCCTATTCAGTCACACTTAAGTAGGCAACACTTTTACGAGTGTTACATTATAGTTTTCATTAGTTAAAACCAAAGTGTTGCTAAAAATATTTTTTTCAGATAATGATATAACCGAATTCTTAAGAATAAACCTTATCTTATTGGTTATACTCATTAATAGCTAAAATAATACATCTTATAAATATGAGTTTGTTATTTATTTTTAAGGATTACAAAAATATATATCCTTAATTTTTTTTTTGTGAATGTATGTTTTTTAGCAACATACTTATGTAAAAAAATGTATTTCACTTAGTCATATTTTGTACATCTATCATATATCAGGTTTTCTGCTCAAAGTAAATACTTTAGTGATTCTAGACTCATCATTCCCAATTGAAACAAAAATACCCTACAACCTTTATTGAGATGAAACTTTCATCTTATGGTTGTGAACTAATTTAGACCAAATAAATAATTATGTCTATCATCTGTCGCTGCGGAGACCATTTCCCGACGGAGAATAAAAAATCGCGTCGGGGAATGGTTAGCCAGAAATAGGGGGATAAATTACCGCCAATATGAAAACTTTCGCCGATGATATGTTGACTTTGCGTCGATGAAGGTGAAGTTGGTACATTTACCGACGAAATATTAGTCGTCGATAAAATAAATTAAATTTTATTAAGAAATAAAAAATTAAACTTAAAGGTTGTGGGGAAAAACGACATCGTTTGAAGTATTCTAGAATTGTCCTAACCTTTGCCAACGAGGTTAGGATAGTGTTTATCGACGGATATACGCGTCGATAAAGGTTGTCTAGGTTAAATCAGGCCATCGATTCATTTCTATTCATTCGATCTCTCTCTGACCCGCCGATTCTCTCACTCACCCTCTAATTCTGTCACCCTCTGATTCTCTGTTTCACTCACCCTCCGATTCTCTCACCCTCCTATTCTCTCTCCCCCTCTGATTCTCTCTCTCTCCTTCTGATTGTCTCTCTCCCCTTCCGATTCTCTCTCTCCCCCTCCGATTCTCTTTCACCCTCTGATTCTCTCTCTCTCCCTCGGTAAGAATCTCTAATTTTTTGTTTTTTATTTTTAATTTCAGTTTTTATTTAGGATTGAAATTTATTTATTTTAATTTTAATTTTTTTAATTTAACTTTTTGTGTTTGTATTGTAGGTTTATTTGGGTAAGAATCCTCTCTTTTTCTCAGATTATTGGGTTTATTTTGATTTTTGAGGTAAGAATCCTCTCTCTTTCTCGGATTACTGGCTTTATCTGTTTCTGGGTTTTTTTTTTTTTGTATTTCGGTTGTGATATTTCTCAGATTTTTTTCTGTATTTCTTAATTGTGATATTTCGGTTGTAATTTTTAGTTCTGTTAATTTGCATGTATTTCTTGATTGTGATATTTCGGTTGTAATTTTTGGTTCTGTTTGGCTCTTTGTTTGGCTTTTTATTCGTGGCTGATTGGCTCTCTGTTCGTGGCTGTTATGATAAATTTGTTATATTTTGGATTCTAGTTTGGGTTCTGTGTCTATTTCTGGATTATGGATAATAGATTTTAGTTCTGGTTCTTTTTCTGTTGCCACTATTTCTGGATTATGGATTATGTTTCTGTTTATGGATACTGGATTGTGGTTCTGTTTATGGATACTGGATTCTGGTTCTGTTTCAATCTATTTTAGGTGTTTAAAATAAGAAAAAAAAGTATTTTGATTTACTATTAAATGTTATAGAATTCTATGTGATAAAAATGGAAATTTGAGTTACTATTAAATGTAATTCGTTGCTGATTATGCTATATTTGATTATTTAAACTATGTGATTGGTTATTATTATAAAAAAATTTAACGTATTCATGGTTTAGTTTTTCTTATTGGTTTGGTGCTTTGTTTATAGGCTATTGTGCACAGACTTTGGTATTTGGTGTTGTGGGTACACATTAATTTTCACACACTTGGTACCAAGTGCCATGTGTGCACTATGCACAAACTTGGTACCAAGTGCCGATTGTGCACATTATGTGTGCACATCTCCTGATATTTGGTGTCGTTTGTGGATGGGTTATAAAAAAATTTTGGAAAATGTGTTCATCATTTTAGTGCGCTAAAACGTGTAATGAAATGTTGAACACAAAAAAAAAGAGGGAACTTGTACCGTCTTTTGGAGGATCCTCAGTGGTTAGGATCCTCTAAAAGCGGTACAAGTTCCCCCTTTTTTTTTGGCACTTAAAATTTTAGGATATTGATTATTAAAAAAAATAAATAAATATTATTAAAAAATAATAGTTAAAATAAATGGTAATTAACTAATAAAACTGTTCAAATAATTGATAAAATGATTAATTAAATAATAACAAAATAATTAGTAGTTAATAATAATTAATCAAATAATTGATACAAATAGGTGTGTACAAAATAGTAATTAATAAATATATTTGTGTAATAAAGTAGTAAGTAAAAATAATTATTAAAGTAATCAATTAAATTAATAATTGAAAGTAATTTATAAATTAGTAATAATTTGGTAAGTAATAATTAGAAGTAAAATAAGTAATTGAATTAAAATAATTTAAAAAAATAATGAATAAAATACATTTAGGGGGCATAAAATACCCAAAATACCCATAGAATGTCGAAAATACCCAAAATACCCCTAAGATGCGGAAAATACCGAAATACCCCTAGTTTGCGAAAAATACCCATAGTTCGCCCAAAAAACCCTATGACGCCAAAAATACCTAAAATGCCCATAGGATGCCGAAAATACCTAAAATGCCCCCAATTTGCGAAAAACACCCAAAATACCCCTAGGATGCCAAAAATACTCAAAATACCCCTAGGATGCCAAAAATATCCGAAATATACCTAACGTGCAGAAAATACCTAAAATACCCCTGTAATTTCGAAAATATCCCAAAATACCCCTAGGATGAAAAAAATACCGAAAATACCCTTAGTTTGTCTAAAATACCCCTATGATGCCGAAAATATCCAAAATACCCCTAGGTTGCGAAAAATTCCCAAAATACCCTTAGTTTGCCCAAAATACCCCGAGACTGCCGAAATTACCCAAAGTACCCCTAGGTTGTGAAAACTACCCAAAATATCCTTAGTTTGCCCAAAATACTCTTAGTACGCCGAAAATACCGAAAATGCCCCTAGGATGCCGAAAATACCTAAAATGCCCCTAGAATGCCGAAAATACCTAAAATGCCCCCATTTTGGGAAAAATACCCAAAATACCCATAGGATGCCAAAATTACCTAAAATACCCCGGGGTTGCCGAAAATACTTTTAGGATACAGAGAATACCAAAAATACCCCTAGGATTTTGGTATTTTTGTGTTTCCTGAGTTTGTTATTCCATTTTCGGCTTACGTATTATATTATAGTGTAACATGTATGCATTATTTTACTCACGAAAGAAATTACCTTAGACCCATTTAGGAGTCGATGAGAGATTATGCATCTCGATATCGATTCTTAAATTCTCCCATTTGGACAGTTTGGGATTACACGTTATGTGTTATTGTTCACTTATAAACATTGTTCTTTGGTCGGGTTCCGGTAGTGTCTCCCTATGTTCTCCTAGTGTGTACATATATGTACCACACTTAGGGGAACTGTGGGGAGATGCTGCAGAAATTTCGGCGTGAACAGAATAATGTTTGAGTGAATGATGGACCACATAACAAAGTAATCTTGAATGAGATAGGATCTTATCCTTTAGAGATGGAGTGATAAGGTGGATTTAGGACACGTGCACCTTGAAACACGTGTATCAAGCATTTGTGGTAATACATTTAAATTTTAAATTTTTTCAGCAAACTTTATGAGAGAAGATGGACATGGACAAGTCATGGATGACTCTGAGGAATCGAGTATCACCTCAATTCAGATAGGGTGCCTAAGGCATTTTCTGAGAAGGCAGCTGCTTATGTCAATTCAAAGGGGTTAGTCCGATGTCTGTGCCAATAATGCATGAATCAGAGATTCCAAAGCCGAAAATAATTGAGTAACATTTGGTCCAAAAAGGCATACAACAAATGTATACTGTTTGGTCTTTTCATGGAGAATCGTTTGAAGTTGCAAACGTTAGAGGTGGAGATGATGCTGAAGATCATGGGGATGAAATGCAAGATGTACTGGTTGATATAGCTGGAAGTGTGCAGACGAGTAATCAAACTATGGATGAAAGGTGTAGTGATGTTTCTATTAATGGCTCCAAACAGTCAGATAAGTTTGATCATATGTTTGGTCAGTTAGAGAAGGAGTTATATCTTGGGTGCTCCAAGTTTACAGCACTTAATTTTCTTGTGAAGTTGATGCACATTAAAGTGTTAAATAAGTGGAGCAATAAGTCATTTGACATGTTGTTAAAATTATTGCTTGAAGCATTGCCCGAAGGGACTAATCTGCCTGGATCTCATTATGAGGCGAAGATGAGTTTGCGTAATGTTGGGCTGGGTTATGAGACAATTCATGTTTGTAAACATGATTATTCATTGTTTTGGAAGGAAAATATTGATTTAGACAAATGTCCAGTGTGCGGCGAAGTCGGTGGGGTAAGGGGAAGAAAGTACCGAACAAAGTTATGCGATATTTTCCGCTTACTCCAAAGATTGAAGAGGTTGTATAGCTCTAGACATACTGCGAAAGACATGAGATGGCATGGTTTGGATAGACCGAAAGAAGATAGTGTTATGAGGCATCCTGCAGACGGTCAGGCTTGGAAAAATTTTGATAAAAAATACCCGTCCTTTGTAGCTGATCCTAGAAATGTGCGGTTAGGATTGGCCACAGACAGATTCAATCTATTTGGGAATATGAGCAATACATATAGCATGTGGCCAGTAATTGTAGTTCCCTATAATTTGCCACCGTGGAAGTGCATGAAATCAGAATTCATGATACTGTCTCTTCTCATCCCTGGACCGAATGCTCCAGGAAAGACATGGATGTGTTTCTGCGGCCTCTTCTGGATGAATTGAAAGAACTATGGGAACATGGTATTGAAACCAGAGATGCAGTTAATGGTATGACATTCAAAATGCGTGCAGCTGTAATGTGGACAATTAATGACTATCCAGCGTATGCATTAATGTCAGGATGGAGTACAAAAGGGTATAAAGCATGTCCAATGTACAATGAAGAAACCCCGTCTGTAGGCATTAGGAGTAAAGTTGCGTACATTGGACACAGATGTTTCTTGCCAATGAATCATCCTATGAGAAGGAGTAAATAGTTTGACGGACATTCAGAGCTAAGGCCTCCACCTCCTAAATACATAGGTGATGACCTATTGAATCAATTACAGAATTTACAACCTAGATTGCCTGGTAAACACAAGCAATTTGGTGGTGTGAAGCGTAAATGTAGCTCTGCTGAGCTGAACTAGCCTAAGAAGAGCATATTTTTCGAACTCGAATACTAGAAACACTTGTCACTGAAACACAATCTAGATGTTATGCACATTGAGAAGAATGTTTGTGATTCTGTGCCGTGTACTCTGCTAAACATTGATGGCAAATCAAAAGACACAGATAAGGCCAGGCTTGATCTAGCAGATATGAAAATTCATAGTGAATTGCACCTTTATAAGATAGGTAACAGGTGGATGAAGCTGCATGCTAGTTACACCTTAGCTATTGGGGAGCGAAAAAAATTCTGTAAATTTATTGGATCAGTGAAATTTCCTGACGGGTTTGCAAGTAATCTCGCGAAGAATGTCAGTGAAGGAGGTGACAAAATTTCGCGGTTAAAGTCACATGATTGTCATGTTCTATTCCAACGTCTGTAGCCAGCAAGAATTCGACCCTACTTAAAGAAAGACATCTGTGAGACGATAATTGAATTGTGCACTGCTTTCCAACAAATTTATGCCAGGACTTTGAACATTGCTGATCTTGAGAAACTTCAACATAACATTGTCCTCATATTGAACAAGTTGGAAAAAATCTTTCCTCCAGTATTTTTTGATATTATGGTGCACCTAATCATACATTTGCCTACTGAAGCTATTCTTGGAGGACCTGTGCATTTTAGATGGATGTATCCCATTAAACGGGTAATGGCTGTCTACAAGCAGTATGTTTGCAATCGAGCATGTCCTGAAGGGTCTATAGCAGAAATGTATATTGTAAATGAGGCATTGACATTTTGCTCCTTGTAACTTTTGTGGTATTAAAACCCGTTTCAATCATCAGGACAGAAATGATGATGGGATTTATGCAAGTCCATATCGAGTTCTGTCTGTTTTTAAGCATGTCGGTCGGCCATTTGGTAAAAAAAGCATTGTTCTGCTTAAACCAGCTGAACGCTTTAAGGCAGAATGGTATCTCTTGAACAATTGCATGGAAATTCAGAGATACCTTGAGTAAGCGATCAATTATATTAACGTTTTAATATTTAATTCTTAATTCTTATTAAATATTATCTTGAAATCCATTCTATGAAAACTGTGTAGTGAACACATGAAGGAGTTGGAAACTAAGGGCGTTCTAAATTTGGAACAAAAACAAGAAGTTGAGTTCCCTCAATGGTTTAGATCCCGAGTACGTTTCTAACTACCAATTACATTTTCACTCAATTGTACTCTATGTATAACAATTTCTTATTTATATCTTCTTTGATGTAGATCAACCAACTACGAGAAACGGGATCAAATGAGTACAATGATGAATTACATGCATTGTCAAATAGATCAAATTTTTCTACTTTTTCATATCCTGGATGTATCATTAATGGTGTAAAGTATCTCGTTGAAAATCGTGATGCAAAACGTAAAACACAGAATTGTGGTATCCGTGCTCCTGGTGTAGATGAAAATAATTTTTATGGTATTCTAGAGAAGGTTATAGAACTATCATATGTAAAGGGATACTTAGTTTTGCTATTTAAATGCAAGTGGTTTGACACAGATCCACGAAAGAGAAGAATTCAACATGATAGAAGATTCACAAGTATCTATGTCGGTGCTTAGTGGTACCAGAGTGACCCGTTCATACTTGCCTCATAGGCTGAACTTGTCTACTACACTAATGATGACAAAAATGGTCCCCTGTGGAGGCTCATTCACAATTTTACTCCACGCAATATATGGGACTTTCCTGATGTGGAGAAAGATATTGAAGGAGTTTCAATAAGTACTGAGGTTCCAATTTTGCAAGAACGAAGTTCTTCTTCATTTCAGTTGTGGGTTGATCTCCCAGCAATTGAGAATGTTCAATATCGCTGGGAAGATGTTGAACCACAAAATACTAGCAATGTTGATGAACTACTTCGTCAAACTCGTGTTATGACGATGGATGACTTTGTGGTTGATGATGATGAGTTTGAAGATAACACGTTAGAAGAATACAATGATGACGAAATAGATCTGGAGAGTAGTGATAATGATAGTAGCAACGGACATAATGCAACATCTTCTGATGAAAATAATTGAATTGTATGTTTTTTGTATTATTTTGTATTAATTTTTGTATTATGTAGTGTTTACTTATCAATTTATACTGAATTTTTTTTTTTTGTGCAATATGTCTAGCGTAGGGAGCGTACCACCTACTGGTTCTGCAGATAACAGTGGTTCTGGTGGGGACAGACTGGATCCTCACGGGAAGAGGATTCGTGAGGAGTCTCATAGGATCGCCGTCGAGAAGGAGTTGCGGAAGCAGAAGGTTGCTAAATTGGCAGTGGCTGTGGACGCGAATTCAGGAAACCCCATCGAAAAAAATGGCAAGATGTTCAACAACTTTCTCGCCCAGTACGTGAGAGATCAGATCCTACCTACCACACTGTCCTGGGACGACATGAAGAAAGAGGACATCAATATCATCCTCCAGTGTTTGGAGGTACAAAATTTTTAATATCGCAAAAATCTTTTGAACATTTTTTCAAAATTTAATATAGAATTACTAATATATTTTTTTTGTTCAAGTTAAAATTTATTTTCCCTAGAGGAAATGTCCTCTTCATGGATGATGTTACGCAGACGATGATGCGTACGTTGAGAGACTGGCGGAGCAACATGAAGAGGCATTTCGACAGAAATGGTGGGATGGCTGAAATTGAGGCGGCTAAGAAGAATCCCTACCGGAACATCGAGCTTGCAGATTGTGTTGTCCTTTGTGCACATTTTGTGACACCGGATTTCCAGGTAATTATTCTTTTTTGGTTTTCTTATTTTTATAAACTTATTATATCTTTTTATCTTTTTACATTTTTTTTTCAGGAACGTTCAGTAAAAAATGCAGAGAATCGAGTGAAGCAACTATATGCTCCTACTCAAGGCTCATTGAGTAACACAGACCACATATATGCTCAGGTATGTGATTATTTACATTATAATCTATAATTTTTCTTTTTAAATTATGTATACTAATGTCTTTATTTTGATTGTAATAGGATGACCCACAAACCGGAGAACTTGCTACCCCGATCGATTTCTGGCAACAATGTCACTTGAAGGACGCTGAGTGGCGTAATGATTACACCAGTGAGAGATATGTAAGTATATTTTTAGTATTCTTAATTTTAAAGTTTCATTTTTCATAGAATATTATTTGTCACTAATTGATCATTATTATTGTTAATTTTATTTGCAGGAGGAGATGGTGAGGTTGAGGAACGAAGTTGTTTCTCAAGCTGAGTCACAAGCCCAGTCCCAGGCCCAATCTATGTCAAGCGACCAAGCGGGATCTGCTGAGTCGGTGGTCGGTCCTCCAGCGATAGACCATAATGCCATTATGACCCAAGTACTTGGTTATTGCTCGAGATGGGTGAAAGGCATCGGATCGATGCCCAGGCTAAAGGCCGTTGGAGGACAGCGAGCAGCGAGCATTGGTGGGGTGTCTACTGTTCAACGCCAACAAGCGGAGACAATTGCCACCCTCCAGCGGCAATTGGATGAGCGAGATGCGGAGTACAAGCGCCAACTTGCAGAGACTCAACGCCAACTCGCGGAGACTTAGCGTCAGACTCAGGAGTAGTTGGAGTAGCAACAACAGCTGGTGATGTCGTTCATTGCTCAACTGAACTCCTCAGATTTCACGATCCCAATTCCGCCACCTCCGCCACCTAGCAGTTCGTGCTAAATGTATATTTTTATGATTTTTTTTCAATTAAACATTATTGTAATTTAACTCAATATTGTATTTTATTTTTTTATTTTTTTATTTTTTTTTATCTTTTACGAATCTTCGGCGACGTATATTTTCATCGGAAAATGTATCTGTAATTATTAAGTTGTTTTTTCCCGATGTGTTTTAACATCGCAAAATTAATTTCGTCAAAACTTACGGACACCTTTAACGGCGCGTATATTCGTCGGTAAATGTATTTAAATTTAACAACTTTCACCGACAGGTTTATTTGTCGGGAATATGTATATAAAAAAATGAATAAAAACATTTGCCGACGGAAAAATGTGTCACTAAATGCAATCTTCGCCGACGCATTGTTCCTTCGTCGCAGAAAAGTTGACTTCGTGGATCTTTTACGACAACTTTCACTAACGGTCAGCCTTTACCTACGCTATTAAATTGTCGGTATTGATATCTTTTGCCGACGCGTTTGCTAATTTCGTCGGCACATTGTCTTTCCCCACAGACATACGCTGACGCGTGTCTACGACACCTTTTTTTGTCGGCAATGATTTTCCCACGAAGGGTCGTTATTTTGTAGTGACTCTTACTCCTAAATCTATTACTTGTGACTGTGTGTACTTGCACTGGTTTGTGTGTGAGTTTTTGATTATATAATTTAACACTTGCGTACTGAACCATATAATAAGATTTTGGCACCGTTACTGGGGATTGAAACACTATTTTTTTGTTAATATTAATACCAACTTAAATTCTAATTTTACTTCAAACTTTTTTTTTTGGCTTTTTTTTTCTTTTTTGGTTAAGGCTCACTATGCTGGCTAAAGTGAGATTTTACCAAGACCTCATAATATTTTCCTATTATGGCTTGGAACCTTTACATATGGCTTGAGAAAGATTCAAGATGAGGCTTAGTAGAGAATCTGATCACGAAATGCCTAAGTGGTACCAATTCCAAGTGTTTTTGAAAGGTTTGAATTCTACAAGTAGGAGTTGGGTTAAAGAGAGATATGACTTCTCAACTTGTGAAGAGAGACCCGAAGACGAAGCTTATTGTATGATGGAGGACATGGCAAAATTGGATTGGGATTGCTTTTATTTTGAAGAGTCTTCAAGGAAAGTTGAAGAAAAAGAAGAACCACAAGATGTGTTGGTAGATGAGGAAGTCCAAGAGACCAAGGATTTAGCCGCGTCATTGGTCTACACAAGTATATCGTCAATTGAGCCTTGTTTGCCATTAGAGTCACCATCACAATACTATATTCTCTATAAGCTTAAAACCGAAGATAAAGTTTCCCATTGAAGCCGATCAGCAACAATCGTAGAGTGAGTTTCCTTCTCATCACTTCTGTCAACTTATGCCTACGCCAAGTCCAAAAAATATGGCCATCAATCTGCTCAATATCTTTATTCATAAGGTAATGAGTGCCATAAAATAAGCTATATAATCCATTTATTTCTTATTCATTATGTAATGAGAGCCACATGATATACTGAATCTCTCATTTACTTATTATTAATAAGGCATATAGCACCACACAATAGGCTAATTATCCATGTAATTTTTCTAGTAATGAGCAACATATTAACATTTAGTAGATTTCATTTAGCTATATCAAATGACCATAATACATTTTGTCTTTCACTTTATCAAATCGAGTTTCTCTTCTTAGTCATTGGGAGTTGTCCTTCATCTTAGGTGGTGATTGCAACACTTTAATTACAATATTGGTAGACCTTTGAGTCAGGTTCTATTGTATCGATTGTGATAGGCTGTAAAACAGCCTTATTACATATTCTTACTTGTGAACCATTTTATGGAATTTAGTATGAGATGAAGAAGAAGAGGGAAGAAAAGGTAGGAAAGAGAGAATAAGAGGAAGTCAGGTAGTGTGTTGTTGAGAGAAAATATTGTGAAAGTGCAAAGAGGTGCAAAAATATGTGTGGAGTCCACTAAAATGTATTGCTCCCAAAATAGACAGAAAAAAGGGGAATAGAAAACTTCTCCAAGTTGACGAGGGTTTTGAATTACTAATCTCCCATATAAAGTAGACTATAAAATAGTAATGTGTGGGTAAAATAGAAATATTTAAATAAACTAGTTTTATTTCTTCCTTTTACTACAATTATACAGAAAAAATAATTTCTTTTCCATGCATCTGATTTTCTACCTCTCCTAATTTTTCCTTTCTTTCCAATTTCTTTCCTTTATACTAAATAAAGTGTTATAGTGGGAGCGTCAATAATAAACTGACACAGAAAATTTAAAATAACTTTCTATTTTTTTGTTGAAATAACTTTCTATTTTTATGTTAATTATGCACAAATACCATGAAAACATGCATTTACAAAGAATACGAAAAATTTGGAAGAAACGAGAGAACTCTCTGAAAATTCTTATTCGTGAATTGATGCTAATGATGGCCATTAGAGTTTATAATTTATAAAAATGAATAATCCCACAAAAAACTAATAAAATATTCCTAAAATAATAAAAGGACGACTTTTTAAAGGGAAAAAAATGAAAAATTGATATAATAACAAAAACAGAGAATTGAAGCTTCCAAAATCAAGTGGCAACAAATGAGACTGACTTTTGAATTTCCTATATTAAGAAACTGAATTTTGAATTTCCAATATTAAGAAAGCAATTATTTCGTAAACAAGCAAAAATGCAATTTTAGGAGCATAAAGAATGAAATTTGGCCGAAAATCGGCCTAAACCTCATGTGTATTAATTGTTGAATTGTTTGTGCGTAGAATTGACCCGAAAGTCACCAAGGTTTTGACACTTCGATAAGTCCGCCAAAAATCTTGAAAAGCCTTGAAGAGGCCTTTACGTTGGTCCCAACATCTTCGTGAACAAGATCTTTATGCACTGCACCATATAGTGTTAAAGGGGCGAAATAGATATTTGACCAATTTAAGGCCCAAAACTCAGTTCAAGACTACAGCCCGTACATTATAGCAATATGTCCAAAACTAAAGCCTGTTGGAATTTGTAATACCGAAGCTACCCTCGACAAGCCCAAAATGAAGTAGCCCAATTCCTCACGTTTTCCCCCCTCTCTCTGTGCCATGAACCCATCTCTTCTGACCAAAACCCACTTTCCCTCTACTCTGCAACCAGTTTCCCTCTTCTCAAATTTACTCGCCATTTCCACTAAAATCTGAACCATTTTCTCCCATCTTCTTGCTCATTTTCTCATCAAAGTTCGAAGCTCCAATTGATTTAAAACTCCGTTACTGACTATCGCCCACTCATCTCTGACGCTGACATCGTCGATTACTTGGTTGAGACCCTCTTCTCCAACTTCGACATCACCAAGGAAGACCTCGCGGACTCCATCCTCAACCTCTCAATTGCTTTTGACATTCCCTCATATTTGTTTGGTAATAACCTTGGAACTATTGTTTTTGTTTTTGTTTCGTGCTATTCCCTTACCTGCGCCATTCTCTCATGTTTTGATGTACATGCATATTCGATTCAAAATCAACCTGTGAAATTTTGTTCATCATATATTTATATATAATCCTCCAATGCATTATATATATCAGGATTCTTTGATTTATGCTCGGTATATGAATTTGAGAAAATGGTTCATAGATTTTGGGTTTCATAATTTGAGTATGTTGTTTTGTTTGATGGATTTTAGGGTTCATGTACTTTTCGTAACTTTTTGAAATTTGTTTGGTAAATGAACTTAGTTATCTGGTTCATAGATTGCTGTTTGAATATATGGACTCTAGTGATTTTCATGAATATCAAATGTTTGATAGAATGCTAAAAAGGAATATTGTACCAATCAGAGAGTTTATTAGGGGTATATAGTTCATAGAGTTTAAACTTTAAACATGATTTAGTACACAATTCATGTTGGTAATTTGTTTCAGAGTGATTCATTATGTTTTCAGAGTGGTTCATAATTTGTTTCAGAGTGGTTCATGACTTTTGCATAATGGTTCATGAATTTTGCATAATAGTTCATAAATTTTGCATAATGGTTCATGACTTTTTTCATGAACCCAACGTAAATAAGGATAAAAACTAGTTCATGACTTTTTCTGTTTGGTTCATAGAATATTTTACTTGGTATATGTGTGAGTTTTATCTTTGTTTTGAACCAGATTTAAGTGAAAAGCATTTAAGGTCATAAGAATCTATTATATTGTGTGCATTCATTGAAAATATTTGATCTTATGAGGTCTACTACTACACCAGATTGGAGCTGGTATATGGAATATAAATTTAATTGATTGAATTTTTATTTTTGTTTTTATTAGATTTATGGAACTTTTATATCCTTGAAATTTAAATTTAAATTTGTTATTGAATCTGATATATATATACAAACATATATACTATTATTTGTAAATGGTTTTTTCTTAGCTGAGAAACTTTGTCTCCTAACATGATTTTATAGTGGTTAATGATGTTTTCCTAGGGGTTCATGATATTTTTATAGTAATTCATTATGTTTTCAGAGTTGTTCATGATTTGTTGCAGAGTGGTTCATGACTTTTACATAATGGTTTATGACTTTTACATAATGGTTCATGACTTTTTCAGTATTTGTTTAATCTGTGTTTGTTTAATACGTTTATATGTTTTATTCATAATCTTGTGTGTTTGGTTCATATTTTTACAGATATCTAATTAAAATGGAGTACATTGTACCGGAATCTAAGTGGGGAGAACCAAAGAAAATTCAAATGAATTACTCTAAGATCCATATACTACAACTCATCCATGATAAGATGAGTATACAACAGCGGAATCAATTCAAGAAAACATGCTTTGGACATCTCATCAATGTGAGAGTAAGAAGGACAATCCTGCAACTTGTTCAACATTTGCTTTTGAGATCAATACCATGCCCCAACAGTGATGAGGTATGGTTCAAGATCAATGGACTCAAATATGTATTTGGTCTGAAGGAGTATACAGCAATTATGGGGCTGGAGACCAAAAGAGTAATAGACTTGAAAAAGCATAATCTACAAGGTATAGGAGGTTTCAGGGAATTTTTCTCCCTTGAAAAAAGAGTAAAGAAGCAAGAGATTAGAGAAAAATTTCAATCATATGGTGGGAAGAACGATGAGATGATGATAAAGCTTTGCAAGCTGTACATACTTTCGAATTTCTTGATGGGAGATCAACAAGAACTGTTCAAAACAGAATATGTTGATATGGTAGACATAGATTGGATATGGGAGGACTACCATTGGGAAAGAATATCATTTGAAAAAACAATAGAATACATCAAGTCGGCACCTAGCAAGCACCGTCTCGCTCAGTACCCCCTATATGGGTACCCAGTTGCTCTACAAATTTGGGAGTATGAGATACTATCGAGCATGGGTATATATATCGAGTCAAGAGGACATTTGTATCCAAGAATCACAAATTGGGATTCAACCAAACAACCCAATTTTGATGAGCTGTCTGAAAATATTTTCCAAGACCTTGATGTAGGTAACAAATTCATGATTTTTACATAGTGGTTGATTTTTTTATTTTTTTTTTTGTTAATCAGATTCATGTTTCTATTTCTAAGTAGTTCATGATTTTTATATAACCTTAAACTATTTTCTTGCTTGAGATTAAACTATTTACAGGACCCTAATAAAAGAAAATAGTTTGTGTTTTCATGAATTTTTAAACTGACTCGTAACATTTGTATACTTTTTGGATTAAAATACTAGTAGTTGATAATGTTAATATACCGGTACATAAGAATTATATAATGGTTCATAGGTTTCTGTTATTGGTATATAGATTTTTCAATTGTGATTAAAATGAATATACCAGTTCATAGTTTTTAATTCTTATTAGTGTAGCTCACTTCAAGTGATTCATTTGATTATTTCAGGCTACCTACCTTGAAATTTTCTATACTCCCGATGAGCTGAAGAAGGAGTACATGGTAGAATTTAGAGAAGAGGAAAATTTTGAAGAAGAAGAACATGACGAACCATCTTCTACCGAAGCAACACCAAAACATCTTCAGCTAGATAACATAATTGGGCAAAACAAGCAGATCATCAAGGAAAACAAAGAAATGAAGAAGCAGATGGACTTGCTCGAGAGAATGGTTGCTGAAATACACGCAAAACTTTTCTTTGAATAGTATGCACCTGGTCCGAGCACTGTACCAGCGACAGCCGACAAAGGAACGCAGGAGACTGCTGAGAATGAGAAAGCTGCTGACAAAGGAGCAGAGCACGAGGATACTGCTGCACAACTGGACTATAGTTCAGTTCGGGTAAATAATCAAAACTTTTTTTTGCTTCATTACTTTTGTACCTTGGTTTATTTAATGAATGACTTTTTTTTTTTTTTACTGTGAAGGAGGTCATTCAGGAGCTTAATATTGATGAAATACAAGCAGAAGAACAACAAAAGAATGACGTGACTAAAAAGGTAGTTTCTTAAAATCTCAGCATGGTTCATGATATTTGTACTTGGTTCAAGAAATTATGCATGTAATTCATGACATTATATATATGGTTCACAAGCTTAACATTACTACGTCTTTATGCTTGTTTATAAATGTGCAGAACTTGGGGAGTAGCAGCAGCGAGCCAGCTAAAAACATTGATAAAGGAAAAGCTATTATGGTGGATGAGGTACATACAATATAGTTAAATACATTTTTATTTTGGTTAACTTTACATTCAAAGCTGAAATATTTTTGTGATATTTTAGATTGGGGAGAAAAACATAATAAATGAAAAGGATGATACAAGCAACCAAGAAAAGGAGAAGGAAGACAAAAACGAAGAAGAAAAGCAGGTGTATCAAGAAAAGGTATCTAGAATTATTAACAGGTTTTGATTATACTTGGTTCATCACTTTTTCTGTTTGGTTCATAGAATTATTGACTTAGTATATGAATGTACTGAAGAAAATTCGTTTTATTTGGCATGACGTATTATAATCAGAAAACCAAGTTCATATATAAATAAGCATCAATATGAATGTGCAGGTACTAGACAGTGGCAATGACAGCGGCAGCAAAATCAAGGAGCCACATACTGTAGAACCAAAATAAGAAGATAAAAACTTGGATGCAGAACCGGTATATTAATCAACCATTTATGCTATAAATGTTTAGATACACAGTATTCTTGTCTAATTTTGATCCTTGGTTTATTTGTATAACTATGAACTCAAAAGTAATTTAGGATTTTCCAAAAATTTATGCCTAGTTCATTACTTTTCTTGTCTGGTACGTAGGTTTTTATTCTTGGTACATGTAATAATATACAAAGAAGTTGAACCCAACGTAAAAAAGGATAAAAACTGGTTCATGACTTCTTCTGTTTGGTTCATAGAATATTTAACTTGGTATATGTGATAATGTACCGTGTAGAATATTGATTTCGTTTGACATTATGTATCATAGTATGTGCTCACTTGGTTGATCATATTGATTTATATGACCAGGTCAATGAAGAAAAGGTTGAACAAGCAGCAGCACAAGCAGCAGAGAAGAAAAAGGACAATAAACAACTTAAAGCAAAGGTAAATAACTTTCATTGCAAAATAAAACAATTCTAAAAACATTATGTATATTACTAAATATAAGAACTGATTTCATTTTACAGGAGGCTGCTAAGAATAAAGTAACTACTTCTGGACCTAGAAAGTCCCCACGAACAACAAAGGAACAAGCCAAAGGGGAACAAGCTAAAGAGGAATAAGCCAAAGGAGAACAAGCAGCTGCTGGACCAAAACAGAAAAGAACAAAAGCATCAGTAAAGAGAGTTCTTCAAAAGGAAGCAGCTGAGGAGGAGGCAAAGAAGGCAAAGCTGGATTTGCCTAACATAAAGGCATGTGCATCTAAGCCCACGGACAAGAAATAAATATTTATTTCATTGTCATAGATTTAGAAAATAGTTTAATTGTTTATGTTTCTAGTTCATAACTGAGAAACAAGTTTATGTTTCTAGTTGGTAGATAAAAAAAAAAGTTAATACTTTATGTTTCTAGTTTATGTTTCTGGTGGTAGATTGTACTAGTTTGTAGTTTATGGTATATTTTTTTTTTGTTTAGAATAAACCTTATTTACATAATTTTATATTACAATGAATATATGTTTGACAGGTTTACTGCATTTAGTGTTATTATGATGGTTCATATAGAAAACAGTTTGATTGTATTAATGTTACTAAAGTATTGGATCTTTTGGTACATGAGATATATATATCTCATGAACTACGTATTAAAATCGATGAACCATAAGTGTAAAATAATGTACCAATTTGAACAGCATATGAAAATACTAGTACATTTTGAATGGTATATGACTTCATATACCAGACATGGAAAATCGTGTACGTAGGAAAGAAATCCATATACCAGCTACCGAAATATCACAAAATAAGGTATAAAATATATGGGTAAGTCAGATGTATTTATGCTTCAACAAAACATTGTAACGTTATATTTGCTATGCCTATGCTAATTATTTCTCTATAAATCATTGATACAGGAGATGAATATCTATGGCAAGAGGAAAATTAAACCAGGAGCAGCCGAGAAATCTCCGTACACAACCAAATTTGGATTAGTAGAAGGACAACCCTCAAAAGAAAAAAGAGCAAAATCGGAGACTCCGAAAACAACTCCAGACTCTCAACCGAGCTTTGAGCTCAGTTTAGGACCTTTGTCGGCAACTCCATTAAGACAAATACTACTGAATTTAGGAAAGGCAACGTTCAAACACCAGCCATTCACATTGGACTTGGACGAAAAACCAATGAAAATTTTGATAGACAGCTTTGAGGATTGGATAAAAAGGGGTTTGAACAATAGAATGGGGCAAGAATCTTTGAAAAACGAATGATATATATATATTTTTAGTAGAAAGTGAAAATAATAACAAATTTCTTTGATAGGAAATATGATACTCAAGGTGACCTACAAAGGCCACTGGATCTTGGTGTGGATGAGGCAAAAACAAAGTCATGGTTTTATAGCATTTGGAATCAAACAGAAATGATTAGCAGCAACGTAAGTTTATAATTATTTGGTGTATATGTTTGTCTTTAAAGATTAAATACGGGTACATAATTTTTATTGAATGGTTCATGATATTTACTGTGTGGTACATAACTTACTGAACTAAGTATATACATGATAAAAGGATCAAAATTTGACAGGGTTTTTTGAATTTGCACAACAAATTAATGTGATTTTCTACTATCCACGGAAATTACTTCATCAAATTATTTGTTAACTTCATGAATTTGTCTGTTGGGTTCATAGATGTTTGTTTTTATCAATTGCATACATTCCTCAAGTGCACATATTCATGAGCTCGAGTGCACATTCCTATAATATTCAATTTCGTAAGTTATATGAATTTTGGTATCTGGTATATGAATCTTAGTATATGTATTTGGGTATATAGTATATGTATTTCGGTATCTGGTATATGAACTTGGGAATCTGATTTGTAGGTATATGTATTTAGATATCTGGTATATGAATTTGAGAATCTGGTATATGTATTTGGGTATCTGGTTTATGAAATTAGGAATCTAGTTCATATATTTCTGTTTGGGCATATGAATTGCTGAAACAGAGCATTCGTGGCTGCTTCTAATATATGTTGAATGTACAAATTGTATAATGTGTCTACCATTCATTATGTTTATCAATATTATTTGGTTATGAATGACAACTTGTTATAATATTATTTCGTTCATAACTTTATGTCTTTAGTTTTTTGTGAGTGTTGTTTTTGAATAATGACCTAGATTGATAAATTTGTATAGCATATCAATGTCATTTTCTATTATTTGCAGAAGAAGATTCGATACAATGCCAACTTGTTCACAAAAAGAACAACCACTCTAGATGCCATTTGTGACAACTATATTAAGAAGGCCTGGACAGAATATATCGATGATGAAAGAAAAGAAGTATTTACCTGGGACAAGAAGCCTCAATCCTTTCTAGTAAAATGTGTCAATGGAAAGGGTATGATAGTGGGTAAAAAGTGGTCCGAAGTAGATTATGTTTAAATACCCATCTTCATGGAAGAACTTAAACACTGGGTGCTTGCTGAAATAGATTTGACGGAACAAAAAATTAATGTCTATGACAGCATGGCATCACGAGTACATCAAAACAAGGTGAGGGAAGTACTTACTATCTACACAATTATGATCCCATTTCTATTGGAAGCCACGACATTTTATCAGGAGAGAAAAGAGATCAAGAAGGGAGACTTCGCCTTAAACTTTATAGAAGATATCGAAGTACAACAAAATAGGTAAGACAACTCTACAAAATCAATACTAGTATATAGGAAATTAGCTATAGTTCATAAAATTTAATACGTGGTATATAACTTATAAACTTAGTTCGACAATCTAGTCTGGTACATTGTAATTTGAACGTGGTATATGGTTTATAATGCCTGGTACATGACTTGTAAAAATTGACAATTTCTCTGATAAAAACAGGAGTGACTACGGCATGTTTGTAATCAATAGAGCAGAGGCCTTGATGATGGATGTTGATGTAAAGGAAATCACACAAGATAAAATGGTATTTTTTCAGCAAAAAATGGCAGTTGAACTTTATCATTGGGCAGAAAATAAGACAAAACAGGATATACAAGTGATACAGAAACAGAAATATGACTTGGGTTATTGTGCTAAACAAAAGTACAAAAGTGATATGGAAAATATGGTCTTCTTTTGGTTTAGGAAAAATAGTATGATATTTTGGTTTTTTGATTTGACAAGGATTATTGTACTAAATAATTTTA
>JXTC01000138.1:499173-551570 GCA_002914845.1 Trema orientale | reverse complement strand
AAAAAAAAAAAAATCTAACTTACAGTCATTATCCGTGCAAACTCAATTTGCTTTTGCACTTCTTCTTCTGCCCAAGGAGTAAGCACTGATTTTAAGTATAAAGCTGCAAGAGAACGATGAGAAAACCAATCTTGCACCTTCTGCCTTATTGCCTCCAACAAAGGAATAACTGATACACACATCTATCAACAAAAGAAAATAAAAACATATCAATAAATCAATATACAATATACCATAAACAAATATATAGTACATAACTTTTTTTTTCTGGTTCATATTTGTATGAACTAAATATATATATTCATATACCATAAACAAAAACAGATATACCTGGCAAAGATCTTGCTTGACTCAATGTCGAATTCATGCTTTCAGATATATTACTTGTGATTGTATTATATCTTCTTTTAGTAGCATAGCAACGAGCCCATCTTGCATAGCCAATATCTTCTGATAAGTACTTATGAACCTCTGGTTTGATATCAATCATTTGACGCATAAAATCATCAAAATCGAACTTAGTTTAAGCTTTCGCACACTTTTCGAACAACTCATCAGTACCAAGAAACTTCACATGAGTCTTCAAATTTTTTAACAAATGATACATACAGTACACATGCTCAGCCTCTGGATATACAAGAGGTACAGCGTTTAAAATACCAGGGTGCCTATCCGAAATGATCACTAAATCCGAATGAACCCCTATGGCACTCCTTAAATGCCTGAAAAACTAATGCCAAGATGAGTTATTCTCTGAATCACCGACACCAAAGCCTAGAGGGAAAATATGATTATCCGCATCCTTCGTAGAAGCAATGAATAATACACCACGAAAATACGAAGTCAAAAAGGTTGCATCAACCGATATAACAGGTCGACAATGACGCCAACCTTTAATGGAAGATCCAAATGCCATAAAAAGGTATAAGAAATTTCCATCTTTATCAATTTCATAATCAGTATATGAACCTGCATGAACAAAACCAAAAAAAAAGAAAAAAATACATACTGGTTCGTAGTTATATATAAACATGTACCGAGTTATAATACCTATGTACCAAACACGAAAAAATATATTCCAACAAAAATCAGAATACATAATGGTTCAAGGTACATATACACATGTACCACCTTATAATATCCATATACCCAACACGAAAAGTCATATACCACCAAAAATCGGAACACATACTGGTTAGGTAGGTATATATACACATGAACCCAATTATAACATCCATGTACCAAAGACAAAAAACTATATACAACCAAAAATCAGAACACATACTGGTTTAGTTAGTACATATACACATGTACCAAGTTATAAAAGTCATGTACCAGACACGAAAAAACATATACCAAAAAAAATCAGAACAGAAAAATAAACCTGGGTTTGAACTCTTTAAAGCTGCCAGGAATGATGGAATCAAACAATAAGAGTCCTCTGGATGACCATCAACAGTAGCATAAGCAAGTTCCCGAGCAGTCCAAGCTTTAAAATAGCTAATATTTACATGATACTCTATACGCATGTAATCAATAATGTCTTGGGGAATCACTCGCCTATTCTTATCTTTCTTAATTTTGTTCAAAATATACTCACAAACAAGTTCGCTAGTCGCCTGCCTATGGTCATGGACAACAATATCTAATGAGCAAGTAGGCTCACTAACATACTTACGAATGATCCATAAGCTACCTTGTTTATACTTTGAAGCGCGAAGAGACCATGAACAACTTAAACCAACACATGCAATCGAAAGCCTATCCGGGCTAGACTTTACTGTTTTATACCCAAAATTCTTCTTCATTGCAAATAAACTCAAGGCCTTTTATAACATCTTCTTATCAGCAAATATATATTTTTTCTTCAGCTCGTCTAAGTTGTTTGGGTCCACTAAATAACCTTCCATGTCATCAAAATTAGGAGAGTTGCTAAAAGTGGGAGTCAAAATGGAAGAAACAATAGAACTTCCAGCTTTCTGGGAAGCTAAACCAACCTCTAATGTCCTTGCTCAACCACCGCATTTAGAAGACGAACCAACATCAAGAACACATGTTCCGCTCACTAAAGAAGATGAACCAGCCTCAACTACACATGAATCCCCGCCTAAAAAAGATAAACCGTGCTCATCAACATATGAACCCCTCCCTAACGAAGATGAACCAATAGGACCAAAACTAACTGTGCTCATATTTATATCTTCTAAAAGTACCTCATCATAAGTAATGATGNTGGGAGTCAAAATGGAAGAAACAATAGAACTTCCAGCTTTGTGGGAAGCTGAACCAACCTCTAATGTCCTTGTTGAACCACCGCATTTAGAAGATGAACCAACATCAAGAACACATGTTCCGCTCACTAAAGAAGATGAACCAGCCTCAACTACACATGAATCCCTGCCTAAAAAAGATGAACCGTGCTTATCAACATATGAACCCCTCCCTAACGAAGATGAACCAATAGGACCAAAACTAACTGTGCTCATATTTATATCTTCTAAAAGTACCTCATCATAAGTAATGATGAATGGGTACTTCATAGCATTATCATCCTTTGTCACATACAAAAACCAAGCTAATCCACTATCGCTCTTAATCTCCAAAAGATTATTCCTAGAACCATCATAATCCATGTCAACAAACAAATGAATCACATGTCTCAATCTATCAAGACCTAAATAAGGCTCTTTGAAAAGAAATTCAGCAAACTCTAAATACGTTTTCCTTTCTTAAACCAAAGTTCCAGTGAATCTAAAATCAATATATTTTTTATTCTCATCCCAACGACCATCATAACGAATAATAATAGGTATCACTGTCATACCTATAATAACAAAACAAATAATTAACAAAAATTCAATAGTAACAACACGGCCAAAAAAAAAAAAGAAATAGTACATGATTCTCTACACAATATAAATAAGCATATGTACAAAATTCATGTAAGTGGAAATGAGAAAAGATAGAAACAAAATAACATAATAACAAAATATCGAATATCTAAGGAACCTGGTATTTAACCTCATATATAATGACAATAATTTCACATACCAAGACTAAAAATTAGTAAACCTCAAAGTGAAAGAACAAGAGCTAGAAAAAAAATAAAAGTATCATATACTTAAAGTAATAAACTTAGCATATAGCTCCATATGCCATGAGCAAAAATTTATTATGTAAGAGCACAAAGAAAGAAAATAAAAAATCCAATATCTCAATATAATGAATCTGAATCTGGTACATAACCTCATATACCAGGACAAACGTTTTATATACTACGACCAAAAATCTATGAACCAAACAGCAAACTAATTGACAGTAATCAATAATAGCCATATAAAAGAAAGATTATATACCACGACAAAAAGCGCATATACAAAGACCAAAAAATTATGAACCAAGCAAGAATATTAAATATCTTTAACAACTAAAACAATAGAACAACAGTTGCATATACCACCAGAAAAAATAAATATACCAGTACAATAATAATACATACCACGACAAAAAATGATGAACCATTACTAATTACATTGTATAATTCCAAAAAAAACAGCCATCAGAAAGAAAAAAAAAATAAGGATTAGACTTAAATTAATAATAATTATAACACGAATAAGAAGCACAAATAAAAATCCCCAAAAATATATACAATATAGTCAAACACAAAAAATATAGATATGATTAAAAAAAATAAAATCAAAATCAAGAAAATAATGCATACCTAACAAGATCAAATCCAAAGCTGAACTCGACCAATGCAAAGGAAGAAATCGACCAAATTACCGGAGAAGATGAAGCAGAACCAGAAAAACGCCGGAATACGAAGATCAGCCCAAAAACACAGGAGAAAAAGAAGGGGAACAAAAATAACGCCTCTTCGCTGGAGATTCAAGAGAGAAGAACGAGAGAGAGAGAGAGAGAGAGAAGAATGAGAACGAGAAAGAAAGAGAATGAGAAACAGAGAAGAGCGAGAGAGAGAGAGAGAGAGAGAGAGAGATTCGGAAAATTGAAACAGAATAAACTGGAAATTTTAATTAAGGGCAAAACCGAAAAACAATAAAATTTATTAGCTAACAGTTTTTTTTAATTTTTAAACGGGTGGACATTTTGCTATAAATTAAAAGGAATGGACGACTAAGTCAAATTAAAAAAGATGGACATATATTACAATTTCTCATGTTAAAGTTGGTCTAGACGGAAAATGGCCTAATTAGTAGTACCAGTAAATCAACATTTTAGAGATGTAAGTGCCCAAAATAAACAAGCTTCTTATAAAATGCAGGCCCAAAGTTTAACAAATTGAAAAATACTGAATTGATTTAGAAAAATATCATTTTATAAAATTTTATTTTAAAAAATTACTTTTAAAAATATTTGGACAAATACCATTTTGATATTTGAGGTAACCAATCATGTTGCTTGGGATAATTAATTGAGTTACTGGAGTTAACTAGTCTCTAACCTTAAGTAACGTGATTGGTTATCTCAAATACCTCATCAATGTAAAAGGTGATATTTGTATATATACTTTTAAAAATAGTATTTTCCTAAATAAATCCGTGAATTTTCTTTAAATTTTATCATAAAATCAATTTCCTCAAAATAATGGTCAGGACTAATTGGACTAGCGATGAAATTTACTCTTGTTTGATTTGAATTTAAAAATAAGAAAATTAGGCCATCTTCGGGAATTTTTGAAAAGAATTACAAATTTACAGTGGGCTCAGTTTTTTTAGCTTTGGTACCACATTTTTTAGAAAAATGCCACTTTTTTAAAAATCTTGAGAAAAATGTTATTTTTTAAAATAATAATTAGTTACACGTAACCAATTTTTGAGCACTGGTAATTAGTAACCAGATATATTTATAATTGGCACATAACTAATAACTGGTAACCGCAAACACTAGTAACTAGTAATCATTCTTAAAAATGACATTTTTCTATAAAAATTTGAAAAGTTGTATTTGTCTAAAAAAAAGGTACAGGAATTCGGAAAGAAAAAAAATTAACCCACTGTAAAATTGACCCACCGTATTTTCATAATTTCTTTTATTTTTATAAGTAAAAGTGTTAGAAACCCTTTAAAAATTGATTTATAAACAATAAAGATGCAGCTCCGAAGCCCATATCCAATTTGGTACACTCGCAACTTGGATTTTCATAATGGGGCTTAGCCCAAATTTCCTACTTTGGTTGTCCAACTCCTAAAGCAACTCCTTTTGGGAAATTAGGTAAGGTATTTTCATTAAAAAAAAAAAGAATGAAAAATATAGTGGGCTGTGTTGTTTGTAGATCTGATACTTTTTATAAGAAAATGCCAATTTTAAAAAACAATTTAGAAAAATGACATTTTGTAAGATAGTAACTAGTGACCGATAACTAGTTTTCAAAAAATGGTAACTAGTAACCAAAAATATTCATAAATGGTATATAAATGGTAAGTAGTAACAGGTAAAATGTTTTTAGAAATTAGTAACTAATAATTATTTATAAAATGATATTTTTCTAAATATATTTAAAAAAATGATATTTGTCTACTAAAACTATTCAAAATTTGGAAAAAAAACCTTTTTTTTTTAATTCTTTTGAGTTTTAATAAGTAAAAGTGTTAGAAACCCATTCCTTTTCTCTACTAGAACTTACGTAAAGCAGGGTTGTACTAGTACTGCAATGCGCTTTTGGTTTCTCTGATATTCCTTTTAGGATTTTTAGTCAAATAGCTGAATCATAGTTTGCAAAATGATCTTTTCTTAAAAATGACCAAATTTTAAACTGATTTAAGAAATGGTCGTTTTTCATATTTAGTATATCAAAATATATTGATTTATTTTTTAAAAAAAATTGATTTATTTTTTAAAAAATTGATTTATTTTATTAAGTATATAAAATATTTTTTTCCATTTATTTATTTTTTAAAAAATTGATTTATTTTATAAAAAAAAGATAGATCAACTAAAAATGGCTATTTATCAAAATAAAATTATAAACGGTCATTTATTAAATAGGTATAAAAATAGCTATTTTTTAAATTAATCTTAAAAAAAAAGACCATTTCTTATAAATACTCTTCCTTTTACTTTATCCTCAGATTTTCTTTGGTACACTGCAAATTGCAGTAGATTTATTGCGCGAAAAAATTGTTGACTCTGTTACTAAAATCAGAGAATTATCATCCATCTTCTCTCCTTTTCACTTGTACATTTCTTTATAACTTTCATATTTATCTTTTCATTCATTTGACTTTGCTTGGTAACGTACGTATATATATGTATAAATATATTACATTGGTTTATAAAAACTAAAACATAGCAATTTTTTGCTTGTTAAATCTGAAACTGGTTTACTCATTTACCTAAGCCAAGTCATGAGATTGAGAGAGTTAGTTTTATCCTGAATCATATGACAAAATCCCCCAAAGTGTACTCACTCCCATTCTCACTCCACTTTTCCTTTCCCATCAAATTAAGACAAGACAAGTGGTGCAATCGGGATCCTGTACGTGTCAAAAGCGAGGCTCAGTCCAAGCATTTTACACATGCACGGAATGAGAAACTAAAACTTAGGCACAGTTAAGACAGCGAAATCCTGTTATACGGGGACAGAAGCAAAAGATAAATTCAAAGAAGAAAATGGAAGAAATCTAATAACATGAGGAGTTCAATAATCTCCATCATTAAGCCTTTTGAAACGCGGTAGATCTTGATTCTTTCTTTACCTACAATACATTAATATACAAGTTTATTTTCTTCACAACAATCCTTTGAAATGACCATTGTCACATTAACATTATAATATATATCTAAAGTTGAGCAAAAACAACACTGTAGAACGAACAATGACCCTTTTGTTGGTTTTTCCGTTTTGCCCTTTTATATTTGCTCTGCTGGAGGAATTGGATAGGGGCTTTTTGGTCATTTTCGTGATCTGATTATGATGCCCTTTGATTTTAGTCTTGATACAGGGATGCTTTCAGGTTTTTTTGTCATTTTGATGGCCATTGGGTCTTTAGATTTCAGTTCCCCTTTATTCCTTGGTCTTTCCGATTTGATGTTTTCTCTCTCTCTCTCCTTCTCTCTATTGTTCGATCTTCTCAATCTGTTGTTTTCTCTCTCTTCTTTATATTGCATGCTTCCCTCTCTCTTTACTCATATCTCTATTCTTCACCTTTTATTTTTTATTTCGATTTTTTAGGATATGGGTTCTTCTCATTTTTTGTTTCTTCGGTGGTCTTTATTTGTCTTCTTTGATATTAGTTTTTTTTAATTATTATTATTATTATTTTTTTCTTTATTACCCTCTGTTTGTCGATTGTTTTTCTTTGTAGTTCTTTCATTAGTCTGCCGTTTGCTCTTGGATGATGAGGGATGTTCTTTTATTCCTTTGCCTTCTAGATCTGCCGTAGTGCGTTGTGTCGCTGTCTTTTGCCTTCTTCTGGTATGTTTTTCGGTTTTAGACATCTCTATTTGATAATTTTTTTGTGTAATATTTGTTATATTTTGCATTATTATTATTTAGATTTTTATTTATGTTGATATATCTAAAGTTGAGGGAAAAAACATTGTAGAATGAATAGTGACCCTTTTGTTAGTTTTCCCATTTTGCCCATTTATATTTGCTCTGCTGGAGGGATTGGACGGGAGTTTTTTGGTCAGTTGAGTAATTTGACGATGATGTCCTTTTATTTTGGTCTTGATACAGGGATGCTTTTTAGCTTTTTTGTCATTTTGATGGCCTTTGAGTTTTTGGATTCTGGTTCCTCTTTATTCCTTGGTTTTCCTGATTTAATGTTTTCTCCTTTTTTTTTAGCCGTGGAAATTGATGAAGTATCTAAGAGCATTGTGTAGATAATCTATTTTTTTTTAATTATTTTTGTTTGATTTTTTGCTATCTGTTTCAGATTTCTTATAGCTGATAATTATGACCTCCATTTTTTTACTTTAGATGATTTGTATATTTTTGTTTATGGTTTGACAGTAGACATTTAATACTTGACGGGTACTTCCTTATTATTTAGAGATTGTAGAAATAGTCTGTTATTTTTTTAAATTATTTTTCGCATGATATTTTTGCTATTTGTTTTAGATTTCTTAGGTGATAATCATGACTCCTATTTTTGCTTTAGATGATCTGTACATTTGCATTTATAGTCTGAGACCAATTATTTAATGCCTCAATGGTATTTTCTTATTATTCGAATTAGGAAGAAAAAAATGGAACGAAAAAAAAAATTGACAATAGAGTAAAAAAAGAAAAGTGTTTCTTCTGCCGTAAGTTTCACATTTTTTTAACTTAAATGCATATATTTATAGTAGATATTGGTTCTGTAGACTGCCATGTGTCCAGCCTGTTTTTTTTTTTTAGTGCTTCTGATATTTTCTTTGTTGTAGTCTCGTTATATATACTGAAGTCATTTACTGTATTCTATACCCTGCACTTGTCTTTATCTCACTTCTCTTTCAAAACTTCCTGAGTTTATTCATCTATTCTTTGACTGCATTCGCTGTGCTTTTATCCCTTATCTTACTGCTCATATAATTTGTGCTTCTCTGAACTGTGTTTGAAGGACTTTTTCTTAGGACTATTTCAGATACTGCGAGTATTTATTATTCTTATTTGTTGTATGTCTTTCTTTCAGTTATAGCTATGTTTTTACTCTGTTCTTAATTAATATTTACTATGTCTTCTATTTTTATATTCTTAGTGTATTTATTTCTTTGTTATTGCATTAAATATTATGCACTGTTAAAGCATCATATTAAATTGGTTTTGAATTAAATTTAATATTGTTGTGTTATTAATTAGTATGTACGATCTTGCTATATATATTTTTCCTTTTTATTATAGGTTTTGAATTTAATTAGCTTTTGCTGCTCTATTTTGTTCTACGACTATATAAATAATAGTAGCTTTGATCTTTTTTCCTTCTTCTACGACTATATAAATAATAGTAGCTTTGATCTTTTTTCCTTCTTCTACGACTATATAAATAATAGTAGCTTTGATCTTTTTTCCTTCTTCTTCTTCTTCTTCTTCTTCTTCTTCTCTTTCTTTTTTCTTTTTTTTTTTTATTCTAATCATATACTTCTGGGACTTACATTATCATATGAAATGATTGTTAGATAGGCTGTTTTTACCCTTAAAATTATGTGTGAGTCTGGCCTTTTAGTGTTTTTGATTTAGCTTTTTATTAGTTAGCCAAATTGGTTTATATATCCGCTGATCACTCTTTTGTTTTAAGTCTTTACTTCTTTGATATTTTCTTAATTATATTTTGTAATTTACCGTATCTTTGGCGATGATGATTATTAATTTTTTTAACATTTAGAGTAAAATGTAAACTGCCCCAAAAATTACTGTGACTATAGGCTTTCACCAATCTAAATAAGAGTTTCTTTAGTATTGAAAATTATTTTGGTTTTTTCGAACTGATTTTCTATATTCATCATCTCATCTTTCTTTATCTAATTATTTAATTTTATCTTTTGAAAGTTCTTTGATTAGGAGGATTTGTTAAACTGTATAGATACATTATATATGATTTCCTTATTATTTAATTTTTCTATTATTGTAGTTCTATTTTGAAAGGAAAAAATTTTAAGGATTTAAAAATAGAAAGTACTTAAAATAAAATCGTGTTTTTCTTTTTCTATAATTCAATTCTGTTTTTACTAATAGCTCTTACTTTTCTATGTTCTCTTTTGCAGCATTGTTTTTTCCCCAAATTCCTTTTTAAAACCGTTTTTTTGTTTTATATTGCCTGTATTCATTTGGTAGTTTTCGGGCAATTCCACATTACACTCATATGATTGCGTTTTTCTTATTTGATGAGTATAACATATATGGAAAATCCTTATACATATTGATAGTATTTTATACGTTTATCTGATTGCCAGAAATATGCTTAAAAAGTAATTTCTTAGGTAGTTGGATAATCATTTCAGAATACATTATCATACTAATTTGCCATATATTGATGGTACTTCTGTATATATGAGCCAAATTTCATGTGTATCTATATATTTAGTAAGGTATATTTATCTATATATATTATATATAAAATCAGCTATATTTGACGGATGAAGAATTTTCTACTTTTACACGTGAAGAGAAGAATGAAGACTCTATTGTGGAAAAAGAGAAGGAAACCAAAAAAAAAAAAAAAGATTGTAATTAATTCTGTTGTAAAATTATTAACTAAATTTCATTATTATTGTGTATTCAATTCTATTGTATGTATTAATTAATACTTTATATATTTAGTTTAAAAAACTCTAATTGTAAGTAATTAAGATATTATTTGATTTTGTTGATTTATATATTGTGTGTTTGACTCTAATATCATCATTTCCACTAATAATATAGAAATATAAAATTAGTTGAGGTCATAAAAATCATAGTATTAAATATGCAGTGAAAATAGGTTTGATATCGTATCTGACTAAAAAATTATATGCAAGACTTTATTTTCGTAACTTATATATATTATGCCAGAAATTTAATTCTCATAAGATTTTCTAATGAAATAAAAATATAATTACCAAAAATAATTTATATATATATTGTGCTTGGAATTTAATTCTCATAAGTTTTCCTAATGAAATAAAAATGTAATTATCGAAAATAATTTATACGCTCAGCTCCATCTGTAAAGAATGTCATTCCAACTAGAAAAAAACGAAATAAAGAGTAATCTTATGAATGTAGAAAGAGGATAGAAAAAATGTTAGTATTATGAATATATTTTCAAAAAATAACCCAAGTTGTGGCCTTGATAATTCGGATTAAAGTTACAACTTCAGTTGGAACGAGTAACGAAAATTCATATAGTTTCATCACCAAAGAGCAGCTACAAGATGTGCTCAAAGCAGAGGCAGACAAAGCTAGTAAAATTACAGCAACAGTGGATTTCCAACCTCCTTATTCTGCACATATTTTGTCCAAACCATATCCGAAGGATTACACTAATCCTCATTTCAAGAAATTTGATGGAAAGAACGGCAATGCTAAGGAACACGTCATTGGTTTCCTAGATGATCTCAGAAACTATGCCAGCGACCATGAATTGAGGCTAAGGGAATTTTCAAAATCTCTCACAGATCGGACATATTCATGGTTTGCCAATCTACCAGTAGGTAGTATCTCTACATGCGATGAATTGGTCGCAACATTCTGCACCAAATTCTTCATAGCAGAGCACAAGTTAGATCTGTCTGATCTTTCCAGCATAATACAAAAAGAAACTGAATTGCTCACAACTTATGTGAATAGATTCAAGGAAAAGGCTTTGGACTGCAAAGAAATTATTTCGGAGAATGAACTGATTCAAATGTGTGTCAAAGGCATGCGAGCAGAATACAAAGTTCATATTCAGAATCATATCATCATGAATTTTGCCAAATTAATGTTCAGAGTAAGCAATACCGAAGAAAGAATAATGGAATTGTACAAATCTTCTGTAAGGTATGGTACTGAAAGTTAGAGCAAGCCATCTTTTTCTAAGCAAAAAGGAGAGGTCACTTTAGTTGAAAAAGCTCGTCAAGACAAAAGAAATCGACCAACCCCTCCCGAGACACCTCTAACACAAAATCAAATCATTGCACTTGTTCGAGTGTGGATAGAAGATGGGGTATTACGGCCTCTATCGGTCCAAACTCCGCCTACACCAGAAGAAACAAGGAATCCCGAATTCTGTTTGTTTCACAAAAAACGTAGGTCATACTACATCTGACTATTATACTGTACAGAAAACCTACCATGAAAAAGCTCAAAGAGGCGAATTTTTATTGGGGCAACAACAACAAAGAGTTGATAATAACCCATTCCCTAACTATGGAAGAGGTTAAATAAATATCTACACCTCTATTGAGACAACTAGTGGAGAAAGCTGGTAAACAACTATCAACAAATCCAAAAATTGTCATGAAAAAATCCATTAAAGTCTCAAGTTCTGTAATGAGGCAATATGAACCATTTTCAATAATTTACTGGGTTTTAGGCCCAAGTAAGTTTTCGATACTGACTATATTAACTTTACAAACATCTCCTTCATTGGGGACTGTTGGTTGTAAACTATTTTAGTTATAATAAATGGTTGGTTTCTATTTTCTTCTATACTTCTATCATATAATACATGCAATTCATAAGCCTTAGTACTAAAATATTTAATTGAGGTTGCATGAAACTGCAATTTTTATCTGGTAACTTATACAGTCATGCAAAATGCTACAGCAATCGACAAGGTGATCTAATTAAAGCAGGATTATGTGAGATGCTAAGGCTATCGATAATGTAACTTAGCTAGAGTAGGATTATACGATATGCCATCAAGGCTAATCGACAATATGACCTAGCCAAAAGTAGGATCACGCGAAACGCCAAAAGCTATCGACAAGATGACCTGACTGAAAAAAGGATCACGCGAAATGCCAAAGCTATCGACAAAATGATCTAACTAAAACAGAATCATGCAAAATGCCGAATATCTCAAGGCTATCGACAAGATGATCTGTTTCAAAATTATATCAGTGATATTATACTCATATTTTATCTTTATGCAAACACTTCAGACTTTTTTATAAAAAAAAACAGATGTAGACTGTGTCCAATTAATTATTATGGGAACTTCCTCATCAGATATTATATCTTGCTATATAGCCAATTTATTAATTATCATCTATACCAATAGATATTGGGGATTAATTGAAACTCTTATTAGTTTCTATTTCTCTTATTCTTATTCTTGATAATTATTTATATTTTCTCTTTTATATGGGAGAGTTTATTTTTTATATTGGACTAATCTCTAAATTTTGCAAGGAAAGGAAATTTCTTCCTCATAATTTATTTACATGAGATGCTCACAATAATTTGAAAGCAGTGAATTTTCTTCTGAAGAGTCATTCTTAATAGCATCACAAGCCTTTGCAAAGAATTATCTTGACAAGCTCATCTCTAAAATGTTTCTTACATACAGCGTACTCTTTTTCCTTTCTAGAGATTTTTCCACTGGGTTTTACTCTATTAAAGTTTTAACAAGGTGTTGTTCGGGTTTGGCCAATCCAATTAAAATATTTAGCATGACTATTGGGATCTCAACTAGAGCTAGCAATCTACTATTCCGACCTTGTCTGCAGTTCGTATCAACCATTCTTTTTGGCTTAGAAGGATACTAAAAGGATACTGAATTATCTTACTAGTGGGTGCCAACCTAGTTGGGATGTGCCTGTAAGGTAATAGTGCTTCATCTATTTCTAGGAAGTTTACTCTATGAATATAGTGCTTTTGAGACAAGTTCGAAGGCCATATTGTGAAAAATTCACATTAATGAGCTCTAACGAATGGTTACATTCACTATAGCTCAGGGGACTTAATGTTTTGGAATGTGACAAAAATTTTATAATTAGTCACTTACTAAAATTACTAAGTCACAAATAATGTGATAATTATACAATATGGGGTCAATTAAGAAAATGTGATGTATCAAAGCTACACTGGACAAGAGAAAGTTTTGATATTCCAAGACAAGTATTAATTTCTTATTGGAAAGTTGCTAAAATTATGATGCCACATGTCACCATGCCACTTTGCTATTTGTCATATTACTGTTGGCCTCTTTTACATATAGGTATCAAGCTTTACTTGTGACACAATATAAGCCACTTGTCAAAAACCTATAATCAATTTATATGCTAAAGACACCTATTATGCTTAAGTGTCAAATTATGATGAGCCTGTGAGCTCAACTTCATCTCTTCACCGTTTGCAACACCTATATATATAGGCATATATCCCTTTTGTAGGAAATAACAAGCAGCAACCATTCTCCCTCTTGCTTTATTCATATATTATTCACAATTCTGAAAACCATTTCTCTCTCTGGCTTTAGTACAGATCCACCATCACTCCCTTATTTGTCTTTTTATGCGTAAACTCCTAATATCCCATCATTTGCATGTTGTCCAATCTGAGGCTCATATCTATCTTCCTATATCATATATATATTTATAATCTATATACATATACATATATCCATTTTCTAAGATTTCAATTTTACCATATATACCTTATGTTCAATTTCCCTTCACACAGTGTGTATGTGTATATATATATATATGTATAAATCCATATTATTATTATTATTATTATTATTATACAGATTTTGAGAATACTGAGCTACTAACCCCGTTATTTTCTATTGCTCCAAATATTTAAAAGGTGCTGACTATATATATTGTGCTAGCATTTAAATTCTACACTTTATATATTCGCAGACCCGTGATTCTGAGTTGTTTAGCAAGTTGAGTTGTAGCGTATACGACCCTTGTTTACAACCGTTTACGTTAAATTTAGCACTTTTATTTTCTTTTATCTTTGACAAAATGGCTGGAATCACCTCTCTCAAAGATCTAATTTTGTAATTATTTATTTTCAGTATTGTTTATTTATATTTTTGACTGAATGGCTGGAATCGCCTATGTCCGAAAATTAAACATCTTTTTTTTTTTGTTTATTTCTGACCATATGGACGGTATCACCTGCGTCAGAAACACTAGCTATCTATTATGTAGTGATGGTCATTAAAACCACCCACACCTGTTTATTTGCAGGTTGAGCTATTAAAGACGTGAATAATTTTCTGACACGTGGACTTGCATCGTTACAATTTTCTACATCATTTTCTCTATTTTCTACCACTATCCTACTTATCCTTAATTAAGTACTTTTATGCTTAATTAATTTCTCTCTAATTAAATCACAAAAAAGCACCTCCGGAATAGAGATATTAACATAATAATATTTTTTTTTTTCTATCAGATAAATAATAGAATAATGTCAGAAAGTTTTTTTCCCTTAAGAGTCAACGTAAACAGCGTCATCATTGTCTTCTAAATAAAGACTCTGCATTTAGCCGCAATGATACTATGAATCATCAATACGATGATTTCAGTATGGTCTCAAAAAATATTTACTGACTAAGGCATATTCCAATATCAAGCCTTACAAGCTCTGAAAGATATCTCTTTCATTAAACTGACCAATCAGAGTCAAGTAATTGTGACGTGCAAAGTAAACTTTCTTTATACTTCTTACACATCGAATTCCTTATATATTATCGTGTATTTAATTTTCATCTTTAATACTATATTACAGGTGATATTAATAAATATCACGATCTTGGAGAGTTTTCTTGTGTCTACATATACTGCGGCGCATCTCTTTGGTTTGACGAATCTATCAAAAAAATTTATCCGCCAAAATATAATCTATGTTGTAAAGATGGAAAAATTAAACTCCCCCTGTTAAAAAATCCTCCCCCTATATTAGATCAATTACTTAATTATTATAGAGGACCCTTGAGTACATATTTTCGCAAAAATATTCGAACCTTTAATTCTATGTTTGCTTTTACATCTTTCAGAGTAAATATAGAATAAAATGTACAAAATTCAGATGGTCCATATATTTTTAGAATCAGTGATCAAATACATCATATAATGGGATTATTATTACTAACTAATAATAATCCTCCAAGATTTGCTCAATTATAGATATATGATACATAAAACGAAGTTGACAATCGAATGTCAACATCATCATTTGACGATACATCAAAGAAATTAACAAAATTAATTACTGAAAATTTAATCAGAATGCTTAACGAAAATAATAAATTAGTAAACTTTTTCGTATGATTAAAGACAGATACAATAAAAATAAAATTCTATCCATGAAATTAAGATTGATAGGACGATAATCTACTGATAATAACTAGTATGAATTACCCACATCAAATTATATAGGAGGTTTAATTGTTGGAGATATCGGTGAATATGAAGAAGGAAGATATATTATAATACAAGACAAAATAAATAATTTACAAAGAATTACAAAATTACATCCATCTTACATGGCCTTACAATATCTACTCTTATTTCCATATGGAGAAGATGGTTATAGAACCGATTCAAAATGAAATATAGATAGACCAGGAAAATAACCTTCTACAAAGAGAATACCTATGAGAGCATTTTACTGCTATCAACTACAACAACGAGAAAATATAAATAATACTTTATTTAAAAGTGGAAGACTTTTCCAATAATATGTAGTCGATGCATTCACTTCTGTTGAAGAAGATCGACTAGATTATATTAGAAAAAATCAAAACAATTTAAGACCTGAAATTTATCAAGGCATCCAAGACACTGTTAGCAGAGGAGATATAGATGCTAGAGCAATTAGTAAATAAATTATTCTTTCATCTAGCCATACTGGAAGTCTACGATATATGATCTAAAATTACTAAGATGCAATGGCAATATGTAGACAGTATGAAAATCCTGATTTATTCATAACGTTTATATATAATCCTAAATGGCCCGAAATTATACAGGCCTTAAGTAAAATTCCTGGTCAAAAACCTAAAGAAGGCCAGATATAATTATAAGAATCTTTAAAATAAAATTAAACAAAATTTTATCTACTATTAAAACTGAGAAAGTGTTCGAAACAATTATTGTGGGTAAGACAATATTACTTAATTTAATAAATCAAAATACATAGCATAAAATATTAATTTTTATTCTTAACTAAAACTAATATATTTCTTTTATTTTTTATGTTTACCTTACAACATAGATCTATACGTTGTTAAATTCCAGAAGTACGATCTACCTCATTGTCACTTTCTATTCTGGATATGCCCTAATGAAAAATTATCCGAAGTATCACAAATTCATAAATATATATCAGCTGATGTACAAGATCTTGGAAAAAAATCTAGAAGAATATAATATCGTAGCAGAATTTATGATACATGGACCATGTGATACTGCCAAAACAAATGTTCTACGTATGAAAAATTCAGTTTGTTCTAAAAATTTTCCCAAATAATTTAAAAACAAAACAATTATAGATGAAAATAGATTTATCAATTATAAATGCAAAAATACAGCATTTTACGTACAAAAAGATAATATTAAATTAGACAACAGATTTGTAGTTCCTTACAATATAGACTTATGTTTAAAATTTCATACTCATATCAATGTTGATATATGTTCACAATCAATGTTAATAAAATATTTATTCAAATATTTAACAAAAGGCCCAGACAGAATCAGAACAATAATATAAGACAATATATATATAGAGCAATCCGGCCAAACAATTTATAAAGAAATAGATGAAATAAAAATTATATTAATTGTCGATATATAACACCATATGAAGCTATGTGGAGATTATATGAATATCATATATATCATAAAAATCTAGCAATACAAAGATTAACAATTCATTTACTACACATGCAAAATATAACATTTCGTTCAAATCAACATCTTGATAATATAGTCAGACAACCAGGCATTCAAAGAACAACTTTAACAGAATGGATGGAAATAAACAAAATTAATGTAGAAGCCAGAAAACTTTTATATATACAATTTCCAACTAAATGTGTGTGAAATAATAAAGACAATATTTGGGCAATAAGAAAATCAAGATATTTAATTAGACGAACTTTTTATGTCCATCAAAATTTTAGAGAATTATATTATCTAAAACTATTATTAAATCATCAAAAAGGAGCAACAAGCTTCGAATCTAGACGAACCATTAATGGTATAACATATTCAATAAATCAAGCAGCATATACATTAGGTTTATTGGGAGATAATAAAGAATAGAATGAATCAATATTAGAAGCCTCATTTTGGTCAACACCGCATCAATTATGATAATTATTTACCATAATTTTATTATTTTGTAATGTAAGTAATCCAACAACATTACTTGAAAATCATTGGAAGCTTATGACAGAAGATATTTTGCACAGAACTAAAACTTTATTCAATAATCTGAACTTTCAAATCTGGAAAACGAATTATACAACTATGTATTATATAAACCAGAAAAGCAACTAAACCTAAATTCATCAATTTTAACAAATTTTAACTTACCTTTACCAATAAGAATATTAATCGATGATTTAAATAATAAACTTTTGCGAGAAGAACAAGACTATGACATTAATAAATTAAAAGAAGAAAACAGTATTTTAGAAAAAAATTTAAATAATGAATAATGCTATATCTATGAACAAATTATAAAATCATTAAATAATAAAGTACAAAACCTATTTTTTATTTATGGGTATAGAGGCACTGAAAAAATTTATTTATGGAATATAATTATTACAAAAATTAGATCAAATAATGGAATTATTTTAGCTATTGCATCTTCTAGAATAGTTTCGTTATTATTACCTAAAAACAGAACTGCACATTCAAGATTTCGAATACCTTTATCAACAGATAAATTCTCTACTTGCCATATCAAAAAAGGAACTCAATTAGCAAAATTAATTGAAAAAGTATTATTAATATTATGGGATGAAGCACCAATGAATAATAAATATTGCTTTGAAGATTTAGATAAAATATTACAAGATTTAAAAAATAATTTTGACTAACTTTTTCGTGGAATGACAATTATATTAGGTGGTGATTTTTGGCAAATGCTACCTATTATTCCTGCTGGAACAAAAGAAGACATAATAAATACAAGTATAAATAACTCTTACTTATGGTCACATTTCAAATTATTATCCTTAACAGAAAATATGAGATTAAAAAATCCAAATACCACAGAAAAGAAAAAAAATGAAATTTTAGAATTTTCAAAATGAATGTTAAATGTTGAAAATCGTATTGCAAAAAGAATAAAAGATCTTGAAAATGAAGATATTACATGGATAAAAATACAAAAAAATATATAATACAATATGAATCAAATCCAATCGAAAAAATTTTAAATTTAATATATAATGATTTTATAAAAAACTACGATAATATTGACTATATACGACATAGAGTAATAATAACTCCAAAAAATAAAATAGCAGACGATATAAATATATATATTATCTTTAATACCTAACGAATCAAAAACTTATTATAGTTATGATACAATAATAGTCTCAACTGAAAATATCGATAAACTTAACCTCTTATATTCCTAACAATTTTTACATACTTTAAATTTTAATGGCATACCATCATATGAATTAAATCTTACAATTAGAACTCCTATAATGTTATTACGAAATTTAAATCAATCAATAGGATTATGTAATTGAATAAGACTTATTATCACACAATTAACAAATAGAATCATAGAAAGTCAAATTATAAATTCAAATACTAAAAACGAAAAGATATTTATTCCAAGAATAGAAATGGTTGTAAATGAGTCCAAATGGCCATTTAGTTTAAAAAGGTGACAGTTCCCTATAAAAACCTGTTACGCAATGACAATAAATAAAAGCTAAGGACAATCACTAAATAAAGTTGACATTTATCCAGAAGATGAAATCTTTATACACGGTCAATTATATATAGCCTTATCACGAGTAACAACTCCTAAACCTATTTATATTAATAAATAAATCCATTAGTAAATATCCAAATCATGTTAAAAATATTTTTTACAAAGAAATTTTACATAATATTATATAAGCATAAAAATTATATTATTAATTTATATATTAAAGTATGATCTCAATACAAATTTATCTATGCATTTATAGACGTTTTATATATAAAATTTCTGAAAATTCTTAATATTATCTACACCTTACCATTTTTTTTTTGTTCTTGTAGATAAAAAAAAAAAGAAGCAAAAAAAAATGGTAACACCAATACGATCATTTAAACCAAACGAGATTTATGGAGCAGTAGACTCTGGCATAATAACAATTACACAATATGACGCCTGATGTCTTGATTATATTTTAGTTGATCATAAAGTAAAAAAAGTAACATCAAATCACTTCATATCATGCTTTTGTTCAACTTAATATACAGAACATATACATATTCTATCATTTAATTTTAACAAGACATTATATAATAACTAAACAATTTTTTGTAAAATACAGTACAAAGCAATCCACGGAACAATTAAAGTTCGAGATGCAGATCATATCTTACAATAAATAACAGAAGGAGAAAAATATCAAGTCAGCAACTTTAATATCGCACCAAATAAACTAAAATACAAAATTATTCCCCACATTGCAATATTGTTATTCGCTAGAGCAACATCCTTTACTCCAATAATAACACCGACAACAAATATTCCGATGTATAAATTTTATTTTGTAGACTTTAATCACCTACCTTTAAGAACTGGTATCCATGACATATTATCAAGTATTATTAGTCATAATATTATCATTCTACTAATATTTATCAATACACATTTAATTTTTTTCATATCAATTTTTTTTTCCGTTTATTAGATGTTATAGGAATGCTAACAGAAATACAAGACCTAGAAAAAAACTAATATCAAAAGAAAAATGACGCCAAAACGAACATTAACAATACATAATATCAGGTAATTAATTCATTTCTTATCAAAATATATATATTCGAAAATATTTTATACTTTATTTTAATCATACTTTAACGTCATCTTATTTCAATTACAGGACTGAGAAGCTTCAAATCACCTTATGGGGATAAACAGTGAAAAAATTTAATATTGATATGGTAAAAACTATAGAAGAACCTGTGATAGCCATCTTTACATTTATGATAATAAAGCAGTATCTAGGTAACTAATAATACTTTTTCATACCTACATGTTAAAATATTCATATATTCTACTTACTCACTAATTAACATGAATTTTTATATCAAACAGGAAATATATATGCTGTAAGTACAGGTGCGACGATATATTATATGAACATAAATATACATAAAACTAATGCACTAAAAATAAGCTAATAATTACTTTATATATCTTCTTATATTATAAAACGAAAAAATATCATATTTTATTTATCTTTATTAAATGTTACCTTTTTTTTCCTTTATTTTTACCAACGTCTTATTCAGGTTTCAGCACACAACACAATATCTTGAATTCCTCCTAGTTCTTGTTCCAAAAGAAATCCAACCACTAAAGCAACAGAAATTACAAAACAGAAAAACAATTGCAGAACTAAATCAACTAGATCAATTAGCACAATAGGTTAACATAAATATGATAACATTAACAAAAATATCATTATATATTATGATTTAGACTAACATCAATTTTTTATATCCTTAGGGAATGAAATTTATAGTAAAAGTGACAATGTACAAATTCAAGACACATCAAGATTGGTACTATAATTCTTGCTCACAATGCTCCAGACAAGTACGAGAAGCAGGGAGCAGATGGTGGTGTGACACGCATGGTCATTTCACATCAACTTCAATATGGTACAAAATATAATTAAATAATTCCTATTAATATTTCCCAAATTAACTTAGATATAAGAAAAACTACAATTTCACTTACATAAGAAAAAAAATATAGTTTATATTATTAGTTATTAATTAAAATATTATTTCTTTATTATACTAAAAAAATTTTCCACCTCACTATTCCAATAGGTATAAATTAAATACAAGAATCGAGGATGAAAGAGGATTTACAGTCATAACCATATTCGAAAAAGCAGCTCAGGTTCTGATTAAAAAGCCGTGCACATAGTATTGACAATACAAGAAGGCTATACTGATCCAACAACACTCTCACTAATAATCGAACAATTATATGGGTAATAACAAAAATATTTCAATTCTACTTTAGAACCAGGGGAGTATTAATTGATACAATAGTATCAAAAATATTTGATGACGATAAATCAATTCTATTACCTCTTTCAACACCGCCAACCATCTCTGAAACTGAAATAATACTAACCCTACTCCTTGATCCAAAAATACCTAACCTAGAAAAAATTACAGAAAAGTAAGAAACAATCATCAATTCATATTCAATTTAATAAAAAAAAAATATATTATCTATTATTTAACTAATAATAATACATTTTTTCACTTTCAGATAACAAACAACATCAACTGAGGCATTAAAGAAACGAAAATTAATCAGGTACTTAATTTATTTATACTTACCAATAAATACTTCATATCTTAACAACAAAAAATTCATTATTTTCCTTCTTCTCCAACTTATAATTTAATTTAATTTTTGTTCGTACATTCTGTTTCTTTTTTCCCTGTAATTGCAGCGAAAAAAAACAGCAAAATAAAGGAAAACAAAAGTTGTAAAATAAATCATCAGTCTACTTTAGCATATTAACATTTTGTAATACTCTAAAAACTATTTTTTTATACTTTAGACAAATATTATCCTATTGTTAAATATTATGAACTATTGTAAATAATATAACAAATACTTTACTAATTTACTATACTCTGTATCTAATCCGCAGCAAAAACGTGGGCACCAATACTCAGTATAACTATATTATATACATTTATGTTATATGTATTTTGTCTCCAATCTACACGAGTGGTTCAGAGGATAAAAGATTATGGAAATTATGAATATATGAATACGAATCTCTATTTGTTTAAAACTCTGAGTGTGTCTGTCACTCACATCTATTATACAACAATATTACATTATATAACAATAATATTAAGTCAGTACAGCTGGCTCTCTCAAAATCAAATTGACTTTGCTGGCCCCCAACCAAACACCATCATAATCTAGAAGGACTAATTCCCCACCAGCTTTACAGTTGGGGGAAACCACAACTTGAATTCGCCCATCAAATCCCAGGGGTACTTTACTAAGACTATACTAGATCCCACACTTTTAGATGTCCATGAATATAGACACTTATATGGTCCACTGTTGGATTGAGTATATACATATAATGCTCATCATAATTACTAAAATATTAGACTAACGTAAGTTAATCATGCTTTTGAAAATTATAATACATAATTCTTCTAATGGTCGTTAATTAATTTTCAAAGTTAGAGAGGGCTAGCTTTGTTTGTCCACCGATATGTACTCGAAATAATTGTCGAACATTTTTCTTGTGGTTCAATTAATTTGTCTTGTAATAATGTGTAAGTATAACTGAAAATGAATTGAAACCTACGGTGATAGTCATTGGTCACTATATTTCTAATGTTAAACTACTATAGTATCATTTGTTATCATCAGTAGATATATATATATATATAAGGTTCTCAATCTAATAGGAATTTTTTTTTTATTTATCTATAAATATTTTTTTTAGTCCTTAGATCATTTATCAAATGATTACTATAATTTGGGTGGTTAGAAAAAAAAAACAAAAATAAAAACTGATTATTTAATATTTTTCTATGTCACTTTTAACATGAAAATAAGTGCTTTATAAATTTTAATTGGACAAAATAATACTTATAAATAAATAAAAAAATACTTACTGAATTGATGCCCTATAAAATACTTACTTTGAAGAAGAAAGTATTGAATCTTCCACTGTGTATTATTTATTCTTATTATATTTTTTTCTCACTGATTTATTTGCAGTTGAAGTGGTTGATTTATAATACACGGAACAAATTATTCAAAGTCAAGCTGTAAGTTCGCCTATTATTTTGACCAACCCCAAAGCTGGATTTACTCATGAATTGAAAACCATGAGTCTGACGTACCAAAGCAAGTATGGCCTACATGCAAATGAATAATAATGAAAGAGTTGGGTACTTGCCAATTGGTATATGCTCTACTTCTTCTTCATTTTTTCTTTTTTAAAATGGGGTTGTTAATGAATTATTTGGTACTCTAAGCTATGTACATTTGTTTCTATAAAAAAAAAAATTCATCAGCAAGGTATGCTCATCACAAAATTGTCAAACATAAATTTCAGTGGTATGTCCTGACCTTTTGTGCCTCGTGATTATTTAAATTGGGCACCATGATTTTGTGGATTGTATCCAGTTTACTTTAGGAAGATATTCAGGAGGATATCGTTCCCAATTGTTCTTTTCAAATAATAATAAAAATGATTAGTAAGAAAAATTCATCTCACAAGGGAAGCTAATGTGTCTCCGTCCGAGAGTATTAAATTAATTAGACGAGATAACTTTAGGGAGAAGCAAGCTTGTATATTTTATTCAGTCACACACTACTACTGAATAAAGAAGGAACTTTAAATAAAAATAAATGGAAACACGGAGATAATGAAGGCTGAATAGTAGAATATATGGAAAACCCTTCCACTTTTGGTTACAATCTTACAAGTTTTGCCCTCCATTATTCCCCTCTATCAATCATACCGTACAAATTCCAATGATGTACAACCTTTATTAGGTTCTCCTTGAAAGAAAAAATAAATAAAACAACTTTAACTTCATTTCATTGTACATAATTAAAGAAAAGAATTTAGTTCAAAGCTCGACACAGTGATAATTATTACACTAAATTTAAATCCAAAAAAATATATAATGTATATTCATACATAATGTATTACCAATAATTAACATTGTTGCAGAATTTGGATGTATAAGATTTTGGTTTTCAACCATTCATATATATATTTTTTAATAAATAATACCTAATGAGAGAGAAGAAGCATTATGGTGAATCTCAAGCATTCCATGGGTTGGCACCCAATATAACACCCCTTCCACACTCAATAACTCCAAGCCAGCGAGAAATTTAATTGATAAAAAAGGGAAGAATAAATGAAAAGGAGTTTCTAACAGTATTGGTGAACAAACTATCATCTTGTGCCTGATTAAAACTTAACTAGGAAAAACTTAGCTAGGAAAAAAAAATAAACAAGAGTAAAATAAATAATATATATATATATATCCTTTTGTAAATTAAAACAATACTAGAAATAATATCCGGAGCGTGATGCCACCAACTGTTTTGAGCAGACTGCATCTTGGAAAAGCTAATTTATCTGCTGCACTATTCCCTTCACGGAAAATATGGGAGATCCTAATGGACATGGAGGATAAGCAAGCTAAATACAATGCCATCTGCTGTGACGCTTCAAATTAGGAACTAAATCATGTCCGTTAGCAATATTGAAATTGACAACATCGGTTGAATCTGACTTCACCCAAAGTTTACTCCACCCAAAATTCATATAAAAAATATTACTTCACTGGTTATTAAGACAAATTCAGTACTGAAGATGGTGATCACAACGGATGGTTTTTCGTATTAATACAATTTAAATTTTCGTATTGATTAGTACCACAAAGTACGTAAGAGTTGATCGAACCAAGTTGGCACGTATACATCACCAGTAGGTACAGAAGGGGTAGGAAGGGGACAGAAGCAAAGATGAGTTGGTACAAATGAGAGAAATGGGAGCCAAAACTCTGATTAGGTGGTTTAGTGCCTAAAAAAATTGGGAACAAACACATATGCTGTGTGAGAGAGACAAAGATCCAACAAACACTCGCATATATCACCTTAGCCCTCCTTACCCCTTAAAAATATTCCCTAATGCTACATTATTCGCTCCACAGTCCAGTACAAAAATCTCAGACATTCTACCATATATATAAGATATAATTTAGCCCTTCCCAATATGTCTTTCTTTCTCAAATGTTCATCCAAAAACTTTCATGTGACTATGTCTTCTGCCTGCTTTTTCTTTTTTCCTTTTCAATTATTTTTTCCCTTTATTGATTTCTATGTCACCCAACCCAAATTCCACTAGGGAATCCTTGATCTATATGTGTCTTTGAGTATAGGAGCAGCGTAGCAAGAGTCGTTTATTAGTATTTTCTAGTAGGTGTGGGCATGTAGATATGAACCTATAATTTCGAAGACAAAATCAACCCAACGAATCCATGGAAATCAAGGAAATATTGAAAGAAAACACATAATCTAAAAAAAAAAAACATAGGAATGTCTTCTCTTTTTAATTCTATCTGATTTCCACTCATCAAGGCCTAGCTTTGTCATGCTAATATGAAAGACTAAAAGGGAGATATTAAGAATCAAGGGCCTGATTGGTTCATGACCTAAAAATAACATTTTTAAATAGGGTTATCCGAAAATAAGAATTTGGAATGAGTTAGTGAAAATAGATTTTTAGAAATTCATTTGGTTGCACAATTTTGTTATTGCTTTTGAATTTAAAAAAACTGAAACTATGTTTGGTTGCACAATTAGAGAAAACATGATGTATTTATTATTTCTTATTATATTTTAAAAATTTGTTACTATTGCTATTTTTTTATTTCATTATTATTGTTGTTACTATATACTTTTTTGAGTAGATTATCACATATATATTAGCATTTTATATTTTTACTATGTTATTTTCTTTCAGAGTCATTAATTACAATATCATACCATTATTATATATTTAATAATTATGATATAATACATTGTGTTTACGATTTTCTTTTAGGCGATATACTTAAAAATTTTCATTTTTATTTTTTTAGAAAGATACGCTAAATTGTTTTTTAGAGAATATACATAAGACTTATACTATATGTGTATTTTTATATTTTTATCACAAAAAGTATTATTATAAATTTAACTCAATTTAAAAAGAAAACAAAAAAAAAAAATGATGTACACTTCTTCTCCATAATCGACGTCCGACTCTTCCCTCTCCCTTCATCCTTCATCCTTCTTCAGGGTAATTAAAATATTAGATCATAAATCAATTACTTGAAAAAAAATTCAATTACTTGAAAAAAAAAAAAGTGCAAAATAGGGGGGAAAAAACAGATAATGGGTTGTAGTCTATAAATAATTGCTCTAGGAGGTCAATTGAGAAAAAAGAGTTGGGATTCTGTCTATAAATAATTGGGGTCATCGGAAATTTGTTGGAAGTTGAAGATATTAAGTGCATGAGAATAAGAAGAGAAGAGGGGAAGGAGAAGAGAAGAGAAAAAAAAAAAAATGGAGTGCTTCATCTTTTGGAAAATTTGATAAAAAACATTAATTTATCGTTTTCATTTTTTAAGGCTAAATCCAAATTTGCTTTTGGGTAGAGTTTTCAAAAATGAACAAGTTTTTATGTGGGCCCCATACTTTTTAAGTTTTTGAAATTATAAAATCAGATTTGAATACTAAACCAATCAGGAAATTATTTATTCTGCTATTAATATATATACATAAATATATATGTACACATATTCTGTGATAAATTCAGCTATTTGTGATTTTTGGGTCAATCTTAGGGATGTCCACTCTTTAGTTTGCTTATATAATATAGGGCTTTTTGGATAGAATACTCTAGCTTCACGCCATTGTTGAATACGACTTTCAGTAATGATTATTAGAAATTAGGTTATGGCTATGCGCAAAGGCAGAACTAAAATTTTGACAAGTGTGATGTATTCAAGGAAGATAAAAGATTGACATTTGACAGCATTCGTCCAAATTGTAAGAAGTTGATCTAGACTGAGTGTCCATGAAATGCATATTAATTATGGGTTTTTCTGGAAGTTTAAATTTTTTTTTCTTTTTTTTGATAAAGGAAGTTTTAACTATTTGTTTTCCATTTTGAAAAATGAAAAGAACGATGAAAACATTCTAAGATGTCAGTTTAGAAAAACCCTATCATTAAGTTCACTTTCTGTTTCGATAAACAAAATTCAAAATAAAAATGCTGCCAAAAAAGTCCTCATAACAAACATATATATATACACACTTATATATATATATATATATATATAAAATATAGGTTCTTAATCCAATATGTATTTTTTTTCCCTATTTATAGATATTTCTTTTTTTAGCTGTTGGATCATAATCTAACGGCTACTATGATTTGGATAGTTGAGAAAAAAATAATAAAAATAAATACTCATTATTTAATATTTTTCCCTCCTAAACTTTTACCAGAAAAAAACTTGCGTGATGAATTTTAATTGAGCAAAACAAAACCTATGGATGGGTAAAAAAAAGAAAATACCTACTTGATTGGTGCCCATATATATATGTTTGCCAATCCAATAGGTTTTTTTTTTTTTTTTTTAACCTATTTGTAGGTATATATTTTTAGCCGTAAGATCACTATTTAATGGTGATCTAATGGTTATAATGAGGTGCATAAAAAGATGTACATATGCTATTTATCTCTTACCTTTTATTATAAAAAAATATATTTGATTAATTTTCATTGGCCAAAATGATACATAAGTAGGAAAAAAAAAAATTACTACTAGATTGGTGTATATATACATGCAACAAGTACTCAACATGAAGTATATAAAATCTCTTTTTCTTCTTGTAAAAATTCACATATGCATGAAGTCATGAATAATATTAAAGGCATTTTTTCCTTTCTTTTTTTTTTTCTTTTTTTCTTATTTCAGCGACGAGATGAAAATTGGAAAATTATATAAAGACATAGTACTAGCATTATTTTTTAATCTATTTCCTGTAGTTTTAATTTTCAACAATTTATTCATTCATTCTTAGAAACTATATTTTATCCCTGATCAGATTAAACATAAAATTTCAATTTCACACTTATAATATTTAATTTTTGGAAAAAATATTTTAAATGATTAAAATTTCATTCTCAATAAGTGCTTTGAAACAGAAACGATTTTGAAACAATTTCTAAATTAATAGAAAGTTGTTTTCAAACAAACTGAAACTAAAAAACAAAAATAGGGATAATATAAATAAAACAAAAGCCACCACATTTAGTGTACGTTTTAGCAAACGAAAAAAAAAACGAAAAAAAAAAAACGAAAAACCACCTTTTCATTCAATTTGTGTTTGCCTATTAAATAATAGCGAGCCCAAAAATATGGTCAAAACTGAAATTTGAGATCGTAAAAAAGGATACTTTTATCCTTTAAATTCATAAAATTTAAATAAAAAGAGAATTATTAAAAATAAAAACAGTTAAAATGATTTAAAATACTTAAAATATGAAAAGAGAAATAGAAAATGAGAAATCTCTGACAAAATGAGAAATCTCTCTCTCTCTCTCTATCTCTCTCCTTTTCAACAGTCTGAAGTTTTAATTTCGACCACACTTGTGTGCCCAATGCTATTTGATATAAAACACAAATTGTAATTTTTATTTATATTTAAAACAAACGTGTGCGCTTTTCGTTAAAGCACTCAACTTGGTGGATTATTATTATTTTGTATATTATACCTGTAAAATCTAAGACTTTTAAGGGGTAAAATGGACTTTTTACCCACAATGGCAAACCTATAATTATTAATTTTCGGAATAAAATAAAAATATATCTGAATTTAATATTCAAGAGCTATAGTAGCTAATATTTGCATAAAACGACCCAAAGAGTTTTATCTTTTCCCAAGAGAGGGCTTGAGAGAGAGGAAAAACGCCCAGAACTGCCGCCGCCACACGCCGCCGTCGCTGGGTTCATACGCGACCCCGCACTGTTCGTCGGAGGGAGACGAGCAAAACCCGACTAGTTTCGCTAGGATCAAAGCTTCGGTGGCCGAGATCTATCTCTTCGAAAATCACTCCTCCGAGGTGTTTTTCGATGAGATTTTCGCAGTCCGATCTCCGAACATCTCACTGCCAGCGTGTGGAAGCTCCTCTCGCCGTCACCGATCACCTCCAAGTGGTTGCATGGCCTAATTTGCCTTGAGTAAGATTTTCACCACTTTTACCAATTTTACCAACTTTGTAAAAAGTGATATTTACGTAATTATTTTAGCTAAGTTATTTATTCACCTTATTTACCAGGTAAAAGAGAATTAAAAACCATGAATAATTACAGTTAGTAGAAATAAAAATAGTATCCAGAATTGCGCTAAATTTTAATTAGAAAGAGAAGACATTTTTCTAATTATTTACAAAAAATGGTATTTATGTAATTTTTGGATTTTTGAGCTTCATTAATGCTCGCGACCTCGAAACTGAATTCCCATTTCGAATTTGGACTCAGTGTGGTCGAGAGATGAATTTTGTTATAAAATACTACTATGTTTCGATGTGGAATGAAAATTGGAATTTCGCGGCTCAAAATTGTACCATTTTGCGTGCTACAGGCCGGTCCCACACTAGGACACACTTTTGACAAAGTATATATCTAACCTAGCGTTTTTGGGTGCTCTGAATTCAGTGGTAACCTATGTTTCTCCATTTGAGGCTCCAATGGAAAAGTCTTCTTTTTCAAGTGGACTTATCGGGATCCAGAAACTATTGTTCAAACACCCGAGTGACCAACGGGGGATTCCACGTGTGTTATTAGCCTAGTATTACTACCATATCGAGGTAGGAGTTCGATTACCTGATTTTTATATTTATTTTGGATTTCAATTGCATTTAAATTTGTTTATGAAAAATCGTGATTTTATGATGGTTTGATTTATTGCTGTAAATTGTTGGGTTATACTGGGATTGGACCGTGTGAATTATTATACATAATTTTATATTGTGATTTTTGGGCAAAACAGCGATGTACTGTCCATGTTACAATAAATCCCAAAATAGTGCCAAGTTGGACTTTTAAGCATGATTTGAATATTGGATGCATGGTTGTTGTGAACGGTTATATATTGTACATACCATAGGATCACATACTTGAGTTCTATTATATCATCGCGGTATTTTAGATCGCAGGCACGTTGCTGCAGCGCTAGGTGAGAGACTTAGGCTTCTGCATAGGTTTTTGCTGATAAGTCTACAGGCAGTATCAGAATTCTAGGTACCTCTGCTACAAAGGTATTACAGAGCCATGATGGGAGGATGAGAGCTCACTTATTTTCTTGTTGATATATGATTTGTATAATGATATGGTTTTGGATTTGATTTTGAATATGTAATTATTCTGGATACTAATGATTTATAAATAGATTTAAAGTACTAACCATATAGGTTTGATAAAATGGCATCCATCCAAAAAGGTAATTGAATTCCTACTGAGTATATGAATGCTCACTGCTTATTTTTCTTCTCTCAGGTAGTGCTCGGTATGATTTTGGAAACTCAGGAGCATAGTAGTGAGGAGCCACTTACCTTACTGGGAATTGGTAACTTTGTAAAATAATTTTATTATTTATCTTGGCTTATATTAAATATTTAAGGGCCCGCACTACAACAAAAAAGGCCTTTTAAGGCGCCTTTTAAGAGACTTGAAAGGTATTTCATGGTGCTCCCGAAAACGCCTTACTTATGGGTGCCGTAATAGGCCCTAGGTACCAAGGCGCCTATAAGGTACCGTGGAAGACCCACTACGGTGCCTTATAAGCACCTAGATACCAAGGCGCTCAAAAAGTGCCTTGGTAGAGCTACAAAGGTGCATTCTGAGCTCTACCAAGGCGCTCTCTGAGTGCCTTAGTATTCTAATAGAGGTTATTTTTTAAGGCACTCTATAAGCACCGTGGTACATATTTCCAGGGGATATATTTAATACATTTGTCTATACCCTCTATAATTTTATAAATATAATCCAAATATATTACATTCACCAAATATTTCAAATAAAATGGAGTATAAATATAAATTTACATACTAACATTAAATAAAAATTACAAACTTAACAATATAATCATAGTCTATGATATAAAAGTAAGTAGATGATGAGTAAATTAACATAGTAAAACTACTTAACATAATAACTTCATCATGATCATGTCCATATAATCTATAAACTAATTATATACATTAGTTTTCTAAGCCAAACTAACGTGATCATCAAAAACTACTTAGTTTAAATGAACAAAGATTAGGAACCTTAAATGAGAAATCATATTAGTTCTTCTACCCACTCTTCAAGAAGTCCATTGATATTATCCTTTGTGTAGAAATTTTGTCCATTAAACTACAAATTCAAACACTTTATTTGTTAGAAAGTGATCAATCAAACTCTAAATTAGAAGAGAACTAATAAAACATGCAGTTACATATCATTGTGGTAAATAATTTAACATTAGCTTGTTCAATAATTTCTCTCATAAATTTATATATGTAGAATCTGCACTCAAAACTTATCAGTTGTCCTGAACACTATAAATAAGATTTGAAAACATAAGTAATTTTAATTAATCTTCCACCCAACTAGTATTATTAATTCAAGTTTAGTACCTTTATTAACTTATAAATTAGACCATTTGGTCTTCCTTTCTTCCCTTTTTCTGCACTATATATGTTGAATGTACTTTGGATTGGAAACATGTAAACACAAGAAATAAAAGATTAGCAATAGCAACCATAACTAAAAATACCCTAAAAGCTGAGTTACAACAAAATAACTATTAGAGAACTTGCTCTATCATTATTAAACTAATTTCTTCATGGAGAGCTAAGCTGAGAGGATCTAGAAACTATACATAATCTTTGAGAGGATAAATGATAAGCAACATCTAATGTTACTTACTCATAAAATTGATGATAAAGATTATTAATAATATAACAATTAACTTCATATCTAAAGTAGTTGATATGACAATTTGTTAAGTTTAAAATCTAACCCATGATTTCAGGGTGTAATTAGAAATTGATGTTCATTCTCCATAGATAACATCCAGGTTACTAAACTTATAGCATGATCCTCATATGGACCACCTTATATAGCAACTACACTAGGATCCATGAACATATACCTATCTTGATAGCCATATTGCAGCACTAAACTGTGTAAACACCTATAAGTACAAAATTCAATGTGAATCAAGAGTTGAATTATATAATTGTCAACTATAGATACATGTATATATATATGAAGTGTTATATACATGAAAAAAAAAACTTCTTATCTCATGTATAACGTAATAGGCACGGCTCCAATCTTTTGTATCGTGCAAAACTCAATTATGTCTTCTTTGAACACAGGCAAATGAAAAGCTTCTCCAAACACTTTTTCATCAAAGAGAACATGAACAACAGCACCTTCATCCACTCCTTGAATGGTATTTAATTGTAATCTTATAGAAGCTGGTGCACCATCAATTCTAAACTGTGTTTGTGTAGCAGATTCTACTTTCTCTCTTTGTGGATGCACTCTTTCTTATGTTTGAGATGGCTGTGGTTGTGAAGACTTACTTTTCCCTGTTTATTGCCTATTTATATCATTAAACTCCTAAAATCCAAATAAATAATGATATGTTAACAAACAAGTTAATAATTCATATTAGAATTCAATAAAGTATGAATTTATTTAGAAAATAGGTCTGCATACCAAATTATCTTCAAAGATGACAACCATCTTAGACCATGCAAGATACGATCTAAGTGCGTCACCTACTAACCTTGCATCATCATCTGGATTTGGAATAGGAATTATGGCTTTAGTATCAAGAACAACCTCTACTGATACAGGAAAATTATGCTCCCCCAATTCTCTTCCGTGAATAATAGTTGATGAGGTTGACTCTTGTACATGTTCTAAGGCAACTATGTTATTACGAGACCACTAGGTTTTTGTCCTTTCCATAATTCAAATGGTGTCTTAGGTACTGACTTAGAAGGAACTCTATTTAGTAGGTACATAGCAGTTTCTACGGCATAACCCCAAAAAGATGCAGGTAGTTGTGAATAACTGATCATCGACCTAACTATATCTAAAAGTATCCTATTTCTTCTTTCAGTAACACCATTTATTTGAGGCATACCAGGTACTGTGAGTTGGGAAAGAATCCCATTGTCCGTGAAAAATTCAGAAAATTCTCTAGAGAGGTATTCACCACCTCGATCAGATCGAATGGCCTTTATGTTCTTTTCTAACTAATTTTCAGTTTCTGTTTTAAATTCTCTGAACTTTTCAAAAGAATCCGATCTGCGTTGCATTAGGTAAACATAACCAAATCTAGAATAATCATCTGTAAACGTAACAAAGTATTCAAAACCTCCTCGAGCTTGTATATTCAATAGCCCGCAGACATCATGTGTACTAATTCAAGATATTCTTGAACTCTAAAACTTTTTCCAGTAAATGGTCTTTCAAGACAGGATTCGCAAGTTGATAGTGGGTTGACTTCTAACGAACTTAGAGGTCCATCATTAACTAACTTTTGAATTCTATTTAGGTTAATATGACCGAGTCTCAAATACTATAGATGAGTTTCATCATTAGTACTCACTTTTACTTTCTTATGTTTAGGTTCTACATGTTCAGAATTATTATCAAGATTATGTAGTAAGATGCTTTTAGGTTGAATAAAGAAAAGATTATTCCTATGAGTACCAATGCAAACAAGACTTTTATTCTTTCTAATAGAAACTTTATTGTCAAAATGAACAGAATAACCTTGTCTCATCAAATAGAAAACAGAAATCAAATTCTGTTTAAACACCAGAATATAATAACAATTCTTTATTTCTAAAAACCTAAAATCGTAGAAATTCAAAATAACATCTCCCATTGCACGAGCTTCAACTATTGAGCCATCTTCCAACCGCAATGTGAACTCTTCACTAGCAAACATCCTAGTTAGCTTCAACTCCTGCAAAGTATTACAAACATAGTCAGTGGCTCCTGAATCTACGATCCAAGAATCGATGGAATCAACCACATGACAAGTCTCAATAAATAACAAATTGTCATTACCTTATTTGTCCTTGCCGTTGTTTTTCTCCTTCTTAAAGGCTAGGTAAATTTTGCAATTTCTCTTCCAATGTCCATTCGCACCGCAGTGGAAATATTTTTTCTTTGGTTTGGCATCCTTCTTGGTCTTCTTTTTCTTTGGAGTCAGAGAAGTAGGAGTCTTTTTCTTTCCTTTACCTTTACTTTTTGACTTAGGTTTGGAAAAACTAGCTTGCGTTACATTAGTCTCAGTTGATCCTGACTCATTCTTCTCAAGAATATTCTCTATAATTTATAGATCTTTCATCAGGCCAATAAGAGTATAATCTTTCAGATGAATCTTATGATCAATCTTAAATTGATTGAATGTGTTTGACAATGTGTTCAAAAATATGTCAATTTGAGTGTCACAATCAATTTCAGTTCCAAGGATTTCCAGTTCATTAAGATATGTGATGACTTTCGTCATATGTTCCTGAACTGGAGTACTCTTCTTTTGACGAAGATTCATGAATGCACATGTAGTCTCATTTCTAGCTTGATGACTAAGATTGGCAAATATTTCGTCAACACTCAGCATCATGTCAGCAGCAGTATCGATCCCACAATGTTGTTGTTGCAATATATTACTCATTGAGCCAAGTATATAGCATTTAGCTATCTTATCGGATTGCTTCCACTTATCATATAAGTTTCTTTCATCATTAGTGGATTCCACAGTTGGCTAAGCAGAACATGGAGTGGTGAGAACCCACTTATGTTTATCAGCAGTAAGCACTATGTCTAGGTTAAATTTCCAGTCTACATAGTTTTTACCGTCTAACTTGTTTTGTGTGAGTAAAGTGGATAAAGGATTAAGTACCATATCTACTAAAAATAAATAAACATTCCATTTATAATCAAACATCATATAGTATATTTTGAATAATTAACATAATGTATTAAACATACAATATGCAAGTGAAGTATCTCTAATACTATCACTTATATTCATGATAATTTGACCTACCATTGATTACAAGCCTCCTACGAGGGGTCATGCAATCAACAAGTCAAATTGAAATAATTTTAATTAGTAAATAGACAAATAATTCTTATCCCATATTTTTAATTAGCAATCTCTTTGGTCCTCTAATCGATTAATAAGAACTCTTACAGGAGGATATTAATAATTCGAGTTGAGCATTTAACTATTGTTTTGGTAATTAAGCTTTCTATATAAGATCGTCCTATACGGGCGATCAGTCTCATATAGTCTACCTAGTACCTTATCCGAAGAAGCTCATGTCCAGTATTACCTGGACAAAAACTCTCCTACAGGAGCTCAGCAAGATTCTGAGATGAAGCTCATCCTAATACATAACGAACTAACAATGGAGACTATAGGTATTACATACCTTCTCCCACTCAATATTTTATAATTAGGGATTTATAGATTTTACCCAGTTATCTAACTAGCTTAGTAACCTAAAATCAATTATGTAAGCATGTACATATTTGCACGAGAGTAGCTCTAATTTTCTATATGACATATTACTAAAGATCATGTAATAATACTTAATTATTATGCATGCATGCAACATTATCCTAATAATACCAAAGTAATAAGCAGGTAATTAATTAATTATTATTGATTATTAATTTCCGGTAAGTTAAAATTATTCAACATTTAAATAGTTCTAACTGATAAGATAATATTAAAAATTTAAATATGGAAGATAAAATTTAAAATTTAAATTAGAAAAGACTTTCATAAAATCTAACCAATTTAAATAAAAGATTTAACTAATTAAATCTACTTAAATATCTCAAATTTAAATTTTAACTTTTGAAAACTTAATTTCTATTTAACTTCCCTAAATATCTCACATTATCTTATCTTTCATATTTGAATTCAAAATTCAAATCAATATCCAATCTTATTAAATATCTACCAACCATAAATTAAAATTTAAAAAAAAAATATTTTGATTTAAATTTAAATTTTAAATCTTTACAAAATTCGAAATTTAAAAGATAGAAGATTTTTCAGATAAAATTTCCTACAATATCTCTAATTTGAATTGAAACAAATTTAAATTCAAAATAGATAACTAATTATCACATAGTCAGTTTTTCAAAATATCTATACAAAATTTGAATTTAAAAACTAAAAAATATTATCTCATAAAATCTAATTTTTAAAAAATTTCATTTTAAAATATCTCTAATTATTCAAATAATAATTAAGATATTATGGATATCAATCATATTCATAATTCAAATTAAAATATCTTATTAATTCAAATTTAAAAATTCAAATTTAATAGGGATTTAAAATTGAATTTAAATTTGAATCTATCAATTTTCATAAAACTATAGATAAATTAAATTAACTTTAAAATGAAAATAATTAAAATTACAGTCGGACAATCGAAACGTGTCAAGACAAGCCGACGGATGGAACGGGAGGCCGGTACGTGAACGGCAACCTCGGGATATTAAGCGGCTACATTCGGGACAACTACCAGGCGCCAACGGGCTCACATAATGCTATGTGGCCTCACTCGGGACAACTCCCGAGCGATAACGGGCTCGCATAGCTTTCGCACGACAAACGCACGAGGCGACACCCTGAGCGGCCAGGGCACGGGAGGCCACCCACGTAGCCAGTGTGCAGAAGGCTGCCCGCCAGCCATGCGTGAATCATATCCGTGCAGCCAGTGGGGCTGTGCCCGCGCGGGAAGTGCGGGGTGATCCCTTGCTACATGGTGCCTCACCCGCACAGCCATGTGCGAGGACTTGCCCGTGCGGCCTCACTCTATCCAGATTGTTTTTTTTTTTTTAAATTGAAAAACCAGTTTTTCACAAAAAACTTAAAGACAATTAAAGATCAAAATATTTCTATGCATAGTTTTATCAAGAATATAAAATATGAACATAGAAATCAAGAACATGCCAGAAATAAAAATTAAAAACAAATATGTTCATCACCTCATAGGAATATCTAATCAAATAATCATTCAAACTTATTGAATCTATTAACCATCATATAAACTAGAGCATACTCAGAACATGAACAAGACCAAATGTAATCAAACTTTCTGGAAATTATAAACATCAATTAACAAGAGAATAGATTGGAGCAAAATATGCTAGATCAACAATAAAACCATACTCTGGTACCAATTTCTGGTATTCATTGGAATAAAATTCCGGAAAATATTTTCGTAAAATTATTTTCAAACCATAGTTTTGCAAAATCTAGAAGCGCAGTGGAATTGGTCGTTTAAAATTTTTCTCTTTATAAAACATTTAGGACCGTGATCTAACTTAAATTAACTCTTGATCTAGATAAGAATAATATCCAGATTCGCTCCACAACCTTCTCGTCTTCCTGTTTATTCTCGAAAGCTATTTGATTGATCCGGTGGATTGTCACCTTTTTGATTCCTAACAAAGAGATTCGCAGATGAACAAGAAGACAATCTTCTCAAACCGATTTCTCGGGGATGGCCGAAACACCAAGGATGGTGAATACTAAGATTAGCCAATTTTCTCTACTCTCCCTCTCTCTCTGTTATGCGTGGAACACTCTCCTCTCAGGGGTGTTTCACGTGTAACACTTGTAACAAGCGGCTAGAGAACTTTTTCTCTTAACTATAGAGAGATTAGTAAACCCTAATGGGGTTATTGGGCTTGTTGGGCTCAACTGATCATCAAATAACTATTGAACTTTAATTTCAGCTAGATAGGATACTAGATAGATCCATAAAGCCTAAGCTCTAATGGACTATCTATCCACAATCATAATTAACTCATAATTATGAGTGGGCCTTGTCCATTAATATTGGGGCGCACCACTATCGGCCCAATATTGAACTCTTAGACTAAATGTCATTTATTTTCTATGAAGCATATTATCTAATAATTAGCTCGATCTATTTAGCATATACTAAACCTATAGATTTACCACTAATGCAATGTCGTACTAGCAGGGTAAAATTACCGTATTATTCCTCTAGTACATATTTACTTTTGAGTTGTCATTTTTTATCTAATGGATAATAGTTGACTATGGTGTTTATATCTGCTTGTACCAACACAGTCAAATTCACATAGTGAATATCGAGACACTGGTTTATATTATCCTAGTACTTGAAAAAATTCAAAGTGACATTATATGTATAGCATCATCATGAAAAATATTCTACACATTTCATATGCCTTATCTTCGAAGATACTGGAGTTTGAACCATAAATCAGAACTAGTCCTTTAGTAATTCAAAAAGACAAAACACATGAAAATAAGTTCGTTAATTACTAGGATTAAAGTTTTCTATAATAGCACTAGATTAGTGAAATTAGAAATCTGAGTTACTATACTTAACCTTAAATTCTAATTCATTCGGTCATGTTCAATGCTGTTATAACTTTCTTATAATACACTAGTGTTTCTATCCAAAGACTCACTTCGATAATTAGAGACTTTATTAATCAAATAGACAACAGTATATTCTACGGCATAGTAAAGTATTCCATCTTCGATATGCAGAATGCAAACAATTTAATTTAGACATAATGAAATAAAGAATATAATGTCTCCTACATACGAACTCATCTTACGAATAATTCTTTATTACTCATTATATATCTCAGAATCTTTAGATATTTGTATAAGATAAACATAGACATCACATGTATATCAATGGTACATAAATGAAATAGAAATTCATAACATGAAATTTATTAATAACAAATAGATAACAAAAAATCTAATAAATATTGTTTATAATGTCATAATAATAAATTGCTTTATAAGATATTATTCCAATATATTAGGTGCCGAGAAATACCTGCCACGACACCTACTGTGCACCATGTATTTCGCACATAACGGCACTTTGTAGGCACCCTTTAAAATAAATCTATTTATCACTGCGCCTAGGAGGAACCGTGGTAGTGTCCCATTTATCACGGTGCATCCGTACACACACTGTGATAGGTGATATTTTTAGTAGTGCCGTTTCACGGACTCGGTCTGTATAATTAGTATGCTGGATTGTAAGACTGCTGATGATGATGTTTGGTTTGTTTTAATAAATTTGATTAACAATTTACGTTTAACGGTGATCACAAAACTGTGAAAATTTTACTTTAAAATTATTTTTATAAATTTTTCAAAAATAATTTTTGAATTTCCACTTGTGAAATTTCCTTTCTGCCACTGGCCCGGAGTTTGGGTCGTGACAATACCTAGAAAAATATAATAGATTTCCACTAGTTCAGAAGCTATTTGAAAATTATTTTTGTTTTACTATATTGTATGTAAGAGTATATTTTCATGACTTAATTTTTTTTTTCCAGAATTAGATGTTATGGGATTGAAAATGTAGTTTTCAAGAACTCAGGTTTGAATTTAAAAAATAAAAAATAAAAACATCGTAGCAAGACTTAAAAATTTTCTCATATATCTGACTGATGAAACCTAAAACGCTAAATTGTTTAACGGATCTAGATAAACTTAAAACCTTTACTTTATTGTTGTAAATTTAATGGGCGCATGATCTGATTTAGTCGTACAGACAGCAAGCAGAGAGGATCAGGAACCTTTTATCTTAAGAACGAGAGAGAGAGAGAGACAGCGCTTCGCTATGAATGGAGAAGCATGTCTGGACAGAGAGAACTTGTCTTTAGTGCTAGCTTTGATACGGCAGCTGGCATATAAGGTCTTTGACCATGACCTAAAGTTGACCAAATTCATGCATGCATCCATGCAAAGACCCTTTTCATCTGCTCAAATATATCATTTCTTATCCTCATACTGTTTATTAAACTATTATTATCTCTGCACACTTTTATTTTCTTTTCGCTGCGCGTATATGCATATCTAGATACTTTTAGTTTGAATTTTATGGCTTCTTTCTCTGCACTACATTTATATGTGCTGTATCCATTTCTATAAAGGAAATTATTAGGACCAAAAGCCTTAGCTTTTTGAAACAATTATACCAACATATATATATATATAGAGAGAGAGAGAGAAGCAGACCTTATTTGTCTTAAAAGGCAATCATTGCAACGCTCCCCAGTGACTTTCAGACCTTTCTGTTGATGCTTGAAAGGTCCGTAGTGTTATGGTAAAATTTTGAGAAAATTCCACCATATGTACCTTGATAAATACTTTGTTGCATAGTTAAATAACTTAAATCTTGGGGTTATTGTCGCATGTTTAATATGATATTAGTACAACATCCATTTTTTTTCTTTTTTCTCTTTGAATATTGAAGAACAGAAGCATAAGTGAGCCAAAGGAATGCCCCAGTACAGACCACCTATAAAATTTTATTCAATAAAGAGCGGGGAAAGAAAATTACAAGAGTTCGAAAAGAAAAACAACCAAAAGAGCGGAAAAGCTCACAGCTATCATTGTTAGTGGCTGAGCCAGAGAATTAATTTAGTACGAGATAAATGAAATCTAAAAACTTTGGAATGGCTTGCTTAAATAAATTAAGATTCAGTACGGATATTTTTTTAGTTTGATGCTCTTTGAATTTGATTTTTTTTTTTTAAATGTACAAAATTATTATCTGAAATTGACGTTTTAGCCTCATATGTAGGATAATGCACACAAAGTTGATTTTTATGTATGATTTAAATAATGTGGTCTCACTTATCTAAGAAGCATATGGTCTCACTTAGAGATAAGAAGTTCTTTAAATCAAACAACGTTATTTACTGCAAGTTTTTAGTTCATAATATGGCTATTATCAATTTTGACTCTCTTTCAAAACATGTGAAGAAAAGAGGGAAAATTTATAAGTAATTTAGAAAATTAGGATTTTTATTGCTATGTCATTTAATGAAAATTTCAGAGTTTCAAAGTCACCCCCAATTCGACCCCAGTCGAAAATTTTCGAGTAAGTCGAAAAAGTCAAAAGTGAAGGAGGAGACGCAGGGATGGCGGGCGACTATGTTCAGCTGAGGTCGAGATTGTTAGACTGCGGTCAAATAGTGACTCGAACCAGTTGAACACCAATCAAAAATTTTTGACTGACTACTCGACCCCAGTGGAAAAGTTTCAACAAGGATTGAAATTTTCTAACCGCCAGTCAAAAACTAATCGGAACGGCCGAGAGAGGTGGCAATAAAAATTCGACTACAATCGAAATTTTTAGACCCTACTAGTAGAGGCACTTTTGGGATCGGGATTGGGACCGAGACCGAGACCAACAATGGTGGCAGAGTGCTAGCTGCAGGTTGTGCTGGCTGCAGGTTGTGCTGGTGGCAGAAATAATTTGACTGTGTTGAAAAAATATATATTTTAAGATTTATTAAGGAATAGGATATTCAAGTAATTTTACATGTGTGACATTACAATGAGTATTAATCTTCAAAATATATATGAGTGAATCCCTTTTCTCATCATGAGAGGGTCAGTAGACCTCCTAAGTATAAATTTCCTTCCAAAAATGAGTCTATCTGACATTACTCTTCTTTGAAATTGCCTCAGACTTTGAAGTTAGGGTGTGATGGGTCCTATTTGTTCATATGAGTTTGTTATGAGAATTAATTGTGAATCTTGGTCTACATTCGTTCATAAAGCGAACGATGGACCAAAAAGAGCACACATCGATCGAGATTGAACCTCTATTAGTGAGGCTTTAGCACGTTTAGGAAACTGTCCAATCTTAAACTTAAGTCAAAGCCCCAAAATTTATTTTATTACTATCATTGAATATCTCATATTGCAATAAAGACATTATCCATATTATCCATACATGTTTGTAATAATGTTTGATTATTTTTTAGTTAGTGCCAAAGATTCCTTCAATTATAGTATAGTGATCAGTTTTATATGAGTAAAATCGTTTGCTTATTTGAAAGCTAATTCTGTATGATAAATCTAAATAGTTGTTCACAACCGATGACAAAAACTGGGCCCTTCTCTTAGACAGTTTTGTGGATCTTTGTATATTAATAGTATGTCTTGAGGCATGGAAGTGTTACTTTATGTAAAAGCTCCATTGTATGATAGAGATATCAAACATGACAACACAAAATGTGTTTCTTCGTATAAGTACCGTGATCGAGAATATATTCTCATACTTAAAATAATTAATTCATGTTTCTCTTAACCCTGAAATAGGTAATGAACTCTTGTTCATAATTTATAGTATCAGAGATGTTAAAGGGTGTATATTAAGATGGGAGAGTATCACTTTTATACCTTGTATTTTAATACCTGGTTCAATTTATAAGTTGTCTTGTGGTTATTATCAACATTGACCCGTAGATTGAAAATCTGCTATAAATTTATGTCCTGACACCAATTTAAGGCAGTTAATTTACCAAGATGATTTAATAAACTTATTCTTGGATCAGTTTTTAAACAGTTTATTTTTAATTTTTGAAACGACATCTTGGTAAATTAACTGCTCTAAATTGATGTCAGAGTATAAATTTGTAGCAGATTTCAAATTTAGGGGTCAATATTGATAATAAACAAAATATAAGGTATAATTTTAACAAATTGTCAAAATACAATGTATAAAAATGATAATATCCCTATTAAGAATAATAATCTCTAGAGCTTGACATTTTTGTTATCCGATATTATGAGCATAGAAAACATATACTCATGGCTACAGAAATCACAACTCTATTTAGATAGAGAATTAAATATCACATTGTGCAACTATGAGTTCTTGGATAATTAAATCTAAGTTAAGTAATGAATGAAAGTAGTTTTGTTAATTAAAGACTTTTGGAAAAGTATGGCTATCCGTTAGATATAGTTTTGTATCAAGGAAATTAGATGATATAATTGGAGGAGCAAAATAGTATTTTAACCTAGATCCAAGTATTGATATTTACTTAGGGATACATTGGTAATATTAATTGTCTATTATATTTAAATTTAAAGGGATTATATATGCACCCATACTTGGATTAAAGGCACCCAGTTAATATAAAAAAGGATAATTTAAAAAATAGAACATACAAAGGCACCTCATCTTCCTTCTTCCTTAATTTCCCAACTGCTACAACCCATTCAGACTTTTCTTCCCTCTTTTACTGTTCTTTTTCTTTGCACTGTTCATCTCCTTCGCTCACCCTTTCTCTAGTATATATCACTTTAATAAATTAGATTAGATTAGAGCAACCATTAAAAGAGAGATAACCAATACCTAATAGACTAAGTACATATATCAATTAGAACAAATAACTTTACAAATTATATAAACATGAGTTTAAAACAAGATGAAAGGAAAGCAAGTAGAATGTTTCATATATATTTTAGTCGTTCGTTTGTGCTCAAATAAAGTATTAAAAGTTATTTTGAGATGAAATCAAAATTTAGTTTCTGCATAGATTGTCATGGTTTTTGTTTCCTTCTTTTTTTAAGTAGTTTTGAATGAGAACTTTTTTTATTTTTTCGTGTACTTTTATGTCTTCTTAAGATTTTTGTTCGTTTCTCCGTTTTTCTTGTCGTTATTCTTTCAAAAATTATTCTTTTCATAATAAGAATTAGAAACCACTATTTTTTTTTCTATATAGATAGATGTGTAATGAAAAGAAAGCTGGCTTGAGAAGGTGTATGGGGTGCTTTTATCTTGATTTTTAATATATTGTCTAATCCTGTCTTTTTACTTTTTATTGAGGTGCCTTAATATTTACAAGGGGTGCAAAAATAGCTATCTTAAATTTAATAGATTATTCAATATGAAAACCCCCTGAGGTCTGTCTAATTTGGTAAAATTAACACTGAACTCATTTTTCTATAGCAAAACCTGCTAATATTGAAAATAATTATTCTATCACACCTATTTGTAGTGGAAGCTTCACACGGTGCAAAATTAAAGATTATAAATGGTATTTCACATGGTTTCACTATAAGAAATAGAGCCTATTTGGTGTTTGATTAACTTGAATTTTGAGGATTATCTAGTGTAATTGAATTGATTGGAATTGTTCGATATCTTTGAATTTGTTGAACTGGTTGAAACCTTGTTTAGATTGTTTGAATTACTTAAATGATTGATGTGTTTGATTTAATCGTGATTCGATAATATCATTGTATTTGGTGCATCTTTGTGTATTCCCTTATTATTATCTTATCTCAGCCAAAATTATTTAGTATGACAGAGAATGATAAGATAAAATATAATACCCAGAGAAAATAAAAAAACTCTCTCTAATGAGTGCTCATAAATCCTCTTGGCAAAGAAAAGATAACCAAAAGTTGCCTCTCCAATGAGTGCATTTAAATCCTCTTGACACAGAAAACGATAATTGTCAAAGAGCACTAATTCCTCCAAATTCCTAATGAGTTTCGGGAGCTACCCTCTTCGATGAGTATTTTTAAATCCTCTTGGCAAAGTATATGAAAGATAGCCGAGAGCTCCAACTCCTCTCTATTCCAAATGAGTTCCGAGACTCCAATTCCTCTCCGTTCCCAATGAGTTCCGAGAGCTCTAATTCTTCTTCATTCCAAATGAGTTATGAGAGCCATAAAAATTAATAACGACTCAATTTCATCTTTTAGAAGTTTGATTTTTAAATATAATTACTTTATATTGATTTGTTTTCTAATAAGAAAATGCAAGGAAAACATGAAAGAAGAAGCGAGGGCTTGACTTGAACTACTCCTCTAGTTTGAGTAGACTTGCACTGAGGATGGGAGACTAATTATTTGGGGTAAAATTAGTATGGCTCATTTCAGGGCCTATATATGGCCCACAAAAAATATTTATATTTTTATGAGGTTCTCAATTTATGAGGAAATAGTTAATTATTATTTATGAATATTGGGGTAATTAGATTTCAAATTAGACATTATCTAGTAAATATCCTAATATGACTAAGTCACCCAAAAGATAATTATTAATTATTATCTAATTATTAGAGTTTCCTATTTATAAAATACCTCTTAGTGGCCTATAAATAAGAGTCTTCTTCTTCATTCTACATTATTCCATTCTATTCTCTCCACACAACCTTTACTAAAATCTCTATAGCCGTCCTCTTTATTCTCATATATAGTTTATCTAATTTTTTGCTCTTTTGCAAGGAAATCAGAACTATGTCATGATTTCATCCCTGCGAAGGGTATGTAGGCCGCTCTCATAAGCACAACCCAAAAAATTAATCAGTTGTTTCTAATTGCAGGATTACAAGTAGTCAAGGACCCTCTATAAATACAATTGTTAATCTTAGTGTTTACACAAGAGAAGGTAGGCTAATGTGTGGAGCTAGGTGGCACACAGTGGTCGTCTTCCTTGACTGGCCGAAAGGAGGTTGGAGAGAGAGAGGGGGGGTAGATCAAGGCTGAGGAGGGGGAGGGATAGAGAGGTCGAGGGAAGTCAGAGTGGCCCACAAGGCTTATACCATGGCCGTCTGGATATCTAGCCTTTCAAACACATCAATCATTCAAGCAATTCGACTTTATATACTGTATTTTCTGGATTTTTGGATTTTTTTTTTTTTTGGTGCTAAATGATACCAAGAGGAAGACCTCTGATATTTATTATTAAAATTAAATAAAAAACAAGGTACAAAGAGTTACCAAGGAAAAAAACCCACTCAACATAAAAAATACAACTGAAAAAATAGATCAGCCTAAGGAGAAGCCAGATAATTCTACCGAAATAAAACTATTATCTTAACCTCCCTATAATGCCTCAGTAAAACCTTTCTGCGTAAAACCCGAAGGAAAAAATCACAGAAAGGGAAAAAGAGCACATTGCATTACAATTAGGGCACTAACAAAAACGAAAGGGACTAAGGCCTACGAGATCCCTATTAACAAAATTTTGTAAAAAAGAAGGAGTAGTATGCCACCAAGTTGGAGCTTGAATGCTAGCAGCTCTAGAAGCAATAATATCAACAACTGAATTCCCCTCTCGATAAATATGAGAAACATGAAAATTTATCTTTGAAATCAATCCCAGGCAACGCCTCCATGCAGGTTTCCAATGCCAAGGAATAAATCCGAACACGTCTTGAATAATGCAACCAAATAAGTCGAATCACTCTTAAGCCATAAGCTTTTCCAACCAAAATCCCATGCATAGGAAACAGCATGAATCGTAGTTGCCAATGGAACCGCAAATGCACCCTTGAAAAACATCTTGAAGTTCAGAAAACACCACCATAACCTGCTAAACCAGGACTATCAAAGACGGCACCATCTGTGTTAACTTTCAACCAACCAACTGGAGGGACCCTCCAATAAACTTCAATAATTTTTGGTGCCTTCGGTGGTTTTAGCTGAACATGAAGACACTTCAGAATTTCAAGATCCTCCACTGAATTTCTCATAGAGCCCTTGGTAATCAAATTGGATTCACCAACCACATGCCAAATAAAAGTAATGACCGAATGTATAGAAGTAAGCTCATTGTCAAACAATAGCCTGTTTTGTGAAAACCAAATAACCCAAAAAACAGTCACAATGGTTGTCCTCCAAAGTTAAGAAATCTGAGAGCTAAAATTGGCTTCCATAGCATCCATCCAAAGATCAATTATAGAACCATCCATACAAACTTTCCTACGAAATGCTGAAGAAACATCACCCTAAAGACTACTTGCACACTTACAAGTAATAAAAAGGTGATCCGCATGTTCCTCATGACTGTAGCAAAAGCGACAACAAGAAGACATAGAAAATCTTCTTCGAATTAGATTATAATCTATTGGTAACTTGTTTTGAAGCAGCCGCCAAAAAATTATTGAATGCGATGGAGGGATAAAACTAGCCCAGAACTTGCTTCCCCATCTATCCTTAGCTGTTAGACCAGCCAAAGACATAAAAGAATCAGTACAAGTAACAACCCTAGATGAAAAGTGTCGCCAAGTCAAAGAATCAGGAGAATCACAAATAACAATCTTACGTATCTCATCAGAAATGGACGGAAAGTTAGAAACAAAGATGGAAGAGACCACTCTGAATTGGAAACCATATCCCCAGTAACTGTACCAAAGCTAGGTTCCATTGAATCATCAAAACTAATTTGCTCAATTAAAGGAGAACCAAGCCAATTATCAGTGCAAAAAGAAACCTTTGAATTTTTTCCAATTAACCATATCGATTCCTCTAAAATATGCTGGATATGTGTTCTCAAACCACACTAGATGGATGATTTCCAAAATCTTCGTTCAGAGAATCCTTTAGAGAAAAAACGACGTCGAAAAAATTTAAAAACAAAAGAATCTTCTATCATTAAACTCCATGAGAGCTTCTTTAAAAGAGCAGAGTTAAGGATTCTAGGATCCCTAAGACCAAGACCCCCATCCTCCTTAGGCTTACAACACATACGCCACGAAACAATAATTGGTTTCACCATCTTTGGGGATCCAGACCATAAGAAATTCCTGATAGAAGAAGTCAAATTCTTCAAAAGAGATACTGGCCAATGATAGACGTGGAAAGAATAGGACAACTGACCTATAACAACCGAGTTGATGAGGCTAACCCTCCCAGCCATAGAAAGATTCAATCCTTTCTAGTGTTCAAAACTATCATGAATCTTATCCAAAATCGGTTGAAAACTAGAACGTTTAGGAGAGCCAACAAAAGAGGAACCCCAAGATACATAAAAGAGGAGCTGCCTTTCTTCATGCCCATTTGAGATAAAAAATCAGAAACTCAAGTAAGAGAGACTGCACTGTCAAAAAAGATGGAAGACTTACTTAAATTAACCTGTTGACCAGACAAGTCTTCATATTTATGGAGAGCATTAAAAATTTCCTTGATATTAGACTTGGTAGCTCGAGCAAATAACAAAACATCATCTGTAAATAAAAAATACACTGGAGCCTTTTCATTTCTCGAAGAAGTCATCGGGATAAGACTACCACTCTCAACCAACGAGGTAAGATAACGACTGAGATAATCTTCTGCAAGGACAAACAAAAGAGGCAATAGAGGATCACTCTGCCTAACACCTCTAGAGCAAGAAAAATAACCATGTGGAGAACCATTGATCAAAACCAAAAGACGAGATGAGCGGAATATAGTATTCACCTAAGAAACAAAAATAGCATTGAACCCAAAAGAAGAGAGCACTGCTTTAACAAAGTCCCAGCGCAAGGTATCAAATGCTTTTTTTATATCCAATTTCAGAGCAACATTACCACTAAAACTCTTCTTGTGCAAACAATTAAAGCATTCTAAAGCTCCAACAATACAATCCCTAATATTCCTACCAGAAAAAAAATCGAATTGATTGGGAGAGATAATCTGTGAACAAATGCGCCCTAAACGATCTGCAATAATTTTAGTAATCAACTTATATAGAAAATTCCTGAGGTCAATAGGTCGGAACTGATCAATTGTAATGGCATAATCCACTTTAGGAATTAACACAAGAAATTGGAATTGAGCCCAGGCATTAAATTACTAATAAAGAAGAAATGTTGAACAGCAAAAATCATGTCTTTACTCACAATATCCCAACAATGACGAAAAAATGTACCGGAGTAACCATCAGGACCAGGAGTACTCAAAGCATCCATATCAAAAACGGTTAACCTTATTTTCTCTTCAATAGGAATACGACAAAGCTCCATATTATCTAAAATAGAAACCAGATTTGGGATAAGATCCCTAACTGTAGAAAAATCCATAGCAGAAGAGTGAGATTCTTTAAACAAGTCTTCATAAAAGGTCTGAATATGGGCAGAAATCAAATCAACATTGTCCACCAACTCATCGCCAATCTTCATATGACACAAAATCTTTTTGGCCCAATGACGTTTCACCACATTATGGAAAAAGGATGAATTGCGATCTCCCTCCTTTAACCACTTAACTCTACTCTGTTCTTGAAGATAAATTTCTTCCTGAGACAAAATAAGATCCAAAGCAGAGAGTGCTTCAACTTCCTGTTTTAGAAGAGAGTCAGAGAATCCTCATTGCCCAGCTACTCTTGAATAAGTGAAACATACTGAGTAGCCCTCGTAATACTAAGCTTTAAATCTCCAAAAACTTGCCAATTCCAGACTTTTAGCTCCTATTTCAAAGCCTTGTGTTTATTAATAAGAATAGTAAATGGTGAACCAAAAGACGGACAAGACCAAACATTATGAACCAGATCTATGAAAGTAGGATGGGAATGCCACATGCCTTGAAAGTGAAAGGGTTTAGGACCAGTAGGAATATCCTTCAATGAGATCAATAACAATGGATGATGATCTGAACGTGATCGAGGTAAGCAAATGCTAGAAACCTGATTCTAGAGATTTTAAAAAATATCATTACAGAAAGCTCGTTCTAACCGAGACATAACAAGCCGACCCCCTCAGAAACCACGCCAAGTATAAAAAGGACCATGAGAATCCAAATCAACCAGGTCACAAAGAGTAACACTAACCCGAAAATCTTCACAAGATCGCCGTTTTAGAATACCCGTCGTCTCATGAGCACCCAACCAAAACTAGCCAAGAGCCAACAATATACAAAGCAGACAAAGAATCCTATAAATCACGACGAATAATATAATTGCAGCTTGCATAAACAAACGAAACATAAAATAAGATGCTATTAAAAAAAGACACGAAGAAACATGCTGGGAATGCGAAGAAATAACCTGAAAATTAGAAACTGTGGAAGAGCAAAAAATCTATGAAGTTGGGGTCAGCTTGTCTTTCTACGCCACCAGGTTAAAGCCAATGGCTTTCCAAAAGTGGGCAGAGATAGAAGTAAATGAACACATCGGCTCTGCTAAACAAAGAATATCAGGCCTATGACGAAGACATAAATCCTTAAGAATTCTTCGAGTGCCAACATTAGAGATGCCATGACAATTCTAGTAAAGGGTCTTCATTGGGATGTGGACTTGGAAGACCGTGTCATCGGTCTTGAGAACTGTGACTGTAAGGCTTTCTTCTTCTTACGAATTGAACTTCTTACCATCCCTCCCAAACTGAAGTAGAAACTTTAGTAGGTGAGAGATCACTCGTGATCAAACTATCACTGTTAGCACCCTCAATAGAAGAGGAGTCATATTGATCCAAGGCTGGAGCTGCTTTTTTCTGAGGCAAATTAGGATGAAGAGGTGGATTTTGAATTTCCATATTCAAAGTATTAGTTGTAGCCTCAATTAGAAACTGTGCCAGATTTGCATCTAGCTTATTAGCCTCAATGGGAATATTATCAAAAGAGGTGTCAACATCATCAGCCCAATTCTTTTTTGTATCATGTGTTTCCCCACCGTCAACTTGTCCTTCCATAACTAAATTCCTTTTTAGAGCAGCAAATGCATTTTGCACAGGAACAACTGTAACTTTAGGAGAATTAGTAATAAGTCATAAACTCATTTACGAGATCTAGAGCGACCTCTTTCAACTTTGGGCTCAACATCTTTGGTAGAAGCCAAAGAATTACTACGTCTACAAGCTGAAGCTACATGGCTGATGGTCTTACACGAAGAACAAAAATCTGGTAAACGTTCATACTCCAAAGGAACAAATAAACAATCTGAACTGACCTCCACTATTAATGAATCTAAAATTGGTTGAGATAGATCAATGTCTATAAGGATTTGAGCAAAATGCCCAAATTCACCTTTCAAGGTCATTTCATCAAAACGAGTAGGTACGCCAACACCACGAGCTAAATCAGAGAGAATTTGGTGATCCCAAGAAACCCAAGGCAGCTCATGAAATCTAACCCAAATCTGCGAATTCGTTGAACTCTGATTATTAGGATTGAAATTCGGATACCATGGTTGTAAAATACCAGGTTTCAGATTCATAGAACCCATGGTCCAAACACGATTCTTTTCTTCTTCAGAAGAAAGAAGAATATGGAAAAAATCTTTTCCAAGTGAGATCAAGCGCCAAGCAGAAGAAAGCTTCCAAATAGATTGAAGCTTGAACTTTAAGTCAGCAAGCTTCCAAGGTGAATCCCCTTTCGAAAGGAAAATATGTCCAATGAGCGAAAATTGACAAAGATCCAAATGAGTCTTTAAAGCTTGCTCATTAACTTTTACACAAACATAATTTCCTTTAATTGTTGGCTTACTCAATTCCGGTGCAATAAGAGTAACGTGAGAATCAGGAGATCTAATCGAACTCTCCACTTGAGCATTCAAAACTTGAGCAAAGGAAGGACCATCACCCAAATTATCCCGTTTAGAAGTTGGTAAAGAATCAGCAACTCCCTTATTCTTGGGAGTCTTGAAAGACAAACCTAGATCTGAAACATGAGGACTCGAATTCATTATCTTAAAAGAGACATGGGGACGTGAAGAAGGACAATCACGCACCAACCTATGAGTACCTGAACCATCACGTTTGGAAATACTAGACACCTCACGTACCATCCCATGAGCACCTAAACGAGGCATAGGCAGGTCATGCACCAACCTATGAGCGCCAGTTCCAGCCGAGGGAGATCCATGATCAGGGGCAGCAATGCCAGAACCCGAGCCATGATCAGCCCTCATCCGATCAACATCACTACCTAAATCACCAACAGCCGAAATCAAAGAATTCGGGCTAAGGGAAACCCTAGCCATTCAAGCATCAACTTGGACGTTAGAGAAATCCTTCAAAGCAACCGAGTCCAAACCAACATATCTTGCGAAATCTTGATAAACAAGAAGACTTGAAACTGCGTGATCTTGAATAGATCTTGCTGCCGAATCTTCTTCAAGCCGTCCATGTGAATCTTGAATATTCCTTAAGAAAGAGGAACCAGGAGCCGCAGGTTGGAAATCTTAATCCAAATAATTATGTTCAACATTCAGATGTGGTTTTAATTTGTAATCATTAAAACCATGGCCAAAAAGTAGAAAGGCAGTAGTATAACGATCTAGGGGTGTAGCCATGAGCACCACCAAGACCAAGAACACCCAAGGAGCGACCAAGGTCGGCCAAGAATGGCCTGAGATGGCCAAGATCGGCCTTAGATGGCCAAGAAACGATCAAGAGACGGCCAAAATTGGGAAATCAAAGGAGCGCCTGTGAAACCCTAACAGAGCGTTTAGCGCCTTATGACTTGGTTCTATATTTTAGTGTTTATATTGATGGTGCTTTCTACATAGCATGCTTATTGATTGAGTGATTAGTTTGGTAATTTAAGATAT